>CM052708.1:93183953-93209622 GCA_028551405.1 Uromys caudimaculatus | reverse complement strand
CTACTGAACTGGACTGCTGGTATCCTGACAATTGCAGATTGAAATCTCCCCAAGGAACTACTTCTAAATAGCACTGAAGCCTTGCGCCTTCTTCTGAATTGACCTGCCATTGAAGATTCGTGAACGTCGAGTGGATCGAGCTGCCGCTGCTGATATGAACTGAGCTGCTGATATTTTGACAGCACAGACTGGATTTGCTCCAAGAACTATTTCTAAACAGGTCCATTTCCCCTGTATCCTAATAACCTTTCTTTTCCACTACATCTGGTGAGTGGTGGGCTAGAAGGGAGGTTAAAGCATTTAAGAACCCTTATTAACAGTAGGTTTTGGAGAAAACTAAGCCTACACATGGACATATGGTACATGGATTCTGCCATTAAAAGAATGAGAGAATTGTCTTCTAACAGGGAGTAGCATTCATCATATGCAAATAAGGGAAGAAGAGAAGCAACCAGATTTTATAAGATCTAATAGAATTCACTTAAATGAAGGTACAACAAAGAAAGATTAAAATAGAATATTTGGGGGAAATTAGAAGAGTCACGAGTGACTTTGACATCTATGATTTCTATTTTGTTTTGTGTAGAGATTTTGCATGGATTGGAAAAGATCTTTAAGACCCCTTTATAGCGCTAGATCTCTGCATCCACATAAAGTACTCTATTTATTAAAGGTGCACCAACAGTGTTAAATGGCCAGTCAGGGATGGGTCCCCACATGATTTTCTCAATTATCGGCTGTTTCCTCTGTTATGGAGACTAGCAGTTTGTCAGGGAGTTCACAGTGATACTAGAAAACTTCCAACATCCTCAAGGCAAATTCTTTGAAGACTCTGTCCTAGTGACCTCTATGGATGAAAGAAACTTCCTTGTGGTCCATTCCTATAACTCCAGGGATGTTAAAAGCAAAACTTTACCACTTTCCCGGAAGAAGTAAATTTGGGCTGGTTTGTTTGTTTTTGTTTTTGTTTTTTGTTTTTTTAAAGCTCTTAGGCATGTTGATACTCTAATACAGAGCCAAGTTAGAGGGCTCCTGCTGGGCATGTCTTGGCAATTTTCTGCTTTCTTGGAATCAACTATGCAGTGGGGCAAGTCATTCCCTTGAGAGCCTGAGTCTCCGTTCCCTGGCTCAGGAAAGGGAACCTAAGCACAGTTGCCAGCAGCCTGCTGGCAGGCTGCAGAACCAAGGGTAAGGAAGGACTGTTAAACTTTCCCAGGGGTTTCAGTGAGTGAGAAATAACTCCTTCTAAATAAAAAAAACACCTTCTATAAAGCCTTCTAAAAACCAACTGGAGTGCTGAGCCCTGATTGGAGGAGGCGGGGCCGTTTGGAAACCTTTGGGCAGTATCAGGAAGTTTAGTGGGGTGGGCTAGGGTGGGGTGGGGGTGGGGGTGGGGGTGGGGAAGTGGCCCTTGCTGATATTTTCAGAGTCTTGCTTGAGGTTCCTCGGTGGAGAGTGGGCATCAGCCTCGGCAGAAACTCAGGAATTGAACAGAGACATCTGTTATTCTTGCTCACTGTTCTCTCTATTTTGGGCCTGGCAGCAACCGAACTGCCTCTCAGGACTTTCACTGTCTCCCTCCTGATATGAGCGGAGTCCACTTCTTTTTGCTCCCCACCCCCCCACCCCTCTTTGAGACAGGGTTTCTCTGTGTAGCCCTGGTTGTCCCGGAACTCACTCTGTAGGTCTGGCTGGCCTGGAACTCAGCGATCCGCTCGCCTCTGCTGCCAGAGTGCGGAGATTAAAGACCTGAGCCAGGCTTGGCACACATTCTTAAAATTTTGTGCTTTTCTAAGGAAAGCAGGTTTATTTGCTGGCTCCACCTGTCTTTCCTTGCCCTTTACGCGGACCTTTCAGACCTCCAGGGCTTCTCTGCAGCCTCTAAACTCTTCCAGCTGTGTCTGTGCTTCCTCACCCTGCCAACTTGGCTGTCTTGTGCCCTTCAACCCTAGAGTCAGCAACAGAGCACACTTTTCCAACCTTTGCCCCAGGTTAGGGCCAAGCAGCCCTCCAACTTTACCTTCCTTAGCTGCCATTTACTTACTAAAAATTCTAGTTCTTTGTTTGTATTTGCATAAACTATCTCTCAACGGTAGCCTGGAAATTAATTATTGTTGGGGCAGTTGAATGGTTGGGGATGCAGTGGGAGGGAGATGCCTCACTGTGTATAAAGTTTGCCTTCCTTTTGAATTTTATATACATTTATTATGTATTCCAAAGAATATAAATCAAATGTAGAAACAATAACAAACTTGAGCTGCAGAAAATTCTATTCTTTGCTGTTCTCAGATTAACATTTGATAGGCAGATTTCCAAATCTGCCTCTTTTTTAAAAAGTCTTTAATTTCACAAGTAATATGTAAATCTTCTCCATTGTAAATGCCAATGCAAATGAGCCTTCCTGCCAGGAGGCTTTTCTGACATACTATGCACGCAATTTCCATTCTGGTCTTCAATGTGTTTTAAGTTGAGCATATTAAAACAATTTTTTTTTCTGGAGTGTGTTACAAACATGATGGGAACAGTTGTTTTCAAAATGTGGGCTTGGGGTGCTTTTAAATGAATAATGCTGGGTTTTGCTGAAAAGAGAAGTCGGGGTGGCCAACTGCCATGGTTTTCTGAGAACTGGGAGGAGATGCTGGGCTGTCTGTGCTGAAACTGGAGAATCCTAGGAGAAAAGGGAATAGTTGGTGACCTTGACCCTTTACCCAGTTAGAAGAAGACGACAAATAAGCAGAAGGCTCACCGGCTCTAGGAGAACTCCTGTTGTCTTTGCTGTGCACCCGAGCTGTACTGGCCGGTGCTCAGCAATGGAGCACCACACCTGGTTTTGTAGCTCTCTTCTCAGTTTTGCAGAAGCACTGTTCATCCAATCTATGTCATTAAAAAAAGAAAGGAAGAAATAAATAAATAAGAAAGAAAGAGGAAAAAAAATAGACCTTAAATTCTACTTTAGACTTCACAATGATACAAGAGGCATAGGAAGGAATTCCATAATATTTGATGCTATTATGTTCTTAACTGAAGCCGAGAGACTTATCACCTTTAATGGTACATGTAAAGTAAATCTTATTTTTAACTTTAGACCCTCTTCAAACACATACCATTCTGACATCTTTCATTTCCTGTGAAATAGCCCAAGGTTTACTGGAACCATTGGGTCCTGTTGTGCTACTGTGGCTGAATAAGTAATTAAAAAAAGGAAATTAGCAGATGAAAATAATGAGTTTTTGAATGGGAGGGGCAGAAAGGCTATAAAAAGTAGTCAAGCTGAGAAAAAACTGAATACGATTAATTTCAGTTAGAAGTTGGTGGGGCACATTGCTTTTTCAGTCTAGAGCTGCTGTGCATGCTGGGTAAGTTGTTCTAGACTTCATTAACCAGTAATCTATGCACATAAGAGTGGTACTGAGCAAATCAATGTGGCAGAGCAAAATAAATAAGGTTTTCAAAATGAATGTCTTTTAACAGTAGTTGGCTAATTAGTTAAAATAACACAACAGAGACGAGGAACTCTGGGAAGATGGGTCCTCTTTGATGTTCTCCTGCCTGTTCACAATTGGATTCCTTCACACAAAAACTTACAAATAAAGGCAGCAATTTCATGTATTCTGTGGGTCTTTCTAAAGATGAAAGCTAAAGACTGGAGGTATTGTTTACAGATGGGTCAGTCACAGCGCACTGAATGCCATAGTGGAGGGTGACCTGGAGCCTCTGAATCTTCAGCTTTCACTTCCCGAGTCCTGGATCGGCAGGTCCCCATCACCCTAGTCTAGACAGTTCTGGGGTCCAACCAGGGCTCTGGTCATGCCACACAGGTCTTCTACTCACTCAGTTACATCCTCAGCTTTGTAACGAACATTTTCAATAGTTTTACCAAGGCCGCTTCAGCTGGCTTTGGGAGGGACCCAGTGTAGGACAATTAACCAAAAAATGTTTCTGAAGTCCAAAATCATTTGAAATATCTGTGAAGTTTCATGATGTGAGTTTTCTTGTAGAAATAGTCATGAGTGTACTTTAAATTCTCAAAAGGTACTGTCATGCCCAAAATGTTTAGTATAATGAAAATTTCAGGCAAGAACACCCAAGGTTGCCTACTGTCTCCTTTCTGACATCCTTGCTCCATCCCCTGCCTCCCTCTCTCTCCAGCCTTCTTCCCCTGCCCAGTCTGTCTTGTGAGGAAGAGGTTTGGTGAAGCTGTTTGCTTTGCTTTCAAAGGGCTGAGAACCCAGCTTTGCAGTCAGACTGAAGGATACTTCTGCCTTCTCCCATACGGACAGAGATAAACACAAACTCTAGATAAACTCCAGATAAACCCACACAGAGGGTCTGGTGATTATTGGGAAGAACTGAGTAAATTTGTATAAAGGCCAAAACTAATTTCCAGACAGTAAACAAATGTACATCCCTTTCCCACTTTCAATACATTAGGGTGAAAATATCCCATAATACAAATGAAGTCGCCGGGCAGTGGTGTCGCATGCCTTTAATCCCAGCACTTGGGAGGCAGAGACAGGCGGATTTCTGAATTCAAGGCCAGCCTGGTCTACAGAGTGAGTTCCAGGACAGCCAGGGCCACACAGAGAAACCCTGTCTCGATAAAACCAAAAAAAAAAAAACAAAAAACAAAAAAATACAAATGAAGTCTGAGAAGAGTCGGAAGGTAGAACCCCCCCCCCCCAGATCTTGCAGACAAGGTAATCTCTCTTTCTCCCTGTCTTTGTCTGTCTGTCTGCCCCTCTCTATCTCTATCTCTCTCTGTATCTGGGTCTCTGCTTCTGTCTGTCTCTGTCTCTCTGTCTCTGTCTCTCTCTCCCTGTGTGTCTGTCTGTCTGTCTCTAGCAGTTAAGCCATTTAACGTTGTTGCCAGCAGTGAATGGGGATTCCCATTTCCCCACATCTTTCTGAACACTTATTTTTTTTGGGGGAGATTTATGGCCAACCTCATGTGTGTCCCTGAACTGTGTCCAAGGAAGTTATCAGCTACTCCATGTAGATACTGAAAGTTGAATTTGGGTCTTAATTGCTGAGCCGTCTCTTCTGGCCACATCTTCCTTCTTTTGAGACAGGGTCTCATAATAACCTCAGTTGACTTTCAACAAGCTTTGTGGCTGAAAGGCCATCTGATCCCACTGCCTCCACTTCCCAAATGCTGATATTACCTGTGTACAGGGCTGAGAACTGCATCCTGTTGGAACAAACCTGGCTTGGTGGAAAGAAGCCCCACGTGTCCATCCTGGGCGCTGTGGCTCTGAGTGGAACAGGAGACACACAGGAAGTGGCCGAGCGTTTTCCCACACAGTCCGATGGGCAGGTGGGGGCTGTGGGAAGCCTTTGTGGGCCCTGCCCATGGGTGGGAGAGGGGACCATTCTTGGGGAATGTGTGGCAGCCGTCTCCGTGGGCTCTCTAGCCCGGGGCACCGCAGTTGCTGCAGGGTGCCACAGACAGGCTAGCCAGAGCACAGCTGGGGTTCCCGCTGAGACTGGGTTTCAGCTGCTTTGTGTGCTGGGCTAGCTGCTTAGGCTTGGGTGAATGGGTACCATCTGGGAGCACTGGGAAGCCCTCAGCAAGAGATTAGACGTGGCTCCTGAATCAGGGCCGGATCCCTCGATTTCCACAGCGGGTCCAGATGAAGAGACAGTCCATAATTCTAAGACATTTATTGTCATCGCATGGAAAGTGGCATGGGTGGAATTGTACCTCTGCCCCTCTGGGAGAGGCGAGGCAGATATAGTAACTGGGAAGGGGCATGGCTAAGCCTCTATGTGTCTCATTAACATGGGGATGGCTTGGAGCTGTGTGGCCACGCCTCTACCTGGGGAGGGGTGGTACATGACCGTGACTGGAGCCAAAAGCCTCCCGGGAGCATTGGCATAACGTTTTTTGGTCCCTTGTAAATTGTTCCACTGGGTCGCCCAGATTTTACGCCTGTGCTCAACCGGGTGCCAGATTGCCTGTCACAGATCACTGCCCCAAAGCACCCCAGAGCTCCCTGTAAGCTCAGCAACTGAGCAACTTTCCTTGACCCATCTTGGCTTTCTTTTGTTTGTTTGTTTGAATATGAAATTGTCTTGGTGTTAGCTGTTTGGAAAGACTGCTATTTTCTCATTTCAAAATCTGCAGAGAAATAGGTTTATGTCTGCACCTTTAATTTAATTCCGTTGAAACGTCTGTCTGTCTTTATGGCAGTTCCACTGCCTTTTGGTTTGAAGAGTTTTATAGTTAGGAGTTGAGATCAGCAAATGTACTGTGCCTTTCAGCCTCTGCTTTTCCAAGATTGTTGGGTGACTTCACTTCCCTTACAATTTCTGAAGAGTTTTAAGATTCCCCCACCCACCCCAATTTCTTCAAAACCAACCAACCAACCAACCAAGGCTTAGAATGTGGATAGAGATTTCACTGAATCCATAACTTGCTTCAGGAAATGACATTAATTAGTTTTGTATGTAACACAGCACCCATAAACTAACATTGCCTATAAATATTTAGTTCCTCCAGTGCTCTTTGAACTGAATTTGACATATTCTTGGCTTCAGCATTGATGAGGTGAAACAGTTTGACACACACTTTACATTTGCATAGGAATCCAGATTCTATCGGTTTGAAAGTGGGATAGTTTAACAACAAGGTCACATATAATTTTAGGGAAATGATTTTCCACTTCATGAAGAGTGCTGGGGGAACTTTAAATAATATTGTTGCTTGGATGGTGCCTCCAGAGATTCTGATGTAATTGGTTTGGGGTAGAGTCTTGATTTTTTTCTCTCTCTTGGTAATTATATCTAGGGTTGAAAATTGTTGTCTCCTTTGGGAAGCTGTAGTGAAACCACTGACCCCTGGGAGCCTCACTGCAAGGAGAAAGCAGAATCCCAGGAACCTGGTCTCTTGGAAGTTGTGAGATTCTTTTTAGATTAAAGAAATAATTGGAAAATGGAATTTTAGTTTTAAAATGTATCCTGTCCCTCAGTGACTCCTCTCTCTCTCTCTCTCTCTCTCTCTCTCTCTCTCTCTCTCTCTCTGTATGTATTATGTGTGTGGACTTGTTCATGTGTATGCACACATGTGGCAGGTATATAGAGGTCAAAGATCAATGTTGGGTATCTTCCTTAATCACTCTCCACCTTATTCATTAAAATTTAGAAAAGAAATAGTCTGCCATTTGTTTATAGATTTAGGTAATGTGTGTGTATAGAGCTGTCGAGGTCATAGGACAACTTGGGAGAGGCAGTCTCTTTTTATGCCATGTTAGTCCCAGGGATGGAACTCAGATCAGCAGGAAGTGTGGCAAGCAACTTTACAGCTAAGTCATTTACTGGCCCTTCCTCCATCTTTCTTCTTTCCTCCCTCCCTTCCTTCCTTTCTTTTTCCTTCCCTCCCTCCCCCTTCCTCCTCCTCTTTCTTCCTTCCTTCCTTTCTTTCTTTTTTTTGTGGTAGGGTTTCTCACTGAGCCTGGAACTCATCAAGTGGGCTAGACTGACTTATAGCCAGACTTTTGGCTACTTTATGGGTTCCTATTTCTACTATCCTTCTCCAACTCTATCCCTTCCAACACCCCAACACTAGGATGCAGAAAAGAAGACTGGGAAGGAAAGGGGGCCTTGATCTTGTTAGACCACTTCCTGCTGATTACGGGCATGAAGTACCTTGGGGCAATTTTGATCTTTGTCATCAGGCTATCTCCAAAGGGCAGCTGGCACCTATCAAACAGCAACCAGCAGCAGCAGGAGGAGCAGCAGCAGCCACACCCCTTTCAGGGCTCTTGCATTTATATACCTTCTCAAGAGTCCCCAGAATTCCAAAAGTCATACACTCGAAAAAAGTATCTGCAGCTGACAAAATCATGCCCCTGCCAGAGCATGAGGCAAATCATAGTCAGCTGCTGTGGACAATCTGACACAGACCCATATCTTACACACGAGATTAAAACATATTTCCATAACATTTCTGTTTTTAAAAAAGAAGCAAAATTCTAATGCCACCGACTGGCCAGTGAGCCACAGGAATTTGCCTTTTTCTATATCCCCTCAGCTCTGTGATTACAGGCGTGTGTCATCATGCTTGGCTTTTATATGGGAGTTTGGGATCCAAATTTAGCTCTTTCTACTTATGTGGCAAGCACTTTAAAGACCAAGCCATTTCCCCCACGACTTCTTATGGTGGTTTGAAAAAGAATGTTCCCCATAGGCTCATAGATTTGAATGCTTACTCACCAGGGAGTGGCACTATTGAAAGGATTAGGATAGGACGTATGGCCTTGTTGGAGGAAGCATGTCACTGGAGGTGGGCTTTAAAGTTTCAAAACCCATGCCGTGCCCAGAGTCTCTCTTGGCTTATGGATCAGAATGTAGCTCTCAGCTACTCTCCAGCATTGTGGGTGCCACCGTGCTCTATGCCATGATGATAATGGACTAAACCTCTGAAACTGTAAGCAAGCCCCCAATAAGCACTTTATTTTATAAGAGTTGTGTTGGTTGTGGTGTCTCTTCACAGCAATAGATTAGTGACTAAGATACTCCTTTTGAATAAAAGAAAACTAAACTTCTTGTTTATTCCAGTGAGAAGATAATACTTCATTGTTTCTAAACAGTGACAAGAAGGGCGGCTTCCTAAACCCCCAATCTACTGGTAGGAAATATATCAATAAGCAAACAGTCAAAGTGATGAGTCCAGGTGTGGGGCAGTGATCTGTGGCAGGCAATCTGGCACCCGGTCGAGCACAGGCATAAAATCTGGGCGACCCAATGAAACAATTCGCAAGGGACTGGAAAACGTTATGCCAACACTCCCGGGAGGCTTTTGGCTCTAATCACGGTCACCTACCACCCCTCCTCATGTAGAGGTGTGGCCACACAGCCCCAAGCCATCCCCATGTTAATGAGACACCTAGAGGCTTAGCCACGCCCCTTCCCAGTTACTATATCTGCCTCGCCTCTCCCAGAGGGGCAGAGGTACAATTCCATCCATGCCACTCTCCACGCGATGACAATAAATGTCTTAGAATTATGGACTGTCTCTTCATCTGGACCCTCGGTGGGAAGCAAGGGATCCGGCCCTGATTCAGGAGCCACGTCTAATCTCTTGCTGAGGGCTTCCCAGTGCTCCCAGATGGTACCCATTCACCCAAACCTAAGCAGCTAGCCCAGCGCACCAAGCCACCGAAACCTGGTCCCGGTGGGAATCCCAGCTGTGCTCCAGCTAGCCTGTCTGTGGCACCCTGTGGCGACTGCGGTGCCCTGGGCTAGAGAACCCATCTCTCCATCCCTAAAAAACTTTATTTAAAAAATTTGTAAATCAGCTGCTTGGCAGAAAATCAAATTCCTCCAGGGTCAGTACTTCTTGAAAATATGTACTCAAGGCTGGCCTCGGTGCTGAAAATTGCATTTCCCTTATCAACTTTGTTGATTTAAATCAGATAATCACATAAGAATGTGAGACCAAGCTCTGACCACTCACATTAGAAATTCAACCCCAGTCCCCAGTCCCGTGTCCTCTCACTCCCTCTGCATCCTGGGTTCGATTGCTTGATATGGCATCATTACATGGCCTTTTGCAGAAGTAAAACTTTTTGCCTTGCCAAAATGCTTTGGATTCTGTGCTCACTTTATTGAGAACCCACATATATCTTACAGTGTGGGTCCCCTCTCCATGACCAAGTCTCAAATCTGATTTCCTTCTTGGCAAGTGGCTGGCCTCAAACTCACAGAGATCCACTTGTTTCTGTCTCCTGGTGCTGGGATTAATGGCATGCACCACCATTTCTTGCCTCTTGTTTCTTTCCTTTTTAGACTTTTCTTTGATTTCCTAAAAATTATCTATCTGTCTGTCTGTCTATCTATCTGTGTGTGATGCGTCCGTAGGAGCCGGCATAGGCTGTAAGAGGCACTTGATCCTCTGAAACTGGAGTCACAGGCTGCCATGAGTGGGAAGGAGCCAGAGCTCAGGAAGGGCAGGGTGCACTATTAACATCAGAGCCATCCCTCTAGCTCCCCAGGAAGCTTATTTCTAAGAGGACATTTGTGGAAGTCTTGGGCACAGATTCTGGAGCTGAAGGGCCAGGTATTGCAGCCCGCCTCCGCTACCTTCTCAATGACTTGGACTAAGTTAACCAGTCCACACATTTCCAGCAGTTAGAGAGAAATTACAGTATTTACTTTATAGAATTGTTGTGAGTTAATACATGAAGGCACTTAGAGTCAGACATAGGATGAGTGTCAGTCAGTGTTAGCTGTCTTATGACTATATTATTATTCTTGCATGGGAATTGAGGCTTTCAGCTACAGCAACACTTATGTACAGAAGTCTACAGTGCCTTAAAAAGTCATAAGGAATTCTTCACTACCATGTTTCAAGATTTTATCCTACCTCAATATTTGAACATTTAACCTTTTTTTTAGTGTGAATTTATCACCCTTAGAATTATTATTGTTAAACATTAAAATATAGCTATACATGTTTATATGTATACATATTATACATATATTATAAGTATATATTGTATATGTTGACTATGCATGTTGACTATAGAAGAAAACAGAAACAACACAAAACTATAAAAAATAAAAAGTAGATTCGAACCTGTTCCTTGGCACCCCCTGCCTCCCAGTCTCGCCCTTCTTAAGTCTCATCTGCAGAACTGTCTATACTTAATAATTTCATTCTTGACAGACGGGTGTGCAAATAAACTCACACACATACATATGCCCTTGTGGAGTTGGCTGCTTAAAAAAACAAAACAAAACTTCCCTTTGGGCTGTGTGTGGTGGCACATGCATTTTATCTCAGCACTTGGGAAGCAGAGGCATGTGGATCTCTGTGAGTTTGAGGCCAGCCCAGTCTACACTGCAAGTCAGAGAGACCCTGTGTTAAAAAACAAAAGCCAAAAACTAAACAATAACAAAAGCACCCTGCTCTCCCTTGTGTATCGCCTAAGACATTCCTTCTCATTATTGACATATTCCGGTCACCGGGGCACAGAATCCTTCTCCTTCATCATGGCATATTCTACACACTTTACCCTTAGTGATTTTCAGAATATTTCTCCCTTCATTTTCCCCACATAAAAGTGCTTCCAGGGATGGGGATGTACGGCTCAGTTGATAGAGTGGTTGCCTGGCCCACATGTTGCCTGCTTAAAGTCCTCAGCGTCTTGAAAGAGAAAACAGACATGCTCCCTTCATCCACCAGCAAGCACAGCGATGGCTCTGTATGTAGCTCTCAAAACAGCTCTGACAAGATTTGTTAAAAGTAAGTCTTTGGAGAGCACAGCCTGCTCTTGAATGGAAGTGGTTGGAAAAGAAGTCTCTCTCTAATTTTATAATGATAATGATTATGATACCTCCTGCTCGTGTTTATACATTTTAACTGTTTTCTGTAAAAGATCTCATCTACACTCTGTCTAATGATATTTTGTTCTGGAAGAGCCTGGAGATTCTCCTGATAACACTATTTTTATTGTAATAAATCCTTACAGCATGAAAGAAAACCAGCATGATAATGTTGCTATTGCTGTTCGTGCAGTCATT
This sequence comes from Uromys caudimaculatus, assembly GCA_028551405.1. NCBI lineage: Eukaryota > Metazoa > Chordata > Mammalia > Rodentia > Muridae > Uromys > Uromys caudimaculatus. The sequence goes on along the minus strand of CM052708.1, from coordinate 93,198,099 downwards.
ATTTAATAGAGATGAAAATTAATAATCTCAGTATTACTTCATGCCTGACCTTACCAAGATTTGAATATTTTTTTTTTATCTATATCTTGCTGTTTTCTACTTCTAGACTTAAAAATACACGGAGAAAAATCAACAGAATTAACGGGAAAAAGACAATTATATGCTTAGAGTGCCAGGTTTTAAGACCTCATATCAATTGATAGAGAAATTAGATACTCCCCATAAATAAAGAATTGGAAATTTTAAATAGCATCATCTTCTAAGTTGACTTAGCTGATATTTCTAAGATATACCACAAACTAAAGAACAAGCCTCTTTTCCAGGACTTACAATCAACTGACAAACATAAATAAATAAATAAATAAATAAATAAATAAATAAATAAATGCCATAAGTCACATTATTAGAGTTATGTTAATAAGTCTCCATAGATTTAGAAAAATTTCAATATATAAAGCATGTTTTTAGAAATTAAAAATTAATACAAAGGCAAGCTCCAAACATCCACAAATCAAGTAGCATACTTCTGAATGATTCATGTGTCAGTTAGAAATCACCAGAAAACTTAAGTGTTTTAAACTATATGAGAAGGAATATACAGTGTGTCAAAGTTTGTGGGCTCAAACTACAGGAGCATTTAGTCGAAGAGGCAACTCTAAATTGTTACGTCAGTGACAGTGGTGTTGTACATACATGAAGCCAACATAAGAAAAACACAGTAAATCCAAACACGAAGGAGAAATAAGTACCACAAGAGCATCTCAAAGAGAAACACAAAGTCCAAATAAATACCAACACAAATTAATCAGAAAGTTAGAGGCTGGGAAGTGTGGGGACCCAAGTTCGATTCCCCAGGACAGGAGGCAAGCTGGACTCACATTTTCAAGTGAGAAGGTAATTTTAAAAAGGGAATCTTGGAGCATCAAGAAGAAAAAAGGATTATGAAAAAAGCAGCCACAGGGATAGACATGGCAGCCTCTCCGTGTGCCCACGGATTTCTATAAACAACATTTGGTGATTGATAAAAATGACATCATTCTATAGTTAACATTGCATGTGTCCCTGAACTGCTGGGAATCCAGCCCACCATATTTGTAGATAATGTCATGTCACATTGCCAGAGTTTGGACACCCCTGCCATGGAATACAAGAGCAAAGAGTCTGTTGACCTTTCATCAAGACAGGCCATATCCTGGGTTTGGAAGGACCTCAGTGCATTCAACAGAAGGGATGGGAACGTGGCACCATGCTGTGCTGGCCTGTTCCGCTCAAGGTTCTGATTCAATTCCCAGTACACCAAACAAATGCAAAACTTGAAATTACAAAGTAGGTTCTATGATCGTAAAAGGATTAATGCAGAAACCAGCGGCATAAATATAACAGGGAATTTACTAACACACATACTTCCACATAGTTCATGGCTCAAAGTGGAAGCGTCAAAGGAAAGAAAATTCCTTGAATTCCACGTAAACAAGTAGGTGGACTATGGAATGTGGCTGCAGTAGTGTGCAGAGGGAGAGAGAGCAGGAAAGTGAAATCACAATGGAGGGAGGTGTGCAGTGGGGGAGAGAAAGAGAGAGAGAGAGAGAGAGAGAGAGAGAGAGAGAGAGAGAGCGCAGGAAAGTGAAATCAGAATGGAGGGAGGGTCTAAAAGCAGTTACAACATTTTTATTGTTGCTCTTGTTTATAAGACAGGGTCTCACTTCCCCCAGGCTGGCCCCAGGCTTGCTGTGTGGTTGAGTGTGGCCTTGAGCTCCTGTTCATCCTGCTTCAGCCTCCCAAGTGCCAGTGTTTCAGGCATGTGTCACCACACTTGACTGATAACTACATTTTATCAGGAAACTATAAGAAATTAAAAAAAAAAAAAACAAATAAAGAAACTCAAAGCAAAGGGAAGATGGTGAAGAAAAGAGCAGACGCCACTGAGGAACACTAAGTAACAAAATAAGAGAGAAACTGGTCTCCATTTTTAAAGTTATGACTCCATTATGAAATCCAGACAAATACAGTAGAAAAAGAGGCTGGAGAGATGGCTCAGTGTTTGAGAGCATTTGCTGCTCTCACAGAGGGACTCTGACTCCCAGCATCCACATAGCAGCACAACTGCCTAAAACTTCAGGTTCAGGGGATCCAATGCTCAATTCTGTCTTTTGTGGGCTCCTGAACTCTTCCAGTGCCCATGAACTCGTGTACGTTCATATATATATATACATACACACGGACGTAAAAATAATAAATAGATTGTCTTCTTATCCTCCCACTTCGAGACCACTAAAAATCCTTATTGTCACGATGGGCTGCCTCCCCGCCCAGGGCTACCGGTATTGTCAGAACAAGTCTGGCTTCTGCTGGGGTCTTCATGATGGTAAGATCTGCATCTTTTTGACTTGGGATGGAAGAATGCAAAAGATGATGAATTCCTATTTTGTGGCCACATGGTTCAGATGAATAAGAACAGCTGTCTTCTGAAGTACTGGAGGCTGACTGAATTTCTGCCAACAAATACATGGTGAAGAGTTGTTTTATATCCGAGTGAGGCTCCGCCCTTTCCGTACCATCGGAAACAACAGGATGTAGTCCTGTGCTGGGGTTGCCAGGTGTGCGTGGTGCCTTTGCGAAGCCACAGGGCACAGTGGCCAGGGCTCACATTGGCTAGATGATCTTGTCCATCTGCACCAGGCTGCAGAATAAGGAACAAGTGATCAAGACTCGGCAGAGAACACAAATTCAAGAAAATCTCAAAGAACTGGGGCTTCACCAAATTTAACGCAGATGAGATTGAAGACACAGTGGCTGAGAAGCAGCTCATTCCTGATGACTTTGGGGTCAAATACATCCCAATCCCCAAATAATATCCCCTGGATAAGTGGAGAGCCCCATATTCCTGAGGGCTTCCACATTGGTCTCCTACACCCTACCAAATCATGTTCAGTAATAAATTTCACATCCAATTTGCTTAAAAAATAAGAATAAATAAATCTTTAAAAAAGACAATACAAAAAGAGGAAACCAGAAAGTAGCATCTTTTGTAAACTTAGATAAAAAAAAAAATACCTAGCAAAACATTAACAAATCAAATACAGCAATGCATAAAAAATTATTTTCCATGTCCAGTGAAATTTATTACAGGCATGTAAAACTTAGTAAATATCTAAAAATCAATTAGATCAGCCCCTCCTTTCAACAAACCAGGAAAGAAAAATCTTAACATCTATTTATAATGTATGTATATGTGGTATAAAAACATAATTTGATATATAACAAATAGATTTTGTATGGAAGCCACAAGCAAGAAAATAGTTGATATTCTATTTACATAATTTCTACCGAATATAAAATACTTAAAAATCTACCAGGTCTTTTATATTAAAAATATTTCTGATATTTCTAAAGATTACCAAAATAAATAGAGAGACATACTGTGTTCATTAACATTTTTAAAATTTATGTCAGATGAAGGCATTGATTCCCCGGAACAGGAGTCTGTGAGCTACCATGTGAGTCCTGAGAACTGAACCCATGTCCTTTCTAAGCCGTCTTTCTAGACCCTTTACACTTATCTAATTTTAATTTGAACAAGTGTATCTAGATGCTTTGTTTCCATATATGTCCCTGCTTGAGGTCAGAGAAGGGTGTCTGTTGGATCCTCTGGAACTGGTATTATAGATGGTTGTGAGCTGCCATATATGTGTTGAGAATAGAACCCCAATCCTCAGGCAGAACAGCTCACCCTCTTAACTACTGAGCCATTTCTCCAGCCTGCAGAGTGACTGTTTTAATAACCTCTGGGTCCTTTAAAGCAAGAACAGGTTATTTATTTGTTTGTTTATTTTTGAGACACCTTGCTATGCACGGCCTGAAAGTACATTATACTAAATGTGCAGGTCTTAGGGGCTGGGAAGGTAGTTCCTTTGGTAGAGTGTCTGTCATGCAGGTATGAGGACCTGAGTTGACTGAGCTTGGTGGCACATTTAAAACACCAGCTCTAGGAAGAATGAGAAGGGTGGACCCCTATGGCTTAATTGTCAAGACTCAGGTCTCAGTGAGTGACTCTGTCTCAAAAAACAAGGTGGACGGCTCCTGAGGAATGACCTTTAAGTCTTATCCCTGCTCTTCACAGGTACACCCAAGCACATGGGCATCTGAGCACACACTGGCACACATGCACACACAAGTCTGTGTGGGAGAATAAAAAGTCATGTCCATCTTTTTTATTTATACATTTTTAACTTAAAACTCAAAAAGGCTGGGCTTCTGAATCACCAAGCAGGTGGCCAGAGCTCTCTGGTGTTAGCATTAGAAACTGAGCCAGGTTCTTCTCTTTCCAAGAGCGAGGCCCAGAGCTGTAACACATGGAAACATTCCCCGAGACTCTATAGTACGTTGCTTTTTCATCAAGGAGTCACGTGGAAGCTGGCTCCTGGTAATCCTAGATTAAATTATTCATGGTGAATACTGCTTGCCAGTTGACATCTTTGTTTATAATCAGTGTGACCGGTCTGGTCCTGAGGTACAAGTGCTTTTACAGTCATGTATCACTCAGTTCTCCAAGGTGAGATTCAGGGTCTCCTCTGAACTGTTAATGTGAACTCTCAGTTCTAGATATCAGCCTGTGGATTTTATTTCTTGTCAGTTCTCCAGTACTTTATTTTTAATCCTTAATCCTGAGGACTTTTATAAATAGCCTTGCTAAATAAAAAGACCATTTTGTCTCAATTGAAGCTGGTATTGGTTCATGTCTGTATGCTTCCAACTATCTTTAATACCAAAGTTTCTTTTTAAAATATTATTTCTGATGATATAGGGTGCAATTCAGTGTCTATTGTGGTTATCCATAATGCCTTTGGAAATCATCTTTTTTTGGTTTAGTTTCCAAAAAATTCATAGCACATTGATGTAGTCATCCCAGCTTAAGTCTGATTTTCTTTCCATTAGGTCACTATGGACAATACCAAGTCCAGAGTACAGAGAAGACTTCTTTATCTAGAATAAGGGAAGTGATTCCTGAGATACTCATTCTCTAATAACTAAGAAGATTTAGACAGTGTTCGGATGAAGAATAAACAACCTATTTAGATAAGCCTCTCTTATATTGTCTGTGCTGTGGATGGCTGTGTGGGACACAAAGGAGGCTAGTGGGGTCAATGATCAGATCCAACCTCATAATCTCAAATAGTAGATTCAATACTACAGGCAGATGCTGTGGTACCAGTAGTGTAGAGAGCATCCAACTTGTCAATGCTCTGCATTTGTAAGATGCTGCACTAAGTTTTCTGATTATCCCAAAGCTAAAGAAGACAAAGTTCCCAGATATTCATATATAAACCAAGCAAAAAAGCTCAAGATAAAGGTCACTGAAGGGATATAAATTAACCAGTTGAAATTGCCAGGGAAAAAACCTTACAACTGGTGATATGTCATAGGGAACATGGAATTTGTCCTGAAGCAGAGGAGTTAATATCAGTTCCCTTGGGAAGGATATGCCATATGAATGAATAGTTTATATTAAGGCCTAGAAGTCAAAAAAGCCATGGTTTGCATCCATGGTCTTTTGTCTAGAAGAACTGCAGAATGCTAGTTGTTCCCTTCATAATGGTGGACAGATAAGCTGTAGTGTATAGGTCTGCTCAAGAGTTGCCTCTAGCCAGAAGCCATGGTGGACCACTGTTTTGAGGAAGGAGATATTCCTTTTCAAAGAATAGCATACTCACTAAGATCCAATCCATATGCGAAGATTTCGCCTGTACCTATGTACTCGTCAGACCTGTTCTATCTGTTGAGCTGGGCTGAGGGAGTTGGGATATAAGCCTGCTTTGACCTTGATCATAAGATGAGTCAGAGACAAGCAGCTGTCTCCACATGGTGCTATTACATTTTAAGCGATTGATGATTGGTACAACTAACATTTTTGAGAATCAGAGCATTCTTGAGTTAAAGGAAATCTTAGTGACACTTGAGTTCTGTGCTCGCATCTGTTCAGGAGAAAGATGAGCTTCGATGTATAATGCAACTAGCCCGAGATTGGCCTGACACATCAAAAAGAACTTGATGTAAAAAAGAAAAGCATCCCCAAATTCTAAGGCATTCATTATCTATACTAGGAAAGGGGAAAACTTGCTAAGTATTACCAATTCATTTCTCTTGGATTTGAAATGTGATCTTAATATCATTCGTATATTGTTTTACATACATTAAAAGGAAGAACGATGTTTTAGCTAGGTTCTTGTCAATTTGACACAGGCTGGTGGCATTTGGGATTAGGACCCTCAGCTGAGAAAGTACTCCCACCAGACTGGCCTGTGGGAAAGCCCTTGGGGCATTTTCGTGATTGATCATTGCTGTGGGAGAGCCCAGATCGCTATGGGTGCTACCCACCCCTGGGCCCTGGTTCTATGAGAAAGCAGGCCAAACAAGACATGAGGAGCAAGCCAGTGAGCAGCACTCCTCCATGGCCTGTCCCCATCTTCCTGCCTTGAGTTCCTGTCCTGACTTCCCTTGGATGATAGACTAGAAGCTGTGAGATGAAATAAACTCTTTCCTCCCCAAGTTGCATACGGTTAAAATATTTTATCTCAAGTACAGAAACTCTAAGGCAGGTGACTCATTAAACTTTGTTTAGTTCAAGCTAATATTAACATTTATTTTCAAATTCTGAGCATATTTCTCAGGTATGATCATTCTGAATGGGATTGTACTGAATGAAGATCAGATTTAAACATTAATATGCCCTGCACATGGATACTTCCTACAAGCTACTCCACTTATACCACCTCACCTAGTCTTGAAAACAGCACTCCGAAGAAGACAGTATCACCCCTATTTGACATGAGAGGGAATTTGTAGATGGTTAACCGACTCCACTAAGGTCCCAGGAAGTAGAAGAGATAGGTAATGCCAAATACACACCCTTGACTACTTACTAAGATGGAATGATAACAGTATGACTCAGATAGGAAAGTTTTGAGCAGATCATAAACTTCGCAATGCATGTGAAATGCTCACCTCAATATCTAGAGCATAGCTAAGTAGTCACTAGGTGATTTACAAAGAAAGGATTTGGAAGATGATGTCATTTGCCTAGAGTTATATTGATGATTAGGTTGACTCAAAGCATCGTGATTTTACGCTTTAACATGTGTTGCTGACAGTTTAATCTTGCTTCAGAAAGCTTAACTTGTATATTTTCACAGGCCAGTAAAAGTACATTTTGACTGCCATATTAAACATCTACAAAACTAAAGCAGCATGGGTTTCAGTCAGCATGGTTTAAGTGTTTGGAGAACAAACGCCCTGGAGATTGGACAAGGAGGCACATGCCTTTGATCCCAGCATTCAGGAGGCAGATTAGTCCAAGTCTGTGAGTCTGAGACTGGCCTGATCTACCTAGGGAGTTCCCACCCACCCACAGTAAGACTCTACCTCAAACACCACCACCAGCAGCAACAAACTCATAAACAAAGAACATGTGTACTAGATCAGCATTTGAAGATACCTCTTTTGTGAAAGCCAAAACATGGGGCTACCCTAAGTGTCTGTTGACTGATAAGAGGACACACAAAGCAGGCTGCATGGAATATTAACTGGCTTTGAGAAGCAAAGCATCTTTGGCATGTACTGCCATAGAATGAACCTTGAAAACATCATACTAAGTGTAGTATGCCGGTCACAAAGGACAAGTACCATGTGACTGTTTACTAGGACACATAGTCAAATTCCCAGGAACACAATGTGGAATGGTGGTTACAAGGGGCCGGCTGGAGGGGAGAACACTAGCTACTGAGTACTGTGTACTTTCAGACTCAGATGATGATGAGTTACGGAGTTATGGTGCTGGCAGTGCGGGCTACCAAATGATGCGAATACATGCAATGCTGTAGAGTTGTGCAATTGTGATAGTTTAATGGATCAGTGGGCAAAGTGCTCACTATACAAGCCTGAGGACCCAAGTTCGATCCCTGGGACCCATGCATAGGTCTAGGGAGTCAACTGAATTCACAAAGCTGTTCTCTGTCCTCCACAGGCACGCCTTGACAGGCTTATGCCTACATATATACATTACACTACACACACACCACACACACACACTAAAATAAATGGAAAAAAGTTAAGATAGTAAATTTTATATTATGCACGTTGTGCCATAATTCAAAACATATACAGAAAATTAAGATTCTGTATACTCACCCCAAATACAGACGACTTGATAAAAAATAAAGTACTTAAAAAACAAGTAAAAAAATCATTTTCTTCGTAACAAACTGTGAATGTTCCTTGATAAAACATTTTGTTCAAGCACTGAAACAAATTAATTGGAGACTTCAGTACTCAATAGTAAACTGCTAGAACTTAATAACTTTCTCATGGACTGTTTTTCTGAGATTTTTGTTCTCCCGATTCTCTTGGGGAATGTGCCCTTTACAGCAGTGGGTGTGCGTTATGACTGAAATATTCAGAACTGGAGCCAACCACGGGCTGAGATGTAGAAGGCTGAGATGCTATTGTCTCTCGACACAGTCCATTTCTAGAAAACAGGACAGGATCTAGTGTTTACTGAGCACCACTGGTGCCCTTGCTTTGACCATCCATACCTAGGCACTTCTGACATATTACTGCATTTAATTCTAACTTTTAAAAAGTAAGAGTGTGTGTGTGTGTGTGTGTGTGTGTGTGTGTGTGTGTGCGTGCCCCACATGTGCAGGTCTGTGGAGGCCAGAGGAGGCCACTGGATTCCCTGGAGCTTAAATAAAATTAGGAATTGACCTATGAGGGTACAGGAATCTCAACTTGGTTCTCTAGAAGAGTTACCAAGAACTCTTTTATTTTTTTAAATATTAATTTATTTAATGTATGTGAGTGTACTGGCACTGTCTTCAGACACACCAGAAGAGGGCATCAGAGCCCATTACAGATGGTTGTCAGCCACCATGTCGTTGCTGAGAATTGAACTCAGGACCTCTGGAAGAGCAGTCAGTGCTCCTAACCTCTGAGCCATCTCTCCAGCCCCAACCAAGAACTCTTAACCACTGAGCCATCCAACTGGTTCCTGTATTTAATAGATTGTGTTTTTCTTCCTTTTAGATTTTAATTTTTCCTTTCTTCTCTCTCCCTCTCCCTCTCCCTCTCCCTCTCCCTCTCCCTCTCCCTCTCCCTCTCCCTCTCCCTCTCCCTTTCCCTCTCCCTCTCCCTCTTCCCCCACTCTCTCTTTTGTTTGTTTTTTGAATTAAGGTCTCTCTGTGTAGCCTTGGCTGTCCTGGAATTCACTCTGTGGACCAGGCTGGCAAAAAACTCAGAGATCTGTCTGCTACTGCCTCCGGAGTGCTAGGATTAAGGTGAGCACCACCACCACCTGACTGACTCTCTTTTAAATTGTATGTATTGTGGGCACAGGCACAGTTTCCCACAGAGGTTGTAGATGGCAGATGCCCCTCAAACTGGAGTTACAGGTGGCTGTGAGCAGTCTGATGTAGGGGCTGGGACTAGAAACCAGTTTCTCCGGAAGTGCAGCGCATGCTTTTAACTTCTGAACCATCTCTCCAGTCCCTGTTTCTTTTCTACAACCATTTCCAGATGTTCCGGCTGGCCTGGAACTTACTCTGGAGCCCAAGCTTTCCTTAAATTCATGGCAATCACTTGGCTTCTGCCTCCTGATTTCTGGTTTTATGGACATAGCCCATGACCCCAGGTTCTCACCTCATTACTGGGCGGGACCGGGGTGGGAGTGCGAGCTCTGTTGCTTCATTAACTGAAAAGGTATCTTTGAGAGAAACTCCCGGGTGTCTTCATCCTGGGGATCTGATATTTTGTGAAGAGTTCTTTCTTGTGGGGATTTGCCTGAGTATCACGTGATGTTTAGCAGCCTTACTTTAGACTGTCAAGATTGAGTTTTAAAGGCTGAGTCTGGGAGCGGACAGAGGAGCTCACTAAGCGAATGGAGCTGGGGAGGAGAGAAAGGGAGCTAGCTCTCTCACGGTCCTTGCTGCACTCCAGAGGGTGGGAGAAGACCTCTTTTCAAGTGATCTGTCGACAGTGAATTTCCCCTTTCATGATTTTCTTGAGATTGGAACTAAGATTTTGAGTTGACCCAAATTCTGCTGTTCTGATTTCTGTTTAAGAGAATGTGGTTTTGTCATGAAAGCGGACCCCGCGTGGCAGGCTGTGCTTAGAGCTACAACAGCCTTTGAATCGACAAATTCTCTGTTTATAGATGGTGCTGCAGATTCTCAGAAAGGTCCAGCTATACGTCTAACCTTCTGTTTCATTTCTTCCTCTTACTGTCACAAGAGGACAGGTTTAGTTTTCCTGGAGATTAATGATAAAAGGGCCACAGCTCCTTAAAAAAAAAAAAAAGTATTGTGTGTACTCCGTGTGTGACTGGTGGAGGACAAATTTCAGGAGTCAGTTCTCACCTGCCAAACTTGTTGAGACTGAGTCTCTCCTGTTTCTGCCGCTGGGTAGAGTACTCCAGGTTAGTCAGCTGTTCTGGCTGATCCTCTTATCTCCGCCCGGCATCTTCTCACAGGAGTGCTGGGATTACAGATGCCAGGGCAGCATCCAGCTTTTTATATTAGGCACTGCCCTTTCCCCAACCGCCCCTTTGCATGCACCCCACTGCATCAGTTTAGGCAGCAAATGCAGCGGCGGCCGGGGGTGGGGGTGGGGGTGGTGTTACACACTGCCATCTTCCTTGCTATTTCTTTTAAAGAGCGATGTCATTCAGTTGGAATTGACAATGGGATTATTATGTGATTTAGATAGGTTGATCTGGAAGTTTTTTAGCACTGTTGTAACAAATGATCACACAGTCTGTGGTGTAAAGCAACACAAACCTACATCATAATTCTGGAAGTCCAAACTGACTGAGATTAAATCCAGCTGTGTGCAGGGCCGCCTTCTACCGGGCAGTGCAGGAAGAGATTTCCTTGATTCTGGAGGCTGCATATACCCATCCCCGATCCCCGGTTTTCCTTTCCAGTTCTTCTTTCCACATTAACCTACTGTCTCTTTTAGTAAGGACACCATGATCACAATGGATGTACCATCTCATGTTTGTCCTGTATCTGAAATCACACGATCCACACCCTTTTCCCTTTGAGGTAACAAAGTCACAAGTTCCAGGGATCAAAACGTGGATCTCTTTGGGAACTGTTATTCTGACACCTCAGCAAAAGTATGAGAACATAGGCATGTGTGGTCTCAGTTTAATATTATACTTGGATTGATGTTTTTAATATGTTGAATGCTTAGGCATGACCGACATTTGATTTTTGCATTAGGAAAGTGATAAGAATTAATCAAATTTTAATAATATTGATGGAGATAATGTTAAAAGTTTTAATAAAGATGTAGTTTTTAAATCACAGTTTTGGGGTTTAATTATTCGGTTTGCTGAGATCGGGTCTCACTATGTAATTCAGAATTAGCTTTGAACCCATCATCCCTCTGCCTCCACTTCTGCTGTCCTGGAACTATAGACATGGATTGACATGCCCAGCTTAACCTCATTCTTAGTAACGAGTTACCAGTCTGTCCAGAAGACAGAGTGACATTCTTAATAGTCAAACTTGTAAGTTAAATCCTCTTCCAACAGATCAAAAAGGATCCCACTCCAAGTTTGGTGTTTCTCACAGAGTAAGATTCCTTGAATATTGGTTCAATAGTTGAAAAACTGCATAATCACAGCAGGTTTTACTACTATTTAAACATATTGGGGTGGGACTAGGGATGGGGTGACCTGACGGCTCTTTAAGCGAGTTGTGTTATGTATTAAGGCAAAGTGAAGCTTCCTGGTCCTGCCCAGGGAAGGACCCCAGTGGCTTGTATTAGCACCACAGGCATTCATAGCCCCTGCCTCTCACTATGATTTTGCTGACACTAGTCTTTCTGAGGCCCCTTTGCTCACTTTCGTGTTGGGCTCAGGGTGTTTCCACAACCTTTGGAATCACAGGATCTGAATTAAGAGGAAGGACTTTGGCAGTCAGCTGGTTCAAACACTCTGATTCTATCTGTGGCACCTGCTGAGAAGGTACTGACTCTCAATTTCCTCGCTTCAGAGAAACAGTGGCTGCGGCCCCACCCCCATCCTAGGGCTGGTTGCTAGCTCCTGAAAACTCAGCAAGTGCCTGCACCCGAGGTCCTCCTGCACAGGAGGTCGGCTTAGGAGATGGCAGTTAAGATGTATCTTATTGAATTGTTACTTATGAACCCATTGGGTTGAAAAACAGGCCTGTGGCACCTCCCTGTCTCCATAAATATTTTTGAAGAGACTTTTGGGGAAGAACCTACTCAGACAAGAGAGTATTTGTGTCTCATCAACTTTTGAGAAGATGTGGCTATAAACATATCAGGAAAACAAATGGATATGTCACATGAACAAAATACTGGCAAGCACAGCAGGAGCAGGGACTTCCTGGTGCTTCCCTCCCCCAAGGCCGGGAGGGAAGTATGGGACCTCTACCACAACCTGCTGGTGTCTTTGTACAACACTTGTCTGTGACAGGAGAGACAGAAGATAGGTGAAGACAAACTGGGTTGTTCTGTGTCTTCACAACTTTTTGGTAACCTCCGGACCTCATCGTGTTATCTGGAAGGCTCATCATATGTCAGCACTGTACCCCATTTCACAGACGGGGAAATGGAGATGTCCTTGAGTTAGGGATGGGGTGAGGCAGCTGGAGTGTCCCATGAAATGTGAGCTCAAGCTTGTAGCTCATTGGAGAGTCATTGACCCCATTTCTGCTCACCGTGTCTGCTTCTCACCATACACAAAGCGTGTGTGAGTTGTGGAGAGAGTATGTATACATACACAAACACAATCTAAGGTACACAAAATGGCTACAAGCTGTGGGGCACAGACAGACACTATGGAAGCTCAAGGATTCCAGGAAACTGTGGTCCGATTGGGGTGGGGAGCCCACCAGGCCTCAGCCCTATACAAAAACCTTCAGCTAACTAAGGAATACTGAGAAAGGGAGAAATCTTCTCCAGGGAAGAGCATGTCAAGTGGTTATCCAACACCCCATAGTCAGCCCCGAAAGCATCCACACAGGTAACAGTATATAGACTGCACAGTTGCATCTAGGAGTGTATACGTGTATACAGGTGCACACATATGCATATAACAACAATTTATGAAAGAGGCCATGGATTTGAAAGAGAGCCAGATAAAATTATAGTCTTAAAAACAATATCAAAGACAAAAACAAGCAAACAAAAAGCCAAGCAGCTGCCAGATACTGCAGGAGATGGGCGTTCCAAATCTGAAGGATGGCCACCACAGAACAGGTGTGGAAGAAAATGAGAAGTTTAGCTCGTTTGTTTTCCAGGCAGGCTCTCACTGTGTAGCTCTAGTTGGTCTGGATCTCACTTTGTAGACTGAGCTGGCCTCAAACGCTTAAAGACCTGCCTCCTCCTGAGTGCTGGAATTAAAGGCATGCTCCACCACACCTGGAGAAAAGTTTCATTTTGGTTTCCTTACTCTGGGTTTGGCCAGTGATGTGAGGGTTGGGACTCACAAGTTGTTACTAAATTACAGAGATGGCTGATCAACCTGTCGCCTAATGCTTGGGGGAGCTCTGAGAAAGAGAACATCATACCCTGTGTTTGGTTGGGCAGTGGTGGCACACGCCTTTAATCCCAGCACTTGGGAGGCAGAGGCAGGTGGATTTCTGAGTTCGAGGCCAGTCTGGTCTACAGAGTGAGTTCCAGGACAGCCAGGGCTACACAGAGAAACCCTGTCTCGAAAAACCAAAAAAAAGAAAAAAAGAAAAAAATTGCCTGACCCACCATGATCCTGAACGTTCAAGCATGACAAGAACAATGGCAGAATGTGGCTGGAAACTATAATGTCCTTGGGGATTTATGTTCAGGGGAGGCCTGGAAGGTGTGGAACGAGGGATGGAAAGGGCGCATGAAGCATTGCAGTTTCCGAAGCATTTTGGTGAGAGCTCAATCTGACCAACTCAGAACTACCATGTGATCAGTAATTCCACTCAGCTCAAGAGAACCAACGGGCTTGGCAAATAGATCAGGGTGTTTGCCTAGCATGGTCCACGCTGTGTTTGATCCCTAGTGCTGTGTAAGCCAGGCTGCTTGGTAAGGAAGGAAGATCAGAAGTTTAAGGCCATCCTCAGCAACATTTCAAGATGGA
>CM052708.1:93138556-93183453 GCA_028551405.1 Uromys caudimaculatus | reverse complement strand
TTCCCCCTCCGTCTTTGTGTCCTAAGGGCCTAGGAGAGTAACTTTCTCCTGGTGCTGCTTGGCTATGGAACCCTGGTGGCCCATGCAGAGGTCTCCTGCCTCAGATGGGAACCAGAGGGTTGCTATGCCCGCCTACCTCAGTCCCTGTGTCCCGCAGGTTCGGGATGGTTCCTGGTGAGCAGTGGTGCTCCTCTTGGCCCCACTCCTGGCCTTTCAAAGCTCCTGGGAGGGTAGCTTTCTCCTGGCGATAATTGGCTATGGAGCCCTGTGCCCCAAGCTGAGGTCCCCAGCCACAAATGGAGCGATATCTTTGACAATAGGGACTTATCATCAAGAAAGAGCAATAGCAATAACTTGCATGGTTTGGGGGTCTCTGGGATACTGCAGACCAAGAACATGGGGGAGCATACCCTATACATCTGGCGCTATGCTTTTTATTTGGCAACTCATGTCTTTTGGGAAGAGCACTATCCCCTGTGTAGGGTAACTCGTTTTATATGAACACACACACACACACACACACACACACACACACACACACACACACACACACACGAGAGAGAGAGAGAGAGAGAGAGGGAGAGAGAGAGAGAGAGGAGACTTATGGAGTTTATTGAACAGGAGGTTTCCTCACACTTCTTTTTTTGTCTTACTCATCGCTCCACACATCTCTCCTCAGGCACATCTCTCCTCAGGCACATCTCTCCTCAGGCACATCTCTCCTCAGGCACATCTCTCCTCAGGCACATCTCTCCTCAGGCACATCTCTCCTCAGGCACATCTCTCCTCAGGCACATCTCTCCTCAGGCACAATCTCTTCTCAGGTACACTCTCCCATTCCTCGTCTCACCAACCTCTGCCATTATTCTCCTTTCCTCTTCATTTCACCTGTGTTTTACCCATTCTCTTCCCACAGTGCCTCAGTTTTATGTGTATATATGTGTCCTTTTGTCCTCTGAAATTCATATTTTATTGTGTACCTCAGGGCTTTGTGGGGGAAACGAAGGAATGAATGCCTTCCAAGAAGTTCTCCAAATTCTTTGCTAAAAAGTTGGTCATCATTACCCAAGAATTTTGGCCACCTTACTAGATGATGTCTCCTCAATAGTGACAGAAAGAATGAAGTTTTCAGCCAGTGCAGCCTGGAGAATAAATGAGATGTCTTAGCAGTGACTGGCGTCTTCAGCTACAGTTGAGTGGGAGAGAAGAATCCTGGTTTGTAGAGTAACTCTAGAGCTCTTCAGTTCCTTTGTAAATCCTCTGAGTTCCTTCATCTGTGAAATTATGTGCCAAAGCTGAGGGTTGAAGTGCGAAGACATTGGGATCCTGATCTTACTCCACCATTACTGGTACATGTAGCCATGGGAACATACAACCACTCTGATCCTCTTCACTCTAGTGGGAAAATGGAGGCTCCAACCTGTGACTGGCAAAATGGTGTAAATCTAGAGAGGTCTTATGAACCTAGGCAACTGCAGGAGACAAAATTTAAGAATCAAAATTAATACAAAAAATTCATGATGAACACACATTTTTCAATAAAGATAAAAATCAGCAATGATGGTCTGCCAAGCCATAATAGAGCCCAAGGTAGAAAGAAAACAGGATTAAATGAGGCCATGCTTATATGGTACTTGGCGTGCAGCCACGTACATAATAAATATACAACAAAGACACATCAGTATTATGAAATAATTCCCGAGGTTTCTTCTAGTTATAAAATTGCTTAGCTACCAACTGTCCCTTCAACTTAGAGTCTTTTAAAAACATGGAAACTACTGATGAAATTTCAGGTAAAAGTTCTGTAGAATTGGCCCAATGCCCACTATGCTTCTGAATTATACAGAATTAGTCCTACAAAAAATTTAAGAAATTATATTTTAAATTATTTTATATGCATGTAGGACCTAATAAATATACTGAAGTATTAATATAATTTGATAAAATATTAAATCAAATATGGCCAGAAGAAGAGTCAAACCAACAAACCAACTATGAATGTCGACTCTAATTGCCCCAGTTCCCATCCACCTTCTCAAGTATATGTACATATATATATATATATATATATATATATATATATATATATATATTTATGCATATATGTATTATATATTGAAGGTTTGTTATGCTCCATGGAGTCAACTAAATGTTGAATGTTGGACATACAGAGATAAAGGGGTATAGAATTCTGCCCTTGGAATCTCTGATGGGAGTTAAAATATGCCAGAAAACACAGAGGGTCTTTATCATATGTTAAGGCTATTTCTCAGGAACAATCCAGCTTAGAGCACAAGGATTTATTTATTTATTTATTTATTTTTGGTTTTTCGAGACAGGGTTTCTCTGTGTAGCCCTGGCTGTCCTGGAACTCACTCTGTAGACCAGGCTGGCCTCAAACTCAGTTTTTTTTTTTTTTTTTTTTTTTTTTGGTTTTTTGAGACAGGGTTTCTCTGTGTAGCCCTGGCTGTCCTGGAACTCATTCTGTAGACCAGGCTGGCCTCGAACTCAGAAATCCACCTGCCTCTGCCTCCCAAGTGCTGGGATTAAAGGCGTGCGCCACCACTGCCCGGCGAGCACAAGGATTTATAATGAGAAACATTTCCATAAAAATTACTGTAAAAAAATCTAGATACATACTTAGAGCCTCACCATTCAACACTTTTCATCCATTAACATTGACCCAAAATGCATTCAAAAACACTTAAAAAGCATTATGTAAATAACGAGGGAATCATAAAGGCCATGTGTAATCATTTGTACCTTCAGAAATTGACCCTTGGCTTATGAAGAGTTACAGGGACCTTGTAAGATGTTACACAAAATGCCACACAAAGAATTTTCTTTAGGGAAAGGGTGGTGTATGGCAGGAGGATCAGGGAGGACTGTGAGAATCGTCCAGAACCACTGTTTTGAACTTCACATCTGTACCACTCCATGTATGTAAGTGTACTGGCTACTTTTGTATGTCAACTTGACACAAACTGGAGTTGTCACAGAGAAAGGAGCTTCAGTTGAGAAAATGCCTCTACGAGATCCAGCAGTAAGGCATTTCCTCAATTAGTGATCAAGGGCGGAGGGCCCCTTGTCAGTGGTACCATCTGTGGGCTGGTAGTCTTTGTTCTATAAGAAAGCAGGCTGAGCAAGCCAGGAGAAGCAAACCAGTAAGTAACATCCCTCCATGGCCTCTGCATCAGCTCCTGCTTCCTGACCTGCTTGAGTTCCAGTCCTGACTTCCTTTAGTGATGAACAACAACGTGGAAGAGTAAGCCAAATAAACCCTTTCCTCCCCAACTTGCATCTTGGTCATGATGTTTATGCAGGAATAGAAACCCTGACTGAGACAGTAATGAATAACTGAGCTGAGCTGAAGATTGGGGACAACAAGTAGTAAGCTACTGAGAGCCCATGGAGTCTGTCCTTTATATCCTCTTTTTTGTTTTGTTTGTTTTTTAGACAATATCTCACTCTAGGCCAGATTGCTCTGGAATTCATTCTGTTACATACACTGTACTCGAACTCGTGACATGCTCTTGACTCATCTTCCCATATGCTGAGATTGCAGACATGAGCCATGATGTCTGGTGTTATATACACCTTTAAAAAAAACCAAGTATTGTGGGTGTTGCTGCCGCCGCCGCCGTCATCGTCATCGTCGTCGTCGTCGTCATCATCATCATCATCATCATCATCATCATCATCATCATGATGTATGTGGTCTAGTTTTATTCCTGGGGCTGTGATAAAATACCTTGACAAAAAGCAGCAACGTCGGGGGTTGAGGTGTTGAAGAGATGGCTCAGTGGCAAATACACTTGCCACACTTCCAGAGGACTGGAACTTGGTTCCTAGCACCCACATGGAGTAGCTCAGGACCTGCACATGTCTTCCAGTGATATAGGCCAGAAGACAGTGTTGGGTCTCATGAAACTGAAATAATGGATGGTTGTGGGCCTTCATGTGGGTGCTTGGTATGAAACTGAGTCATCTGGAAGAACCACCAGTGCCCTTAATTGCTTAGCCATCCCTCCAGCCCATCCAACACTTGTTTATGACGTTGGGTCTCTCATGCTTCTGCTGTGCTGTGTACTCCCACAGTGTTGGGACTGTAGATGCACACCACTGTATCTGGCTTTTGTATGTGGTTCTGGGGATTGCATTCAGGTCGTAAAGCTTGTTGTGCATTAGGCACCTTTATCCACTGAGTCATCTTGCCATCCCATTACAGCCTTCTTAAAAACAATAAGGAAGGAATAAGCCAGTCTGTTCAAGCTACTACTGTAGGGTTCCATCTATATGACCTTTAAAAGCTAAGACTCTGGAGAGAGTAATAGGATCAGTGGAATCCAGGGAGAGGATTTGTCAGTTAGTGTATCTACTCTGTATCGAGCAGGAAGGTTGGATACATGTCCTTAAACGTTTTTCTAGACCCACAGAATGTATAGCAACAGTAATTGCTAACTCAAACCATCAACACTGAGAAATAATGAGGTGTCAGTGTGGGAGTACCAGCTAACAGATGAACCCTTTAGGTGGGAGATATTCATAACTAGTGAAGCTATGTATAGGATAGGGTAGGAGGTGTATGGCAGTCATGGTACCCTTTGCTGGGTTTTGCCATTAGCTTAAGATCACCCTGGCAAAAAATGTCTTTAAAGGGGTTAGGGGAATAGATCTCTATGCTTTTTATCTGTAGCTATAGAATGGGGTTGGAAGTGTTCCATTGTTGGTGCTTGGTGCTCGGTGGGAAGTTGATGTGTGGGACAGTATCTCCTTGATGTCTGAAGAGCCAAGCCTGTCCTGGCACATGCTCTGCAGTACACAGGCACCAGAGGAATTTTTTTTTTTCAGGAAGGGAATCACAGTCTCTCTGTTATTAGACTGTCACCAAAACTAATGTAATGGCAACATATGGAGTCCTACCTACTCATTTTATTGTTCGTGCCCAACCTGAGTTATAAAAGCTGAGGTAGTGCCCTAAGTTTTGTGCTTTCAGCTCTTTCATGAGTGGACTCATATCTTGAAGTCTGTAACTGGTTTTGTATTTTATTGAAAATAGATTCTTCTCTCATCCAGTGCATCCTGACCATGGTTTTTCCTCCCTCTACTCTTCCCAAATCTCCCCTACACATTCCTCTCCCTACTCTGTTTCTCCTCAGAAAACAACAGGCTTCTAAGAGACAACAACCAAACATGACAAAACAAAACACAATAAGACAAGGCAAAAGCTGACTGAGACTGGACAAGACAACACAGCAGGAGGACAAGAATCCCAGGAGCAGGTAAAAGAATTAGAGACACAAAAGTCCTAACACCAAACTGAGGCCGGCTGTGGTAGTGTATACCAGCACTCGGGAGGCAGAGGCAGTCAGATCTCTGTGAGTTTTTGAGGCCAGCCTGGTTTTCAGAATGAGTTCCAGGATAGCCAGGACACAGAGAAACCTTGTCTCAAAACAAAAACAAAAACCCAACCCAACCCAACCCAACCAAACCAAACCAAAACCAAAACAAACAAAACCCAAGAAACTGTCAGCTATTGCATTCTCAGTGGACCTGGTGCACACCCACTCAGGCTTGCTTACCACTTCAGTGTCTGTGAGACATATGTTCCCTACTTAGGTGATTCAGTGGGCCATGTTCTCTTGGAGTGCTTCATCCCCTCTGACTCCTACAATCTTTCTGCCCTTCACTATGCGGGATTCCCTGAATTTTGAGGGTCTAGATAGAGACCTCGAATTTATACTCACTCTCTCCACTTGGTTGAACGAGTGTCCTGTGGTAGGATGGAGCATTCTTTTGATACATGCCCAAGAGTGGTATACCTGGGTCTTAAGGTAGATCATTTTCCAACTTTCTGAGGAATCACCATATTGATTCCCTTAGTGGCTGTACAAGTTTGCACTTCTGCCAACAGTGGAGCAGTGTTCCCCTTGCTCCGCATCCTCGCCAGCATGAGCTGTCAAGTGTGTTATTGATCTTAGTCATTCTGATAGGTATAAGATGGAATCTCAGAGTCATTTTGAGAATGTTGAACATTTCTTTAGGTTTTCCTCAGCCATTTGAGATTCCTCTGTTGAGAATTCTCTGTTTAGATAAGTACCCCATTTAAAAATTGGGTTATTTGTTGTTTTGGTGTCTAGTTTTTTGAGTTCTTTACATATTTTTGATATTAGTCCTCTATCAGATGTGGAGTTGGTAAAAAAATCCTTTTCTATTCTGTAGGTTGTTGCTTTGTCCAATTGACAGTGTCCTTAGCCTTGCAGAACCTTTTCAATTTCATGAAGTCCCATTTATTAATTATTGATCTTATTGCCTGTACTATTGGTGTTTTGTTCAGAAAGTTGTTTCCTGTGACAATGTGTTTAATGCTATTCCTCACTTTCTTTCCCGTCAGGTTCATTATGTTTGGTTTTATGTTGAAGTCTTTTATCTACTTGTGCTGAGTCTGGCTTGGCCGTGTAAGGGACAGTATGGCATGGTTTTCTGCCCCTGGAACAGAGCCAACAGGGTGTGGGCCTCCACAAATGCTGAGGGTTGCTGATGGATAAGGCTTGTTTGTATGATAGTGTACATGTATTCATATTCTACCTTCACTGAATGTTCTCTCTGCCAAGGTTAATGACTCCATGATAGTCAGAGACAGCCTGAATCTGGGAGACGAGGGTGTCTTTGTCTCAGCAAAATGGCAGAATGCTGTTACCTTCAGTATAGCCCTTCAAGCTGTAGGAAAGAATGCTGAAAACATGAGTTTGAAAATATATAATTTCTAAACTATGCAAAATATAAGGATGCAATATGAATTTTATAAGGAGATTCACAGATCTAAAGGAAGAGAGGTAGCTGCAGTATGAGCCAGCTTGTCAGAAAGATACGAAGGAAAGAGACAAAGAAATTTAGAGAGTGGTGATCATAAGGCAAGATCCCACCCTGCTAAGTCTGTTTGTTTGCTTTTTATGCTTACAAAGGCAGGAGAATTCCTGAGTTCAAATTCAGCCTGGAACAGAGTTAATTTAGGTCCAGCTATGGTGGGAATGGTAATTTCAGGGATAGGGTCTCAACCCAGCCATCTTATTGTCTATGCTTGTGCTTGCTGTCTCTTTCTACAAATCAAGGGGCTGGGGTTTGGTGATGTTGATTCATGGGATAATCAAATGGAAACTTGGGGTAATGACTGAATTCATATGTAAAAGAAAAAAAATTGGGCTTTTGATCTGCAAGAGAGCTATCTAGAGAGTTTTTAGAATATTAACAGAACCCAGAGAGCAGTCTGCAAAACTGCCTTGGGCAGAACATAGGCCATTAACTTGGACCCACGATGTGACTTTGAGTCATTTGTTTCACCACTCCTAGACATCTCTTATCTCAGGACCCCTCTCTCTGGTCCTAGGCACACTTGGACTTGAGTTTTGTGCAAGGTGATAAATATATATTTGCGTTCTTCTACATGTCAGTTTGTGAGTATTTTAGCATTTATGTTCATAAGGGAAATTGATCTGTAACTCTTTTTCATTTTTGGGTTTTTATGTGGTTTTGGTATCAGAGTGACTGTGACCTTGTAAAATGAGTTGGGCAATTTTCCTTCTGTTTTTATTTTCTGGAATAATTTGAGGAGTACTGGCACTAACTCTTCTTTGAAAGTCTGATAAAATCTGTGCTAAAACCATCTGGCCCAGGGCTTTTTTGAATGGGAGATTTTTTTCATTCATTCATTCTTCATTCACTTTACATCAAAGCTTCTCCTCCCCCCTCTCCTCCCAGTTCTTCCCTCCCCTTATAATCCCCTCCCTTTCATCTCAGAGAAGGGGAGTCCTGGTTGAGAGAATTTTAATGACTGTTTGTATTTTACTAGTCGGTATAGGTCTATTTAAATTGTTTATTTGATCTTGATTTAACTTTGGTAAGTGGTACAAATTGAGAAAATTATCCATTTCTTTTAGATTTTTCAATTTAATGGAGTACAAGTTTTTAAAGTATGTCCTTATGATTCTCTGGATTTCCTTGGTATCTGTTATTATGTCTTCCTTTTCACTTCTGATTTTGCTAATTTGGATATTCTTCCTCTGTCTTTTAGTCAGTTTGGCTAAAGGTTTGGCAATCTTCTTGATTTTCTCAAAGAACCAAGTCTTCATTTCATTGATTCTTTGTATTATTTCCTTTTTTTCTATTTTGTTGATTGAAGTCCTCAGTTTGATTATTCCTTGCTGCCTACTCTTGGTTGAATTACTTGGTTGTATACTTTTTGTTCTACAGCTTTAAGCTGTGCTAGTAAGTTGTTAGTATGAGGTCTCTCAAATTTTTCAATATAGGCACTTAATGATGTAACTTTTCTTCTTAACACCACTTTCATCGTGTTCCATAAGTTTGGGTATGTTGTGTATTTATTTTCATTGAATTATAGAAAGTCTTTAATTTCTTTTTTAATTTCTGCGATGACCCATCTTTTTTATTCAGTAGAGAATTGTTCAGTTTTCATGAGTTTGTAAGCATTCTGTTGTTTCTGTTGTTGTTGATATCCAGTTTTAATATGAGGTGGTCAGATGGAACTCAGGGTGTTATTTCAACTTTCTTCTGTTGTTGAGACTTGCTTTGTGTCCAAGTATGTGGTCAGTTTTGGAGAAAGTATCATGAGAAGAAGGTATATTCTTTTGCGTTTGGTGAAATATTCTGTAAATCTCTATCAGGCCCATTTGGTTTATAACATCTGTTAGATCCAATATTTCTTTGTTAAGTTTTATTATTGTTATTTTTGGCTATATGACCTGTCTGGTGGTGAGAGGGGTTTGGAGTCTTTCACTATCAGTGTGTGAGAGTTAATATGAGATTTAAGCTTTGGTAGTACTTCTTTTACAGAAGTGGGTGTCCTTTTGTTTGGGGCATAGATATTAAGAATTGAAATATCCTCTTGGAGGAGTCCCCCCCCCCCCGATAAGTATGTAGTATGTAGTGTCCTTCCCCAACCCTTTTGATTAGTTTTGGTTGGAAATCTATTTTGTTATTTTAAAATGCACACACCAGCTTGCTATTTAGGTCCATTGCTTAGAATATGTTTTCCATCCCTTTACCCTGAGGTGATAGCTATCCTTGATGTTGAGGTGAACTTTTTGTGTACAGCAGAAGAATGGATCCTGTTTTTGACATTCATTCGTCTGTCGTTTTATTGGGGAATTGAGACCATTGATGTTGAGAGATATTAATATCCAGTGATGATTGATTCCTTTTATTTTGTTGTTGTTGTTGGTAGTAGTGTGTGCTTTCTTCTTTTGGTTTTGTTGGTATGAGATTATTTCCAGTGTTTTCATGGGTGTAGTTAATCTCCTTATGTTGGAGTTTTTCCCTTTAGCACTATCTATAGGCCTTGAGTTTTAGATAGATATTGTTTAAATTGGTGTTTATCATGGAATGTCTCATTTTCTCCATCTATAGCTATTGAAAGTTTTGTGGCTGTAGCAGTCTGGGCTGGCCTCTGTGGTCTTGTAGAGTCTGCCTCACATCTGTCCAGGACTTTCTAGCTTTTAGAGTCTCCTGTGAGAAGTCAGACATATTTCTAATATGTTTTCCTTTATGTGTTACTTGATCTTTTTCCCTGAAACTTTTAATGTTTGTTCTTTGTTTCTTATTTTTAGTGTTTTGATTATTATGCGGTGAGGGGACTTTCTTTTCTGGTCGAATCTACTTGTTGTTCTGTAAGCTTCTTGTACCTTTGTAGGTACTTTTTAAGGTTAGGACAATTTTCTTCTATGAGTTTATTAAAAATATTTTCTGGTCCTTGGAGCTGGGAGTCTTCTCTTTTCCTATTATTATTAGGCTTGGTCTTTTCATAGTTTCCCAGATTTCCTGGATGTTTTGTGTGTTGTGCCTGTTTAGGAAGCATTCATGAACCCCAAAATCAACCCCACCAAGGACTTGATTCCAATGTAATCAAATGAGGGTCCTTGTTTAAGCTTGAGCTTGGCTCACCTGATATCTCTGACACAGCAGGACAGGAGGGTGAAGCCTGGAGCCCTCAATGGGACAAGGTTTTATAGGAAATGGTGGGCAAGCAAAGGGGTTTCTAGCCTGGCAAGCATCTAATTGAATGACTATTATAAGTTGACAGGTGGGTGCTCTGAAGCAAAACCATGAACAATTATAAACAGTCTGAAAGTACATCTAGAACTACCAGGCTAATCCTGATTGGCTTTAGCTAGGGAGTAGCTAGGGTGTAACTCTGGGGTATGGGCCAGAGACAAGCTATGTGGCTCTTTCTGGAACTTGTGAGCAACATGGGTTCAGCTGCAGGTCAAGTTCTCAGGCCCCTCCTTTTATCTTTTTAAATGGAGGCCGGTCCCAACATGGAGTAGGTTTGGCAGTGTCAGTGATTTTTTTTTTTTTTTTTTTTTTTTAGATTTAATATTTTCTTTGACTGATATATCTATTTCTTCTATTGTATCTTCAATGCCTAAGATTTACTCTTCTACCTCTTGTATTCTGTTGCTGATGCTTATCTCTGTAGTTTCAGTTCTCTTACCTAGATTTTCTATTTCCAGAATTCCCCCCCCCCCCGTTCTATTTCTATTTTTAGGTCTTGAACAGTTTTGTTTCCTTCAACTGTTTATTCTTTCTTAGCTTTCTTTAAGGGATTTATTAATTTCCTCCAATTGTTATTTGTGGTTTTCTGGATTCCTTTAAGGGATTTATTGGTTTCCCCTTTAAGGACCCCTATCATCTTTATATAATTGGTTTTAAGGTCTTTTTCTTGTGTTTCAGCTATGTGGGGATATTCAGGACCTGCTGTAGTAGGATGGTTTTGCTCTAGTGGAGACACATTTACCTGGCTATTATTGATTTTGTTCTTATACTGGTGTCTAGGTGTCTGAGTTTGGGTGATTATAAGTCTAGGTGCTGAGTTCTGGGAAGCCAGGAGAGGATGGTCTGCAGGATCCGCAGGAGGCATGAACTGGTTTTATTTTCATTCATTCATTCATTCATTCATTCATTCATTGCTTTTTGGACAAGATCTTATGTAGTACAGCCCATGCTCAACTAAAATGTACTATATAGCCAAGTATAACTTTGAATTTGTGATCTTTCTGCCTCCAACTCCTGAGTACTAGGATTACAGGTATGTGCCATCATATCTAGTTTTTTGTACTGTGCTTTGATCTCCAGGGTTTCATGCATACCAGGGAAGCATTTTACTAATGAAGCCACACCCTCAGCTCCTGTAATTGATTTTAAATTGTGCTTGGGAGAAGACACAGCAAGATAGCTAAACATGTTGTTGAGCTTTTCACTACGTCAACGTGATAGTGAGAGACAGTTTATAGCTGGCACTATTCTTCAAAGATAGTTAGATGGTACTTATTCATAAATTTACATTTAGATGGATTTAAACATCAGTTATATTTATCATTGACCAGAACCAAAGGTCATATTATGACAATAAACATTAAAAGAGACTTTTGTTGACAAATTGTCTAGTGTTCAAGATTGGCTAAAATATTTAGAGATATTTGTAAATTTTTCATGATGTGAAACTCCTGTGCACTCTCTGAGTTCAAAATGGTGTGTAACGCCTTATTGTAATGTGGCTCCACCCTCATCTGCCTATGTAGATGATTCTAGTTACCTGGTAATGGTTCCAAGATTCACTAAGAGTGTGGTTGTATCCATCTCTGTATAATGCAAAAATAATGGTCAGCTATACAGAATGAAGAACTATGACTTGGTTGAGCATGGGTGCACGGGACTGCTTTTTCTGCCCTCGAGATACATTCTTATCCAATGATGTGAGTTTGTGAATGACAGGATTCGGGATTGGATTTACTTTTACTGCATGGAGATTTGGGGCATGTAGTTTACATTGACTCGCCTCCAAGCATGCAGTAAGCAATCACTGGACAACGTGCTCCCTTTAAAACCGCAATCCCCAGACACCCCCTGATTTGTGCATTTACCTCAGCATTCCTGACTTTAGTTCACACTGTCCAACTGCATCCTTATCAGTCATCGTTAGCCCAGAAGAGATCTTGTTCGAACACTAAAGCAATCATAACCCACCCAGCACTGGATTTAATCAGTAAAACAATCATTAAAAAATTCTATTTTGCCAGGAGTGGAGGATCATACTTTTAATCCCAGCACTCAGGAGGTAGAGGGAGACAAGATTTCTATGAGTTGAAGGCCAGCCTGGTCTACATAGTGAGTTCCAACCCAGCTACAGCTGCATCACAGGATGGGCATAACAACAACAACAACAACAACAACAACAACCACCACCACCCAAAAAACCTCCCAAGATATTTTATTTTATTCATATGAGTGTTTTGCCTTTATGTGCACTACATGCATGCCTGGTGCCCCGTGGAGATCAGAATAAGGTATCAGATCCCCTGGAACTGGTGTTATAAGTGGTGTGAGCCAGCATGTGGTTACTGGCAAATGAACTCAGGTCCTCTGCAAACACAAGTGCTCTTAACTGTTAGGCCATCTCTCCTGCTCCAAGTCAGTAGTAGAATGATTTAAAGTAAAGAAAAAAATGTAGCCTCAGTACCCTTGGAGTTTGAGAATTTGATCACTCATATTTTAATACCCAATTAAATCCAGACCATAACAGATACACACGTTTACACTTATTTCTCCTTGTTAAAGGATCAAAGCAAATGATTTGGTAAAGTTGGTGGGAGGTTTTTCAAAAAGAGCATTTATTATTGTCTTATACAAATTCAGCGAGTGCTAATTTCCATATGAGGCTGGGTATAGAAATCAAGGATTTCCCCTTGTCCTTCCTGGGAAGGTCTTGCTGTCTGTGAACCCCATGTTTTCCTTAGCCAATACATTAAGAACTGTATCCTGTGATAAAACTTGTGATTCAGCCATTTCAAAGTAACTCTCATGAAAGGCGACTGTGACTGTAGGGACAGACGAAGGCATGCCCTTGACTTCTAATAGACCCTACTGAGCAACTCAGCAAACATACCCTTCTAACTGCGGCTCTGCAGTACTCATGGTATGAAAACCACAGAGGACATGGATTCCGAGGCGCGAGCTGGTCTCCAAACTGCGCATGCACTGAGGAGCAGCTTCTGTGAGGCGTGCTGAGGTAGTCTTTTCAGTGCTGTGAAAATACCTCTGAGGGATTTCAAAGGAGAAAAAAGTTATTTTGGCTCCTGTGTTTGGGGGTTTCAGTTCCTGGTCAACTGCCTTCATTGCTTTGGGCCTGAGATAGGACAAGTTACCACGGTGGAGAAACCACCGAGAGCAGAAATTTCCACTTCATGGCAGGGGAGAAGCATCATGAAATAGTGGAAAATGGTAGCTTCCAAGGGCATGCCCCTTGACCTCTAAGAGACCCTACTGACCAAACTTTCAGTCACCTCCTAATGATGTCTCAGTGGGTTAGTCCTTTGATAAGATCACAGTCTTCTCAGCTGAGGAGCAAGACTTCAACACCTGATTCACTTCTAGGACACTTCAAATCCAGACCATGACAGATACAGGTTCACATTTATTTCTCCATATTTACAAAAAAGGTAAATGATTTGGAGGAGTTGTTGTGAGTTTTTGAAAAGGACCATTCATTATGGTCACATGTAAGACACCATGAGTGTTAATTTCTCTGTGGGCCAGGGTGAAAACCATAGGCAGGAGGAGAGCTGTTAGGCCATTGACCATGGGGTTAGGCCAGGAAAAAGGAATTAGATAATGTTGGATAAAAAGGGCAATTAAAGCACATGAGAAGGCTTTTAGTTGAATATTAGCATGGCAGGATATTTTTGAGAAAACGGGATTTTCTAATAAATAAGTAGGGGTGTGAAATTAATAAAGCCTTGGTGAGTGGCTTAGGTGTTACATGCTGTTTTCTGATCATTTTTAATGAGTTTAATGGAAAGGAGAAATCTATAAAATTCAGAAAATTGCAAAAGAGATGGAAGGAAGTAGGCTTTTTTGGCAGGAGTATGGCGTCTTAAAACTCTCATTGGAGAGTCATTTGACAGTGCCTCTGTCAGGCTATGCCACAGCAGCCAACACCACCTGAATGAGGGTGGCCTGAACAAGTGTCTGTCGCTCCTTCATGGTGTGCATTTACAGACCATCATTTGAGATCTGCATCCCCAGTGGACTCTCTGCAGCATCCAGGGAAGCAGAGGAGCTCTATGTACAATACCAAACGGCAGCATAGGCGGCAACAGAAGACGCACAGGAAGGTTTCAGATTAGCAGCAAAAGGGTGTCATCTGGACAGATGACTTAGTACACTGATTCTCAACCCATGGGTCCTGATCCCTTTGGGGGGTCAAATGACCTTTCGCAAGGGTCACATAGCAGATATCCTGCATATCAGATATTTACATTACAATTCATAATGGTAGCAAAATTATAGTTATGAAGTAGCAATGAAATAATTTTATGGTTGGAGGTCACCACGACCTGAGGAACTATATTAAAGGGTTGCGACATTAGGAAGGTTGAGAGCCATTGGATTAGAAGGACCTTTTTATTAGAATAAGTATAGGACATTTAAATGTATAGAAATAGGATATCTTATTAGAATAAAATGTTATTGATTGACTCAATTCCAGTTTGGGAAGTTGTTCTGAGACTATCCCTAGAAATACTCAATCCCTTATGTTCGAAGACAGCCCTGTAGCATTGAAAGGTCTGTATTTAAAACTTCAAATAATAGCTAAAACATAAAATGCTAGGAAGGTGGATCAGTGGATAATGAGTTTTCTGTGCAGGTATGAGGACCCGAGTTCAAATCACCAGAATCCATGGAAAGCCAGGTGGGGTGGTTTAAACCCAGGACTCCTGTTGCATGATGGGAAACTGAGAGAAGCAGCATGTGGGCCAGGTAACCTGGCAATTGCATGAATCAGGAAACAAAAGAGAGACTTTTTCTCAAAGGAGGGGAAGACCGAAGACCTACAGTTCTCCAGGATTCCTCTGGCATTGGGACCACTGAGACATCCAGCCTCCCTGACTGAACTACTCCTAGAGTCTTTTTTTATTTTTATTATTTTCTTTATGATGGTTGCTCTTTGTTTTTTTTTTTTAATAAATATATTTTTTGATACTTTATTTACATTTCAAATGTTTCCCCCTTTCCAGATCTCCTCTTTGGAAACCCCCTATCCCACCCCACTTCCCCTGCCTCTATGAGGGTATTCCCCCACCCACCACCCGCCCACCCACTCTTGTCTTCCCTCCTTGGCATTCCCCTATATTGGGGCATTGAATACCCTCAGGCCCAAGGGCCTCTCCTCCCCCTGATGGCTAACATGGCCCTCCTCTGCCACATATGTGGCCAGCACCATGAGTCCCTCCATGTGTATTCTTTGGTTGGTGAACCAGTCTCCTGGAGCATCGGGAGGTCAGGCAAATTGACACTGTTGCTCCCTCCATGGGGCTGCAAACTCCCTCAGCTCCTTCAGTCCCTTCTACAACTCCTCCATCTGGGACCTCATGCTCAGCCCAATGGTTGCTGTGAAGTGAATCTTGGGTATACCGAACTTTTGGTCTAATAACTACTTATCAGTGAGTACATACCGTGTTCATTCTTTTGTGACTGAGTTACCTCAGTCAGGATGATATTTTCAAGTTCCATCCATTTGCCTGCAAATTTCATGAAGTCATTGTTTTTAATAGCTGAGTAGTATTCCATTGTGTAAATGTACTACATTTTCTGTATCCATTCCTCTGTTGAGGAACATCTGAGGAAGAAAGAGAAGGAGACGGAGACAGAGACGGAGACGGAGAGAGAGAGGGAGAGGGAGAGGGAGAGGGAGAGGGAGAGGGAGAGGGAGAGGGAGAGGGAGACGAAGAAGAAGAAGAAGAAGAAGAAGAAGAAGAAGAAGAAGAAGAAGAAGAAGAAGAAGAAGAAGAAGAAGAAGAAGAATCATTCTTACTTAATAAATGAAGAAACCAGGGCCCAGAAGAGTGAAGTGTCTCATTTAAGGTCAGACGTTTATACATAGGCAATTCTCTAGCTCACCCTCAGTTTGTTGGATAACAGTGGCTGCATCTGGTAGTGGGAAAGCAGAGAGGAAGGGCACTCACTCTACTCTATGGCATTAAACAAGGGTTTATTTGCTGCTCTTATAACAAGAACTTTTTTAAAAAAAATAATGAAAAAAATCTTTGCTTTGAAGATTTGAAGTAATGGGGAAAACGCGTGTTAGAATCCTCGGGAGGAGAGAATTCCGAAGGTACCGGTTGTCTAGGAACCAGAGCTACAGCAGCAAAGCGAGCAAAACCTGGATCAAACTAGGTATCTAAAGCAATGGCGGGCCAACCAGCCTATGGAGGATGCTGTGCTGTGTGGCTTTTCCAGGGGCAATGGAAGAAAAACCTGCTCTCCCCACACTGAGAAGACACTGACTCTGAAGTCCAGCTCAGTGAACCAGTGAATCCATCAGGATCGTTATAGGGATTACTTCCAGGTTCCTCAAAGGCTGCCAGCCCTCTAGAATGTTCCACCCCAGCACGTCTCATTCACTGCCACTGTAGTACTGAAGAACGCCATCTCCAGTCATGGCATGAGCTTTCTCCTCCCCGCCTGAGGGAATGCTAATAGGGTCTTGTACTGTTGGCTTTGGTAGCTCTGCCTCAAGGCAGAAGTGGTCATGTTCAACCCGGAGGAGACAGCGACAGGTGCACAGGCATGCGCACACAGTAGGATACTCTGTGTGGGGAGGTGTCTCTGGGTATAAGCATGGCTCCGTAAATGGCTGTGAGGATGAAAACAAGCAGCAGGATTCATCAACACGGGGATCTGACATCCTTTAAAGACGGAGTGGCTGGGGGCTGGAGATGTGGTTTAGCAGTTAAGAGCCCTCACTGCACTTCTAGAGGGCTGGGCTCACTTCCCAGTACCCACATGCCACCCCACAACCATCAAGGGAATCCAGGGGAAGAGAAATCAAGGCCTGCTTCGAGCCTCTGTGAGCCCTACATGCACTTAGTGTATTTGCAAAATGAAGGTAAACCACTCCTACTCATAAAATAAAATAAAACCATAAAAAATTTTTTAAAAACCCACAGAATAATTAGGTTGGAGAGCAAAGCAGCCTCTGCATTTGGAATTCAGTGATATTCTTTCAAGAACCCCTCTTTTATGACATTGTCAGATGGGCTAGTGCTCAGGGCATGGGTGGTTTAGACACATAGTTTGAAGATGCTTTGAAGGATGCAAAGTTACCTGTGAAGTGAGACCATCCAAGAACTGTGTGCACTAAAACAAAGCTAGACACGACTGAGAGGTCAGCAGGGGTTTATGTTGGCTGCTCTTCCATCACTATGACGGTACACTTGACATGGATGAAGAGGGATTTTTTTCTTCACTGTTTCAAAGGGATCAGCCCATGAATGCTTGTTCCCATAGACGTGGACAGATTGTCGTGGTGGCAGGATTTTGTAGAGGGTTATATTCACCTCATGGCAGATAGGAAACACAAAGGGGGGGGGAAGAAGAGAAGAAGGAGGAGGAAGAAGAAAAGGAGGAGGAGGAGGAGGAGCAGCAGCAGCAGCAGCAGCAGCAGCAGCAGCAGCAGCAGCAGCAGCAGCAGCAGGGAAACCCCTTCCAGTGACCTACTTCATCCAGACAGATTCCTTCTCCTACAGCTTCCACCATCTCTCAGAATAGTATGGCCAGGATTAAGCATTCAGAGCACCAGCCTGTGGGGACACTTTCCATTCAAATCCTAACAACAGGAATCAGTGAAAGGATATTGAAGCCTCCAATGAGTGGGCTAATACAAAACTTTTTCAATCAGAAATTAGTTATCTGTGACCCATGGACCAAATCTGTTCCAAAAGTTAGGGTTGATTTTCTTTGTTTTAAATGGTGAAAATGTTAAGCAAAGAATAATATTTCACAACAGGTGAGGGAAATGTATTGTGAAATGAAGTCTTGCGACATGGTAGGTTTCCGCCTGTGCTTTGTCTGGGACTTTCTTCACCTTGCATTGGGGCAGGTGAGTGGGTGTAACAGGGACATGTGTACTGTAAGAACCAGAGCAAAACAAACCTTTTAAGTTATTCTGTGACTTTTCTTGGCAAGATGAGAACAAACTTCAATTCACCCCATAGGGCACCACCACCACCAGACCAAAGGAAGGGTTCCATTCAAGTCTAGCTTAGTGAATTGATGAGTTTGGAAAGGTTACTTAGAGGAGCATGTGTGATTTAAAGGCAACTCTCACCAAAAAGCCAACCAAGACATGGATGAGGACTCACAAACTCGGAACCCCTGGAGATCTGTGCACAGCCCAAGGACAACACAACCAGTTGGAGTGTCTCCCCCCCACCCCCCAGCAATTGCTTCTGTTTATATAACTTTGGGGAGAGACCTGTTAGTCCTGTAAGTTTCAAGATGTGCCTGGGACTTGTGAGGTTCATTTATTTCCTTAAAGAGCTTCCCCTGTCTCTCTAAGAGGGAATGTAGGAAGTCTCTGTGTAACGCAGGAAGATCATTAAAGGACACATTAGTAAGAACATGGAGTTTGTGGATTTTCTCTGATGACTTTCTCAGATTCCATTCACCTGCTGTTTGTTTGCTTGTTTGTTTATACAGGCTTTTATTGTGTAGTTCATGATGGCTTCAGATTCACGATCCTCCTGCCTCAGCCTCCACAGTGTTGGTATTACAGGTGTATAACACCATGCTTGGTAATCTGATTTATGTTTTAGCTGGTTTGTTTGCCCCGTCTTATAATTATTGCACATCAGCAATTATAAAACTAAACTTTTGTCACTGTTGTTTTCTACAAATCACTTACTGTCTAATCACTAAAAAAATGTGAATGCTTTTGTCAGTCTGTTACCGGAGTAGAAAGTTATTGAGGGTGGTTTTGTTTTATGTTTTTAGTTTTTTGTGGCTGGGTCTTGCTGTGAATCCAGACTAGCCTTAACTCAAGATCCTCCTGCCTCAGCATGAGGGTTATGATCATACAAGGCTGAGCCGCTATGCCTTGCTCAGGACCATATTCTCATTATAATCTACATTCCTCAGAACTTAGCATAAAGATCTGACGACACACAGCAACCCCATGCCCCCAGGACGTCTTAGTGTGGTACCTTGTGAGATCACACACAATAATGATCCCTTTTTGCTTGACAATGCCTGGGCTGTATAGACACATGAGAGTGATGTGGGATGAGGGGTCATGGGGTAAGGTATGTGGGATGAGAGATGAGGAGAGAATTTCACTGGCAAAGCAAGCTGCCAAAGCTCTTGTAGTAACTTACCGTGTGCAAACATTGCCTCGGGCAAGTGCTGGGGATTGCCATCAGGAAGCATTCTGTTGAGGTTGGCAGGGACACAGGAAACTTGGCTTGGAGCATTTCCTGGGCCATCTTCCTTAGAAACGTAGTTGTGTTTCTGTGCTGGGATTTTGTTAAACTCCTCCTGTCCAGTCTCCCTCCCTCCCTCTTTCTCCTTCTTCCTCTTCCTCCTCACTTCTTCTTCTTCCTCCTCCTCTTCTTCTCTATTTTACATTTGTTTATCTTACTTAATTTTTTCATGTTGTGTGTGTGCCCTTGTGCATAGGTATATATATGTACCCTGTATGCAGGTATATGTATGTATCTGCGTCATTATGTTCAGGTATATGTGTGTGCATGCCCTTATGTACAGTACGTGTGTGTATATGTTCCCTCGTGTGCAGGTACATGTATGTGTGCCCTTGTGTTCAGGTATGTGTGCCCTTGTGTGCAGGTATCTTTGCTTATGTATGTGTGCTCTTGTGTACATGTGTGTCTGTGCATGTACATGTGTGTGCGTTCCCTTTTGTGGAGGTACACGTGTGTATGCCCTTGTGTGCTGGTACATCTAGCATAGGCACATGTAGAGGTCAGAGGCTGAGGTCAGGAAATCTTGCTTAATTCTTCTACATCTTACTTTTGAGTAAGGGTCTCTCTGACTCTGGCACTTCATTGTTTTGGCTAGATTGGCTGGCCAGTGAGTCCTATGGATCTCCCCTGTCTCTGTCCCTCAGTGTCAGAATTAGAGAAGTACCTAACTATGACAGGCTTTTATGCAGATGCTGACGATCGGAACCCAGATCGTCATGGCTGTACAAGCGTTTTATACTGAGCCATCTCCCCAGCTCCAGTTTTTTGTTGCTGTTATAGTTGTTGTTTTTTCTGGCTAATATGTATGTATGTGTGTGAGACTATGTGAATGCATGTCGAGGTTAGAGGTCAACCTCAGGAAACTTTCCACAGGAGTTGTTCCACAGGGTTTCTCACTGGCCTGGAACTCACCAATTAGGTTGGACTGGCCAACCAAAAAGCACCAGGGAGCTTCCTGTCTAAACCTCTCCAATTCCAGGACTACAAGGCTGGCCTCTGTGCCAGCTTTATATATGTTTCCTGGGGATCTAAGTTGGAGCCTCATACTTTCTCAGTGAGTAGTTTGAATGAAAATGCCCACCATGGGTTCACATATGTGAATACTTGGTCCCCAGTTGGTAGAACTGTTTGGGAAGGATTGGGAGGTGTGGTTTTGTTGGAAGAGGAGTGTCACTGGGGGTGAATTTTGAGATTTCAGAAGACTCTAATTCCTAGTGCTCTCTCTCTCTCTCTCTCTCTCTGTCTCATGGTTGTCAATCAAGATTCGAGCTTTCAGATGTTTCTTGGCTCCGCCATCATGGACTCTTAACTTTTTGAATGCATAAATCAAATTAAATAATTTCCTTTATAAGTTACCCTGGTCACAGCAATAGAAAACTAACTACTACACACATCAAAGGTTAGAGTTTGGAATGCAGAGTAAAAGACAAAAGGACAGAGACTAGAGTCTGACCTCAACAGAAGAGACTGTGTTTATTAGTCCACATATGGAGGGGCAGTCTCTCTCCCACAGGAAGGGGAGGGAGTGAACTGGTCAGAGCTGTTTTAGGGGTGCACTCGGGGCCTAGATATGGGGAAGTTGATACAGTGACTGAGGGTATGAGAAAATTACAATGACATCCTCTTCCTGGGCTTATTTGTCCCAACAGGGCAGTGCTATCTTTAGAAACTGTGGGAAGGTTGTGACTCACTGATGGTAGCTCAGCAATGACAGGAAGCCTGCCTCAGTGGGACTTCTGGTTTTCTGTAGCTGGGGCGTACTATCAGCAAGCACTTTGCCAATAGAGCCACCTCCCCTCCCCTCATTTTGTTTGTAATCCACAGATATGAACTGATAGTAATTGTAGGTATTTTGGAGACAGGGTATGGTATTTTTAAGCATGTATGTGTTATATAGCATATCCATTGCCTCATATGCTTGTTTGTGGGGAGAAAATTCAAAGGTCTTCTATTTATAAATACTCAATATGTCATTGTCAATCATAACTACCCTGCTATGCAACTCCTTGCTGTGTAGAGTGTCCCTGCTGGCCAGATTCTGCCCATCCCCAATTTGGATTCCTCCCTCCCCATCCCTGGGGGCTCCAGCCTCTGACAATCATTTTTTCTCTATCTGACCTTCTGGATCCTGCTTCTGGTTGCTTCTGGTTTGATTTCCTTCTTTGCCCTCCCTTCCTACCCGCTACTTTTTCTAAGATTCAAGTCCGGGTGAGTGGCATGTGGGTTGCATCTTTTGAACGTAGATTTGTGGAGTCAGGTGGGAAAGTTGGATCGATCCTCCTTTTACAGATAAGGAGATTGGGCACAGAAAAGCAAATCATTCGTCCAGGGTGCATATCTGCTTTGGGAGCACTGCTCCAAGGTACTTTACAGGACTCCCCTACCCAGCATACAAGACTTCTGCCCCCTAATCCAGGATTATTCTTTGCTACACTCCCAGTCTGACTTACCTTTGTATCTCAGGAGCTAGTACAGGACCCATGACCAGGAACGTATTAAAAAAGCTGGGTTAGAAACCTAGATAGCTCCTCCCCACCATTCCTCTTGCTTTGAAAGCACTCATGAAATGCCTGGGGATGGCAACCACTCGGTTAAAACTTTGCAGGAGGGCGAGTCAACAATGTTGATCTTCAAGAAAATGTTCTCACCAGTGTGCAACAGCAATTTTACTTCTGGGAGTTTGTCCTTCTGTGCTTTCTTTAGCTGAGATCAACACCTTGACCAAAAAACAACTTAGGGAGGAAAGGGTTTATTTGGATTACACTTCCACACCACAGTTCATCACTGAGGGGAGTCAGGGCAGAGGCAGGAACCACGGAGGAAAGCTGATTATTGGCTTGCTTCCAGACACATACTCAGCTATCTTTCTTATATTTCAATTAAAAAAAAAAAAAGAAAGAAACTGTCACAAACACGCCTAAGGACAAAGTAATAGAGAAGGTTCCTCATCTGAAATCCCCTTCTCACAGGTGACTCTGGTTTGTGTCAAGTTGACAAAAACTAACTAGCTCAGACTTTCTCTTCAGGAAATAGTCCCAGAAGTGTGTGTGAGAATGTGTAACTAACTATGTTACTGCGTCATTGTTTACAACATACAATCTGGCGAAGTCCAAATGCCCAGTGATATTTGGGCTAGTTCACCACAATCGCTTCTTGAACTTTTGGCTAAGATCAACGGAAGAACTGGTTAAAATCTAGTTAAAACCTATCTACCTATCTACCTATCTATCTATCTATCTATCTATCTATCTATCTATCTATCTATCTATCTATCTATCTATCTATCTATCATCTATCTTTCTATGTATCTATGTATTTATGTATCTACCTCTATCTATCATCTGTCTATCTATCTTATCATCTATTTATAATCTATCCTTTTATCATCTATCTATAATCTATCATGAATCTCTCTATCTCTACATCTAGGTATCTATGTATATATGTATGTATGTATGTATCTATCCATTTACCCATCTATCATCTATCTACCAATCCACCCATCTATCAACTATATTTCTATCATCTATCTATATCTACCTCTATCATCTTATCTATGTATCTATCCATCTATCATCTATCTATTATCTACTAATCTACCATCTGTCTATCTATCTGTCTATCTATCTATCTATCTATCTATCTATCTATCTATCTATCTATCTACTATCTATCATGTGTTTGGCATGGAGTGGAGCCAGAGGACAACTGTGGGAGTCAGTCTGCTTTTTCCACTCTCTGAGTTCCAGGGGTGGAACTTAGGTTAATAGCCATGGGATCAAGCACCTTTATCCACGGATCTATCTTAATGATGCAGAGTGTAATATATGTCTATGATGGCATAGTTTGCAACAGTGAAAAATAAAACATAGTTAATGCTCAAGTGGTCACCATTGGCAAAGAGGAGAATTCCATTCAGGAGGGTATTATATATACTCCCAACACATTTGTGATTTTATTCTTAAGCTCTGTGTTTACTGTATAATTGTGCATGTGTGTGCATGTGTGTGCATGTGTGTGTGTGTGTGCTTGTGTGTGTATGTGTGTGTGCATGTGTGAGTGTGTGTTTGTGTGTGTTCGTGTGTGCATATTTGTGTGTTTGTGTGTGTATTTGTGTATGTGCATGTGTGTGTTTGTGTGTGTGTGCATGTGTGCATTTGTGTGTGTATATGTGTTCTGCTATGAAGCTCTATCTCCAGTCTCTTATCCTTCTTTTCATTCTTTATACTTCTTGGTATTTCTAAAATAATAAGTAATGAGCTGAGAAGAGAATTTAAATCTTTATAATTTTTAGTGACACGGAAGAGTGACAATTAGCTATTATGTTTAAGTAAGCAGATTGTAATGAATATTGTGAGCAGCATCTCTGTGTACTTTTACACCACAATTTAGGTAGGGGTGAGACTGGAGAGATGGCTCAATGGTTAAAGAGAGCACCTGTGTGGCTTCCAGACAAGGCTTGGGTTCCCATACCTACAGCCACTAACAACCATCTGTAACTACAGTTCCGGAGGATCTAATGCCCTCTACTGGCCTCTGATGTTACTGCACACACATGGTGCACAGACATACATCCAGGCAAACCATCTAAATACATAAAATAAACATAAATCTTTGAGAAGCAAGATATGATCAAAATATGTTGTTTACAAATTTAAGGAGAAATTTAAAAAAACATGATAAACTTTTGCTACTTTTAAACACTGGCAGTGGTGATTTCTATTTCTAAATGAACCAGTCTCATGTTCATATTAAAATACTTTTGTATTAATTGGTCTTTATCTTGGTCCACTTTCTACCTTGATGCCTGACTTTCTAAGGAAGAAACTCCAACAGGGCTGGGAGACAGTCTTCTTTTCACTCTGTTTCTTCAGTGTTCTCAGTCTTCTGCCTTTGTCACCAGCCAGTCTCCACAAGGTTTCAGACCTTATTTCTGTCATATCTCTAATGCAGCTGATCTTGGGATTATCCACACCCCAATCCTGGCACACTGCAAAACTCTCACGAGTTTTCTATTAGCCCATCTGAGTTTCATTTGAAGTTCCTTGTGGACAGAGGTCAGACAATAAATTGCTTCCAAGGTGTCAAGGATGCTGGTAAAGCTTCAAACTGACTTTAAAACTTCGTGCTAGTGAGGCTTGTGGGGACACTCAGAAGTTCCATCCTGTCTTACCAGAAAGACAATGAAATATTAAGAGCACTCTGTATGAGATCTTTGGGGAGCAGAGTGATTACACTGGAATGAATTCAGGGAGGCAATCTTGATCTGTGTTCTCTCTGACTCACTGAGATGGAAAGCATGCTCAGATCCTGGGTGACAATATGTGGGCTCATGACCTTGGCCTAGTAGAATTTCTTAAAGAAGTCATAACTGGTAGAAAGGCATCAAGATGGCCGGGGAGAGGCCAGCTACTTCATAAAATTGGAAATGGTTTCCTGGAGAAAGAGAAACAGCAGAAGTCAGGTTCATTTGGAGCGTTCCAGCATATGTTCTGAATTTGAAAACATTGTGCAGAAGGAAAGCGAGGAAATCAGAGTTTTCTGCACAGCTTAGGAATGTGTGGGCAAGTGTTTGTCGTGGGAGGACTCAATTACAAGAGCTTCTCGTTCCTTTCTCATGTCTAGATCTCTTCACCCTGGGACCCAAAACAGAACAGAAAGTTCTAGGTGAATGGATTAACGACCCCATCAAATTGCCTTTGCAGAGGCCAATGCTTGGCTCTCTCTGTCTGTATATCAGGGTTTTGTGGTTGCAAGTGACAGAAACTCCTTAAGCTGAATCAGAAAGGGCCATAGTAGCTGTGGTCACTGAAAACCCAGAGGGTAGTGTACTTCAGATATGTCAGGAGTCAAAGGCTCACACAATGACATCAGAACATGTGGCCGTGCTCATCCCAAGCAAGGTTGATTCTTCCGTGGCCTCTCTCTCCATGCTTGAAGAGCCATCTGGATCTAATGAGCTTACCAACCAGAAAGCCTGTTTTCTTAGTAGCTCTAGCAGATGCCTATTGCTGATTCTTATGGGTCTGGTTTTGTCACATACAGGGAAACTAAATGCCCCCAACAACTAGGCCTGGAGTCTGTGTTGTAAATTAAGGAGATGATGCCAGCCAATTAAAATGACATAGGAAATGATGGAGGGATTTGGATCTCCTGGACATGTGGGCATGCCATCCGGAGAGTAGGAAATAATAATGTATACTGGTATGTCAAAAGCCTTATAAATCAGTTCTCTACCAGAAGCCCTGAGTTCTGAAGAACAACATGACTGCAGCTAATATACATAGCTACATAGCACATAAAGTAAATAAGATTGCCTGAGCTGGGAAAAGAGGGTCACAGCCCATATTCTTTCCTGCTATAATTTGTTCTACAATGACTAACTCTTTAGCCACAAATCTATGACCAAGGGCTTATCACCATAGAAACTTCCTTTGAAGGGACAATTAGCATCTATTGTTATCATTGGGGTGTCATCATCTCATCGGGAGTTGCTAACAATGGTGTTCCTTTGGTTTGCCAGGCTTTTCTATAGCTTTGTGTTGTAACCAGTTTCTTGAGGTCATGGCCACATCAACACACTACCAGGCAGCTAATTAGTGGCTTGTCAGCTGCCCACTTGGTTCTCACAACTCTTTTCTACTTTAGACTTAGTAGGGGCTCTGAGGTGCATAAGTAAAGAAAAGCTAGTGAGGGTAATTCTGGACTTGACAGCCATGTCACAAAAAGCTCCATGTTACATGAAGTGATTACATGCTGGTCAAAGAAGAAGAATAAATTATTATAACAGGATTTCCCCTTTGCTTTTGCAAATATTTTATTATTTCTTCTGTAGAAATGGTGGCTACTGTTAGGTAGTAGAGTTAACCCTGCCCTTCCCAAGAGTGATCAAGCAGAGGAGCTCTGAAAATCAATGGCAGTAGTTCCCAAAGACTCGCCTTTGGATCCCTGCAGAGAAGCTGCCCAAGGTACCCTTTGTTGCAAGCATCACAATGTGCCTAGCTAAATTAAGGAGGAAAATGATATTTTTGGAACAGATATTTGAGTAAATAGGAGGAAGTTTGTTGAATTGAGAGGATCCTGGGACAATCACTCCATATAAAACTGAATGCCATATATGTCTGGTACTTGCTGGAAATACACATGGCAGTATTGCTAAATCAGCATCTCAGAGAGTAGCGGTCTTCACACCTCCGTTTTTATGAGGTTACCCAGGTGAGTCTTGTATCCACACAAGATGGGGATAATCCTGGGTGAGGGGGAGGCACGGTGTTGTACATGGCTGTAACAGCATACCTGAGATAATTAACTGTAGCGAATTGGTTCTTGTCTTTTGTACCTGCGGCAAAGCAGACTATCATGTTTGGGGACAGGTAGAGACACATAATCATGTTTGGGGACAGGTAGAGACACATAATCATGTCATGGTGGACAGAAGAGAAGGGGGGGCTGATGGTGGTTGTGGTGGTGGTGGTGTGTGTGTGTATGTGTGTGTGTGTGTCCCAATCTCTCCTTGAAGGGCATACTACTGTTTTGCGAGAATTCTGGCTAGTCCTCAGCTTTCAAGTATTTTACTATGTCCCAGTAGCACTATAAGCTGAGGCTTTGCCTTTGAAACACTTGGGCCTTTGGGAGATATTTATTCAGACCTTATAGAAGTAGTAGTTATTGCTGAAACACTAACCTGAAGGGAATGGTAGAACAGAAAAACATACAAAGCAAAACATATTGAAGAGTTAGTTAGCAAGTAAGTTCTAAATGTGCATTCTCTCTTCCTTCCAGGATTTTCTCAGGAGCGCAAGGAGAAACTCATAGTCAACATTTCAAGACTGAAAGTCCTTGCAGATTTCCACTGGCTGCAGTTACTCCACGATATAGCAGAGCTGACTTCTTGAGGGTTGGGTCTGGAAGTGGGGTTCACATTAGTATACATTCACTGTATTCATAGCCAGACATTTCAAAGGTCAGAGAGTTTTGAGGCTAAGAGCTTGGGATTTTAAATCATAAAAAAGTGGATTCAGATGCCTCTCTTCTGGTTAGACTGGGAGTGGTCAACAAATTACTCAATGCATTAGCATATATTAATTGTATAACATAATAAACTTCAGGACATGCATGCAATGCAGCTTGATCATTTACTGCTCCCACTCTCCATCCTTTTGATAAGCTCTTCACCCTTTGCCAATGGTCCACCTTCTACTATCATTTCTTTAAAAAAAAAATCTAGATTCCACAAAAGAGAGAAAACACATGATATTTGTGTTTTTCACTGTGACTCACTTTCCTCCTGTGTAATATAAAAGCAGTGAAAGCACTTCATGTAGCTGTTGAAACTGAGAGGATGGCTGTGGATTTCTCAGCACAGGGCTGACATGACGTCTACAGTAATGAGATAATAATTATGATCAAATAACTAATAATATGTATTATGTCTATATATAGTAGATACAATAATACACACACACACACACACACACACACACACACACACACACACACACACACACACACACACACACATATCACCTAGAGTTGATCCAGAGATGGTGTCTCCTCTCAGAGTCTAGGGAAGGACAAAGGCCATCAGTGCTCTTGAGGAGCATCTCAAAGCAGGAGACTGGCAAATGTTCCCATCCTCTTCTTTTCCCCACCATTGGACCTTCTTAAAACCTGACCTTATCCTTCAGCCTCTGAATGCATCCAACCATAGAGTGGTGGTAATGGCATCTTCTTTCTATGTGCTGGAGTGAGGAGACTTTCTGTTCCTTCATAGTCACCAAAGGGGAGCGTCTCTAAGAAAGCCAGGCCTTTCTGTAGTTCACCTTGATATCACCTTAGAGATCTATATTCTAGCCCACAAAGCTGACTAGTGGTTCCCCCTTCACCAGTGCAGCATCAAAGAATAAAATTGTCAAAATGCAAGTGTGGAGTGATAGCGGGTGAGTGCTTGCCTAGGAAGGCAGTGTACAGGCACAAGAACCAATTCAGGTGCAATCACAGCGTTTATCTTTATGGCTGTGATGGCTTCATAGATGAACCACTGTCTGTTAAAATGGAACAAATCGTAGGGGCAGAGAGATCTTCCAGTGCTTGGAGCACATGCTATGCATGCCTGGAGACATCGGTAGATCCTTGATAGATCCCCATGACCCGAATAAAAGCCAGTCACAGTAGCCCGTGTGTTCGCTAACTCTGTGATCCTATGAGAAGAGAGGAGAGCCTTGAGAAGCCCCAAGTCCTAAGGTCGCCTTTTCGTCTAGCCTTTGCAGTGGGGAATGACAGTAAAGCTTGTCTCCAATGAGGCAGACTTGGACCTTCATGCATGCTCCACACATGTACTTGTACTACCATATATGAAACATATGCACATACCGTGATGCACATGCAAGATGGAACAATTTGTAAATTTCAAATATGGTTTAATGTACCTCAGTTACATCTCAATATAATGGCCTCTTGAATAAGGAGCACATCGAGGGCTGTGTGGTGTGTAGCACCTTCTAAGCACTGCCTCAGATGAGACTCTGTGAGGGAAAAGCTCAGCATGTTTTGCCTGCTCGCTTCCCTGTGCTGGCCAGTTCATCTACTCTGTAGCATCTTACTGATAGGATCATCTCTGTTATTGCCATATTCACACTGACATCAGAACCCAACTTCTTCAGCCTTCCAGTATGGACTGAAGACCAGCAGCCTGCTATCAATCCTTTGGGCCTTTCGCACCAGACTGGATCCACTGAGATATTCAGCATTGTGGACTGAATAGTTAACGTGTCCTCAGTGTGTCCATTGTGAAGACAGCCATTATTGAATTATTTAGACAGTATCATGTAAGCCATATAATAATCTCCTCTTCTTTAATACATACACACACACACACACACACACACACACACACACACACACACACACACACACACACACACACGATTAGGGCAACTAGATCAGTCATTAAAGTACTTTGCAAGTATGAGGTCCTAATTCCTAGCACCCATGTAAAAGTCGGCATGTTGCTTGTCTATACTTCTAAAAGGAGGCTCCCTGGTGCTCATTGGGCTGCTGCTCTGCCTCAATCAGCGAGCTTCAGGTACAAAGAGAGACCCTGTCCCTCCAAAAAAGGTGGAAAGTGATAGAGAAAGACATCCTGTGGTCTTTGCATACACATACATACATACACACATATGTACACACACACACACACACACACACACACACACACACACACACACACACACACACACACACACACACACACACACACCATTGGATTAGGAATCAGAAGACAAGGGTACCATGCCTGACTATTCTACACACTCAGCTAGCTCTTTGGATGAATCTTTGACTGCTTGAGCCTCCACTCTTTCATGGATAAAGTGAAAGTAATGGACTGGTGTATGTCTGAGGTCTCATCCAGTCGAAAATTTTGGTTATGTAATAGCTTTTTGGCCAATAGGTAAATTTGTCAGGTATCAGTTTCCTCAATTGATCGTCTAACTCTGTGGTAATTCTTCCCTGTGTTTAATCGATCTGCTGAATTCTCAGATCTCAAACACAACAGACCAATGGAACGAATTTTTTCAAGCTTGGGGAAGAGATCAATATAAGCCCGAGGTCTTCATGTTAAGCCTGTTATCAGCACCTGCAGATTCATAAGCAGCTCTCTGATGAAGGTTGTAAGCTAACAATGGTTCTTGAAGGTGAAGCTTACAAAGAAATATGCTCATGTTTCCTTAACAGAGGCTTACCCAACTGTACAGGAGCTTAATGAACTCCCCCACAGTCTCCGCTGCTGAGCCATCCTGGTATGCCTTTGAGGGCCTCTGATCTTTCTCCTCTGTCTCCTTCTTACTGTTCAAGTATGATTTTGGGAATATAAGACTCCTTGTGTTCCTTATTTTTATTTTACTGATTTTTAAGATATGGTTTCACTATCTAATCTAGGCTAGTCTTGAACTCTCAATCCTCTGGATTTAGCCTCCCCAGTGCTAGGGTAACAGGCATGTGACACCATTGCTGGCTCATGTTTCAAATCTGTAAAGTGGGTGTAATGATACCATTAGTTTGAAGACTGATAGAGATGCTATTCCATGCTTAATATTTAAGACTGTCTCTGGAATACATCTTTAAAGAAATGTTA
Organism: Uromys caudimaculatus; assembly: GCA_028551405.1. Lineage (NCBI taxonomy): Eukaryota > Metazoa > Chordata > Mammalia > Rodentia > Muridae > Uromys > Uromys caudimaculatus. The sequence goes on along the minus strand of CM052708.1, from coordinate 93,152,988 downwards.
ATTGAAACTATTCTCTGTCTCTCTCTGTCTCTGTGTCTCTTTCTGTGTGAGGGTCTGTGCAGGTGCCTTTGGAGGTCAGAGGTCAATGAAAATATCAGTCTTCAAGTAGCTTGTGTTTTGAGACAGGGCTAGTCACTGAGAGCAGAGGCTCCTGAATTAGGCTAGTCTGGCTGGTCAGCAAGACCCAGGGACCAGTCTGTCTTCACATCCTCAGTGGCAGGAGTACAGACCCTGGGGGAGAGGGGAGCCTTTGTAAGGTGCTGGGGATCAAAATCAGATCCCCATGCTTGTTCAACACTTGCTTTACTGATTGGCTACCCCCCGACTGTTTTAGTTATTAATGGTAGTGGGCAATGTAGTTATTTTAGTGCATATATCATGCCTGCGAGAGAGTGGAGGCTGCTTTGGGTATCTTTGTGTCTGAGGGGGCTGAGCACCCAGTAGGTGTTCGGCGGAAATCTCTTTTTTTTCTTTTTGATAAAGTTGGAAATGATGACTAATAGCAAATTCAGGGACTCAGAATGTTAATTTCCATTGGACACACAGCCTCTGTATGAATCTTGCTGACTGCAAAGGAAATGTCACCAACTGTCAGAGATATAGCAACACATTGCTCAAGCATATGTGCGAAGGAAACCGAAACTTGTTATTGTGTGTGTGAGGGAGCCGTAACCAACACAGTGAGAGAGATGCTCTGTGTTCTTCATTGGCTTACAACGGCGTGTTTAGATGCATTTTAGTCTTCCACGAGCTTAAGAGGATTGTGTATCAGTGAACTCCTTTGAAGGAAGGTCACAGGCACGCTTAGAAAGAACTTCAGCAGGGCGGTGCCACTTCCCCAGTGCAGTTTCTCTCGTCTCTGGCTGCCATTTTCTTCTCTCAAGAATGACTCATTCGCTTTAAAGCATCACCGATGGCTTGAAGGCTGAGTGGAAGAAGTGTCAGATACATTCATGTGGGATGTTAGTCGCTCCCGGGATGATGAAAGCCTCTGGCTTGGGAAGAGGACAGAGCAGCTGGGACATTACTCAAACTGCGCGCTGACTCAGGCACAGTGTCAATTTTGGTCACTCTGCCGGGAGAAGCATTTACTGTTCGTGTCTAGCTCTCCTGCCACTTGTCCAGCTGGAATGTGAATGAGAAACTCTGCCTGGCCCTACTTCCAGGCCTCGGAAACCCACGTCTGTGAACAGCCTGAAGGTTTGTGCTCCAGATGCTCCGACAGCCCTTCCAGCTAGAGGGACAAGCACGGATGCTTTGGAGCTGATAGGGACTCAATAATGAAGTTTTGATTCAAGTGGGTTAGCATAGAACCTGCTGGAATTTCCCTGGCACTTGGGAACATTCTCTCTGAGTAATGAGGAAAACTCTGTAATTAGACTTGCTGGGTTCTAACCCAAATACAGTTGTCTCCTAGCTGTAGGAGTGTGCTTCTTAACTGAGTTCATCCTCTTTTCAGTGACAATTGACTTCTTAAGCTGTCACAGAAACTGGCTCTACCTTAAGCAAGCACAGTTTATTCGAGGGCTGTCAGGACGTTGAGCACTGTAAGATTGGAAGGCAACTGCAACTTGGATGGGAAGGAGGATGGGATAGGACATTTGTCAACCAGTGCTCACAAGACAGTCTTATGTGGAAAGAATAATGTAGAGTGAGAGATAATGACTTTTAAGAATTGGGGATCCTAGGGGGTCCCTAAACAAAACTGTACAGATATAAAATTTCCATGGTCATTAAATGAGATAATGCTATCAAGTTCGCAGCACTGTGCCTGGCCCAAGACTAGCTTTTCAGGGAGTGTAGGCTGGGGTGGCACAAATGTGTAACAAAGGTCAGACTGTAGCTCCAGGGTCAGACTCGCCCTTGTCACAACATGCATGGTCCTGACCTGGTCTCAGAACTTCAACTGTACCTCTCCCCAAAGCAAGCAACACCACTACATGACCAGAAACACTGACCTAGTGTAGCAAGAGCTCAAGGCCTGCTCACTAAGCCCTGCTGCTTAAAGCCTCCACACCACCTCTGCACCGTGAACCTAAGGACCAAGCCTCTAACACACGATCCCTTGGGGACAAGCCCCATGCAGACAGAAACGTCTAAAGCCAGATCTGTCAAGACTCATGTCCTATCTTATGATAAAGGAACTTCGGATTAAGACCTCCACATTCTTGGCCTCTGAAGTAAAAATTCATAAGAATAATTACAGAATATATTTTCCTTTAGCTGTTGGAGGTTTTTTAAAATATGGCAAAATAAAATATAAAGTAATACATCAGAGTTGGAGAAGATAAGCAAACAGGAGGAAAAGAACCCTAGAAAAGGAACAGTAATCAGAGACTCACTTGTTTGCACACTCAGGAACCCCATAAAAAACACTAAAATGGAAACTATAACATATATGCAGAGGGCCTGGAGAAGGCCCTGTGCTTGCTGCCTCAGTCTCTGTGTGATTTGATTATCAGTTGCTTATTTGATTTAGAGGGCTTCAGTTTTGTTGGTGTTCTCCATACCCTCTGGCTCTCACACTCTTTCTGCCTCTCTCCCTACCCCCAAGAGTTACCTGAACCCTGAGGGGAAGAAGGATTTGATTGAAATATCCCACTTAGGGGTTGGCTCTTGGTCTCTGTATTTGTTTCCATCTGCCGCAAGATGAAGCTTCTCTGATGATGGCTTAGCAAGGAACTGATTTATGAGTATAGTAGAATATCAAGAGTCATTTAATTGCTATGTTTGTTTGTTTTCTTAACAGTAGTATTTGGTTTTACCATAGTTCCCTAGGATATCTAGTCTCAGGTTCTATGCCACCCAAGCAGTGTCAGGCATGGATTACAGCTCATGGGGTGGGCCTTAAATCAAATCAGGTATTGGTTGACTACTCCCACAAGCTTTGTGCCACCATTGCTCTAGCATATATTAGTCAGGACACCGTGTAGAATAATGTGTTTGTGAATGCCTTGGTGCTTATATTTGCCTTTTGGTAACATGCAGAGTACCTTCGTGTGCCAAAGATGCTAGAACTTATGGGAAAAGACTGTGTAGGAATCAGCTCAACTTCTCTAAGCTCAGTAAGTTGTGTGGATGTCGTTTTTAACAACAGGGCCTTCCATTCAGTCTGTGGAGAGCAACCTATTGTCTTGACAACAGCTTGGGTTGTTTGGGGATTCCCATGGGACCTCTTTAACCAACAACTCAATTAGATATAACCCAATCTCTGCACTGGAAGCTTCGTTTGGTGACAAGAGATGGCAGGCTGGGACTCAGTCTCTCCTCAGTTTGACAATTTCATTTAGAACACCTTCATCTATCTATCTATATACCTTAGGAAGCTTCTACTGCATTAGGTGGGTATACTAACCCTCTAATAGCTCTTAATCTTAGTTGTCTCTTCCCATAGTCCCTCCCTCACCACTCTGTCCTTTCCCCACCCCCTCTTGACCCTCCCATGCTACCCACCATCCCCATCCATCTTTAGCTATATTCTACTTCCTAACAAGATCTATCTGTACCCTGAGTTTCTTACTGGATACTTCTCCTCTGTGGTTCTGTGGATTGTAGCTTGATTATCATTGACTAAACTATCCACATATAAGTGAACGCATATCATACTAATGTTTCTGGGCCTGGGATCCCCCATTCAGAATGGTTTTTTTCTAGTTCCATCCATTTACCTGTGAACTTCATTGTGTTATTATTTTTAAATGCCAGGGTAATAGTCCATTGTGTAAAGGTATCACATTTTCTTCATTCTTCTGGTGAGGAACATCTAGGTTGTTTCCAATTCCTGGCTATTATAAATGAAGCAGTACTAAACATGGTTGAGCAAGTGTCTCTGTGGTAGAATGAAGTGTCCTCTGGGCTTATGCCCAAGAATGGTAGGGCTGACTCTTGAGGTAGATCAATTCCCATTTTCCTGAGGGAGCAGCACACTGATTTCCATAGTGGCTGTAAAGCTTGCACTCCCACCAGCAATGGAGGAATGTTCCCCTTACTCCACCTCTTCACCAGCACGAGCTGCCACCTGTTTTACTAATCTTAGTCATTCTCATGGGTGTAAGATGAAATCTCAAAGTAGATTTGTTTTGCACTTCCCTGATGGCTAAGAATTTGAACACCTTTTGTGTCTCAGCCATTTGAGTGGTTTCCTCTGTTGAGAATTCTCTGTTTAGATCTGTACCCCATTTTTAAATCAGGTCACTCGCTTCTCTCATATCTAGTTGTTTTGTGTTCTTTATATATCTTGGATATTAGACCTTTGTCAGGTGTGTAGTTGGTAGGAACCTTTTCCCATTCTGTAGGCTCTGTTGCCCTGTCCAAAACATGATGCCCTTTGCCTTACAGAAGATCTTCAGTTTCATGAGGTCCGATTGTTGACCTTAGTGCCTGAGCTATTGGTGTCCTGTTCAGAAAGCCTTTTCCTGCGTCATGGGTCCAAGTATTCCTCACGTTCTCTTCTATCATGTTGAGTGTATTTGGTTTTATGTTTTTGATCCATTTGGAGTTGACATTTGTGTAATGTGATGAGGATGGATTCTTCTACATGCAGCCATTCAGTTTTAACAGCACCATTTGTTGAAGATGCTGTGTTTTTTTCCAGTGTGCATTTCTGGTTTCTTTATAACAAATCAGGTGTATATAGGTCTGTTCATTTATATTTGGGCTTTCCATTCTATTCCATTGATCAACATGTCTGGTTTTGTGCCAATAGCGTGTTGTTTTTATTTCTATAGTTTTATAGCATGACTTGAAATCAGGGGTGGTGACACTTTCCATAGTTCTTCTGTTACTCAGGATTGATTTTTAACTATCCTGGGTTTGTTGTATTTCCAAATGAAGCTGAAAACTGTCCTTTCAAGATCAATTACGGGACGTTTAGACGGTGTTTCTCTCTTAGACACTGCATGTCCATCCTTGCCCTCCATTCCCTCTTGATTCATGACTTTCCCTTCTCTAATTACTATTGTTTTATATACAACACCCCCCCACACACACACACAATGACGGAGTCCATTTAGTTTTGTTTTTATATGCATGTGTTGAGACAGGATATTGCTATAAAATGCTGGCCAACATGGAACTTATGCAGACAAGGCCAGTCTTAACCTTATAGAGATCTTCCTGCCTCTGCCTTCTGAGTTCTGGGGTTAAAGGCGTGTACTTGACCCTTTCTGCCTTGCTGTTTGTTTTGTTTTATGAGTCTTAAAAACATTTATTTACCTTACATTATGTCTAGGAGTGATTTGGCTGTGAATGTGCATGCAGCAGCCTCTCAGAAGTCAGAAGAAGTGTCCTGAAAATAGAGTTTTGGACTGTGAGCTGCCATATGGGCACTGGGAACCAAATTCAGTCCCTATGCAAGAGCATCAAGTACTCATAAATGCTGAGCCATCTCTTCAACCCCTCACACCCACCTTGGTTTTTGAAACAAGGTCTCTCACAGAAAAAAACAAACAAACAATGGCAATCTTAGAGCTGGAGAGGCAGAGTTAGGGGGCTTTCTGGAACTTGGTGGTCAGCCAGTCTTACTGAACAGAAGCACTCCAGATTCTGTGAGAGACCTTGCTTAAATATCAACTGGGAACCTACTTCTTGTTGACTTTGGATACGATGAGTTGTGATCATTAGTGATAGTCACTGGTCCTATATACTGAAGAAAAATTATTTGCACCAGTCAGTAATTCATTATTTCACTTATCCAACGGGTATTGAGTTCCCACTTTGTGTCTAGAACAGAGCTAAGGGCCAGGGAGATGTTAAATGAAATGTAGTTCATGTCTACATGGTACTAAGCATTTGGGGATGATGTCCAACATGTGTAAAATTCAGTGGTATAAATTCAAATAAGATCATCTCTGGGAAGTGATTTTGAAGATGTGTGTCCTGTTGACTGAAGAAGAACCATGCTTGTTCAGGTGCCAGGAACATAGTCCTTGTGAGGACTGACGGATGAGCTGGTATTACCAAGGCTAAAGGAGAACTCCACAGATCACGTGCCCAAACTACCTCTGTTCTGGGGCTGGAAGTATGGGGAGACCATGGGGTTCCACAGAAAGCCTAGTGTGGCAGCAGTCATTGTATAATTTATGGGGTTGGAGGGTTGAGTGGGTTGTTCGTTCACTCAGGCCTTGTAGCTTCATTTTAGGAAATTTTATCAATAGCTCTCAAGCATGGACGTGACTCAGTATCATCTGCACTGGAAAAACAGTGAAGCTAAGGTTTGACAAGAGGATGCGATGTGGCTGGAGCGACAGCCACACCCAGAAGATGATGCAGAAGTCTACAGAAGTTTGTCTTGGTGTTTGTGTGTATTGTAGATGACAACTGTGTAGAGAACTGGCCCACCAGGCATGTTGTCACCCAACATTTGATAATTGACAGCTCAAATGCTGCCATTAATGCTGGCCTCTAGGGAGGCCTCATTAGCACTTAGAGAATCTCCGACATTCCTCACATGCATCACAGTGACTTCCAGAAAAGGAACTGTGGAAGAAGACAACACAGAGTTGATAAATGTATCGTCTCTCTAGCTCGACCTCACCCTTCCTGTGCCCCTCAAACCGGATTTGCACTATTAGTTTTTCCTCCAGGAAGGCTGATCCAAGATTTCAAGCTTGAGAGTGGGAGCACACAGTGACTCCTCAGTCATGGCTGCAGCACTTAAAATCAAGTAGGATGCTGTGAAGCCACACTGTGTGCCTGTAGCCACACTGTGTGCTTGGGGCCCTGGCGGCCTCCCTGCTTGGAGGAAAGCCAGACTGGAAGTAGTGCTTTCACTCGGAGCAGGTGTGGGTAACAAGAGTTTGTCAGCTTGTTTCTCAGTGTCCCCTACCCACTATTGCCAGAAAGAGAGGCCTCAACTTATCCCAAAATGTCTGAAGTTGGAAGTAAGTGGAAATCATTTTGTATTTTAAGTTGGGAGTAGTTTGAGAGACAAAAGAAGTAATGTAGAAGTGCAGAGAACCAGCAAGAAAAAAAATATTTAAAACCTCGAAGGAGGGAGAAGCATGTTATGTTTAGGGAATTAACCTGTGCTGGAAACAAAGGCATGATGTAATAACCTATGAGGCCAGCAGAGGGTGGGGCCAGGCACCAAGGTGCTCTGGGATGTGGTAGAAAGGGAAAGGCAGTGGAAGGCCCCAGTTTTCAGGGCCAGGGCTTGCCCACTTACTGACTCTGTGATTTGGTTGGTCTATTTCCTTGTCATTTATATGCATAATCATCCTATGTAAATAGGAATTTCTACCGTATCGATTTAGTTACACAGAATCTTACTGATAATTGATGTTTTGTATCTTTTCCAAACTTCATGAGTGTCTCTTCCTCACACCTGACAAGATCTCCAGTTCTGCTTCTCTTAAACGATTGTTCTTTCTCCTAAGCTTATACCCGTTGGATGGCTGCTTACTCTGTGTGTTGTTGTGGACCAGGGCCAGGACCCTGGGCTACAGGGGCAGACTCTCTAGTTCTTTGCACACGCCATGAAGATATGTTTAGTCCTGCTTGGCAATAGCTGCTGAATTTCTAGGATGGTAAAAGGCTCATCTTATGTTCTTGGCTAGTTTCCATTTTGTGTTTCTTCTTCTCATGTTGACAGGAGCTTTCGTACGTCAGACCCTGACCATCCCACAACTGTACCCAACTCTTGTCATCCACCTAGCCTCTACCATAAAACTCTCTCATTCAACTGCTGACCTCTGGTCTAGTAGCAAACTTTACTATTCTTTACTGGTGAGAATGGACTTGCATTACTGCCCCATCCAGACTCTTGGTGCTCCAGGGGAGCCAGTACTGCAGTTCACTGCCCCCTTTCCTCCCTCCTCCTGGCCCCCTATTCTACCCACTCCGTATCCTATACACACATCTCCCAACTATACACACATTCTTATTTCCTGTCTGGGCAGCTAGAAATTTCCTTTAATTGCATCTAATTTTCCTGGTTTCCCTGCCTTGCAGTAAGGGGGGGGGGTCCCTTCCTATGTAATGCTTTACTTTGAGAGACTAAAGGGAAATTCTAGAATCCCCTTTTCTTGCTCAGTTCTGCCTAGCTTTCAAGATCAGGGTTTCACTGGTGTAGCTGGTCTTGCAACGATGGTGATGAATGGAAACTCCACCAGAAGTCGCTGGGGGAGGAGACTCTTCAGTAGCACGGAGTTCAGTGGACTGTTAGCTTCAGTGGGATTCTTCTCTACAGTCTCTCCAAAGAGTGGCTCTCATGTCCCCTGAATCCTTCACAGTAATGGTTGTACTCAGTACTCTGTAATTAGCCAGTAATGGCTGAAACTATGTGAATAAGAAGTCAGATAGGCATGGGGGCTTCTTTGTTGTTTTAATTTTTCACTTCCAACTCGTTCTGACCCTTTTCTTTGCCCGACTCATTCAAAGACTCTGGTCCACCTGGTGTGCCATATGCATTGATACAGCATAGTCCTAACTCCTTCAGAAGTCACCATAACCTCAAAGGAAGCCAAAGACAGCTCACCAATATAGCCATCAATCAGCTACCAAAGTCCACTTCTACAGTAGAAGATGCCAAACTTGAATTTGATGGCCATAGCTTAAGTGGAGCATATATATATATATATATATATATATATATATATATATATATATATATATATGCATTTATGATATCCATAGCTTAAGTAGCACATATATATATGTATATATGCATATATGTATATATATATATATGTATACATACGTATATATGTATATATACGTATATATGTATATATATGTGTATATATATATGCATTTTATTGCAGATTTTCTGAACTTTGGCACTGCTCAAACTTGGGGGCTAATAATTAGGAGTTGTCCTGTGCTAATGTGGGATCCTTAGCAATATTCTTGGATTCCACGCATTAGATGCCTGTTGTTTCTTGACAGTTTGATCATCAAAATGTCGCCTGCAGGATAAATTGTTCCTGGTGAGAAACCACTACTGTGATATAGATCAGATATCAGGAAAAGTATCGAAAGCCACGGTGTATATGACTTAAGGAAAATTCCTAAGTTGAATAATTAAAATAATATTATAATATTAAATGAAATGTTCATAAAATAACCAGCATATGATTTTTGAATTGTTGGTACATAGATTTTGGACTTAACTCTGGCAGGAAAGTGGCTTGCAATGGCTGATTTTTAAAGCGAGGTGCTGATAGTACCAAATTCCTGCTTTAGAACTGAATCTCCAAGGGTTCTGGAAAGGACTGACTGAAGAAAGCAAACTTGTTGGTAGCAAGGCCACTCGGAGTTTAGCCAGAGAGCTCCAGTGCTCATGGGAGAATCGGAGCTGGATGTGTGTCAATGTGCTGGTTGGAACTGATATAATTAGTAGCAATCAAGGCATCATTTAGACAGAATGACTGGCAGGCCAATGGCTGAAACTGCAGCCAACATTCCCTTTGCAGGCCATTGTAGCAATATAGAGTTTACCAGAAAGAACCCTTCTGTTTCTAACTCTGGCAGATGGATCATGCTCCAACCATGGGCATTTTAGACTGTGTTAATATGGTGGCCATCTATTTCTTGAAGATGTTTTCTGCTGATACAGAAACATCATTCACAATGCACAAAGTCAACTCTTTGTTAGCTTGAAGTAACTTATTGCCAAGTATCAGCATAAACATTTCCAGGGAAATGATGGATTGAGTTTTAGTGCTGCTGTCCTGTTCTAGTTAATAATTTACCTGCGTTACCAGAAGACATGGCTCCTAAGCACCCTAAAACACAGCTCTGTTTTGTCACTGTAGACATTTTGTGCAATTTGCATTCCAGTGGATGAGAAATGGTAGTGGCTGTTGCAGAAGCTAGAGCTTGCAACTCACGTGGATTGGCCAGTAGTGTGTCTTGAAGCAGGGGAACAGTATGCGGCTGAGTTCAGCAGCTGCAGTCATATCTGACTGATTGGGAGACAGAACCTCTCTGTGGTTTTGTTTCTGTTTTGATACTGCAAGCTTTTTAAGGCTTCCTACTTATCAGCCATAAAGTATTGATCCATTTTATAGCTTCTGCAGGTGTGGATTTTTTAAAAACCTTTTATTGATTCTTTGTGAGTTTCACATCATGCACCCAAGTCCCGCTCATTTTTCTGTCTGCTTGTACCTGATCTCTGCCCTCGAAATACCCCCCCCATAAAAAACACACAAACAAACACCCATAGCAAGCAAAACAAAGCATAGAAAACATCTCATTGTGGAAGCTGTAGTGTGTTGCAGTGTGTACCACAATGTGTCCCTCTGTCCACACATCTGCACTTGCAAATGTTCATTGCATTGTGTCATTGGTTTGGCTTGACATCCCTGGCTTCTGATCACTATAGGATCTTCACTGGGACTCCTCCCAACTCTGTCATGGAGAGCCTGCAGTTTTGGATAGGCAGGACCAGCCCAACAGTTCATAGATGATGTCAATTTGGGGGTGGGCCAACTCAAAGCCATGGATCTGGGCCTGGGTGGCAGCTGGTCAGCCTGATGACTCGCCCTTATCCACACCACCAGGATGAACTCTCTAGCACTGCTCCAGCTAGGGCACTTACTGTTGCCATCCACAAGAGTCAGGATCACCTCTTCTGCTCTCATGTTGTGGCTGGCTCACCTGCACCCATGCTCAAGAGCCAGCTCCACCCTGCTGCCTAGTCAAGGTGCGAAGTCCACTCTCCCAAGTGCTGCATGCAGCCTGCAAGGGGCTGGGCCAGCTCTCCTCTCATACAACCCCAGAAATGGCTCAGCAGGGCCTTCCCCATCAAGGCCAGCTTCACTATGTTGCCCATGTAAAGAGCAGGGCCTATTCTTTTGAGTTATACAGCTGGTGAGAGGCAAGGCTAATTCTCTTACTCTCTTGATCTCTGGACTAATGCAAGTGGTGAGGGGCTAAGGACGGGGGAAGGCATCACCCCTTCCCCCTCTCTACCTCAGAGTGGCAAGACCAGCTCTCCTCTGTACCCACATCCATGGGGAAAGCTTACTTGCTCCCCTTCACCAGGGCCAGCTCTACTATGCTGCCCAGATGAGGTCTAGGGCCCATTCTCTGGAGTGCTGCAGTTAGTGAGGGGCAGGGCCAGCTCACCAGCTCTTATGACCCTGGGGTCAGCTCTCCTGACTGCTACATCACTTTTGCTCCCAGGCCACCTCATGGCAGAGTGGCAGGGACAGCACTCTCACACTCTTGCCCTCAGGCTGGCTCCCCCCTCCCCCAGGGTCAGCTCCGCTGTGCTTTCCAGGCAAGGTGCAGGGCTTGCTTTCCCTTGTGCTATCACTGGTGAGAAGTGAGACCAGCTCTCCAGAGCAGCTCTGCCAGTGAGGGGGTGGGGCCAGTTCTGCACAGCACCTGGACATCCTTGTGGTCCTTTGCAGCTGCCCAGACCAGAGGCATCTCTATGATCTCTAGGGTAATATGAACCATGGGCATAGACAGTGACCACTGACGCTGCATGGTCATGGACCCGGACATGGCCCTCAGTGGCAGCACCGGTTGGGACTTCACAGTGGCCTTGGGTAGCAGGCTGGCTACTCACTACAAGCTATTCCTCTCTACCCTCGTATCTCCAGTTCCATCTCTCTCTGTAATGCTCAAACTGTTCCACTTCTCTTTCTCTCCCATCTGTCCACCACACACTTGCATATTGTAGTGGTTTGTGCTGTAGGTGGGCCATGCAGCTGGTAGGCCCCTGGGTAACCTCCTCTGTCCATGCTGCATGGCATGGTGGCTGGCTGGCCTCTAGTTATTTACAGCCAACCCACGTGGCATGGCAGTGGACAGGTCTGTGGGCCTCGCTCCCTGCCCTGGCTGCATGGAATGGTGGTCAGTCTGCAGGTTGCTGTCTTTCTCCTCCTGTGCTGTGCTGTGCTGTGCTGTGTGGCAGTAGGCGGGGCTCTGTGTGTCTTAGGCTCAACCATGCTGTGCACTCAAGGGCAGGTCTGTGGGTGTCTTTCCTCACCTATGCGTGGCATGGCTCTCAGTAGGTCTATGGCTGAGTTCCTTTGTAGGAGTGGATTTTAGCAAAAGAGAGTTTTACATTCTTCCTCTTCTTTTGTTAGGAAATTAGAGACTTTTCTGGTTCTGCCATGTCTCTCCCTAACTGGAACTTTTTTTTTCTTTAATTAATTGGTTATTTTATTTATTTTTATTTCAATTGTTGTCCCTCTTCCTGGTCTTACCCCCCCACAACTCCCCCCCCATCCCATTCCCACTCCCCTTTGTCTCTAAGGGCATACTTCCCCACCACTCACCCACTCTCACCTCACCACTCTAGCATCCCCCAGGCTGGAGCATCGAACCTTCACAGGACCAAGGGCCCCCCCCTCCCAATGATACCAGATAAGGCCATCCTCTGCTACATATGCAGCTGGAGCCATGGGTCCCTCCATGTGTACTCTTTGGTTGGTGATTTAGTCCCTGGGAGTTCTGATTAGTGGATATTGTGTTCTTCCTATGGGGTTGCAGTCCCCTTTAGCTCCTTCAGTCCTTCCCCTAACTCTTCCATTGGGGTTCCCTGGCTCAGTTCAATGGTTGGCTGTGAGTATCTGCATTTGTTTTAGGTGCTGGTGGAGCTTCTCAGAGGACATCCATACTAGGCTCCTGTCTATGAGTACTTCTTGTCATTAGTAATAGTGCTGGGTTTGGTGTCTACAGATGGGATGGATCCCAAGGTGGAGAGATCTCTGGATAGCCTTTCTTTCAGTCTTTGCTCTATTTTTTTGTCCCTGTGTTTCCTTTAGACAGGAACAATTCTGGGTTAAAAATTTTGAGATGGGTGGATAGCCCCATTCCTCAACTAGAAGCCATGCCTATAGGTGGTGTCTTCAGGTTCTATCGTTCGTCTGTTGGATATTTTGGCTAATGTAATCCGTGTTGGGTCCTGGGAACTTCTCACTTCCCTGGTGTCTGGGACTTTCTAGTGGTTTCCCTTGTTCCCCACTCCTCCCACTACTACATATCACTATTCATTCTCCTGGCCCTCTGGACTTCTCTCCTGTCTCTTCCCATACCTGGTCCTGCCCCCACTTTTCCCCTCCCCTCTCTATCCCTCCCAGGACCCTCTATCCCTCTGCCTCCTCTTATTGTTTTTTCCCTCTTCTAAGTAGGATCGAAGCATCCACACTTTGGCCTTCCTTCTTGTTAAGCTTCATATGGTCTGTGAGTTGTAGCGTGGGTATTCTGAGCTTTTGGGCTAATATCCACTTATCAGTTAGTATATAACATGTGTGTCCTTTGGGTCTGGGTTACCTCACTCAGGATGATATTTTCTTTTTTTATTTGAATTTTAATTTTTTGATACTTTATTTACATTTAAAATGTTTCCCCCTTTCCAGGTCTCCACTTTGGAAACCCCTATCCCCTTCCCTCTCCCCCTGTCTCTATGAGGGAATTCCCCCACCCACCTATCTGCCCACCCACTCCCATCTTCCCATCTTGGCATTCCCCTATACTGAGGCCTCTAACACTCTCAGGCCCAAGAGCCACTTCTCCCCCTGATGGCTAACAAGGCCCTCCTCTGCCACATATGTGGTCTGAGCCATGAGTCCCTCCATGTGTATTCTTTGGTTGGTGGTCCAGTCTCCAGGGGCACTGGGGGGTTCAGGCCAGTTGACACTGTTGCTCCCTCCATGGGGCTGCAGACTCTCTCAGCTCCTTCAGTCCCTGCTCCAACTCCTCCATCTGGGATCTCACTCTCAGTACAGCAGTTACTGTAAAGTGAGACTTGGGTATTCCGAAAGTTTGGGCTAATATCCACCTATCAGTGAGTACATACCATGTTCGTTCTTTTGTGACTGAGTTACCTTGTTCAGGATGATATTTTCAAATTCCGTCCATTTGCCTGCAAATTTCATGAAGTCATTGTTTTTAATAGTTAAGTAGTATTGCATTGTGTAAATGTACCACATTTTCTGTATCCATTCCTCTGCTGAGGGACATCTGGGTTGTTTCCAGATTCTTGCTATTATAAATATGGTTGCTATGAACATAGTGGAGCATGTGTCTTTATTATATGTTGGAGCATCTTCTGGGGATATGCCCAGGAGTTGTATAGCTGGATCCTCAGGTAGTATTATGTCCATTTTTCTGAGTGTTCGCCAAACTGATTTCCAGAGTGGTTGTACCAGCTTGCAATCCCACCAGAGAATGGAGGAGTGTTCCTCTTTCTCCACATCCTTGCCAGCATCTGCTGTCACCTGAGTTTTTGATCTTAGCCATTCTGATTGGTGTGAGGTGGAATCTCAGACTTGTTTTGATTTGCATTTCCCTGATGACTAAGAATGTTGAACATTTCTTTAGGTGCTTCTCAGCCCTGCGAATTTCCTCAGTTGAGAATTCTCTGTTTAGCTCTGTTCTCCATTTTTTGATAGGGTTATTTGGTTTTCTGGAATCTAACGTCTTGAGTTCTTTGTATATATTGGATATTAGCCTCTATCGGACGTAGGATTGGT
>CM052708.1:93106184-93138456 GCA_028551405.1 Uromys caudimaculatus | reverse complement strand
CTTGAGATCGGGGATGCTGATTCCCCCAGAGGTTCTTTTGTTGTTAAGGATAGCTTTTGCTATCCTGGGTTTTTTGTTGTTCCAAATGAATTTGAGAATTGCTCTTTCTAAGTCTATGAAGAATTGAGTTGGAATTTTGATGGGGATTGCATTGAATCTATAGATCGCGTTCAGCAGGATGGCCATTTCTACTATATTAATCCTGCCAATCCATGAGCATGGGAGATCTTTCCACCTTCTGAGGTCTTCTTTGATTTCTTTCTACAGAGACTTGAAGTTCTTGTCATCCAGATCTTTCACTTGTTTGGTTAGAATCACACCAAGATACTTTATATTGTTTGTGACAATTGTGAAGGGTGTCATTTCCCTAATTTCTTTCTCAGCCTGTTTATTCTTTGAGTATAGGAAGGCTACTGATTTGTTTGAGTTAATTTTGTATCCAACCACTTTGCTGAAGTTGTTTATCAGCTGCAGCATTTCTCTGGTGGAGTTTTTCGGGTCACTTAGGTATACGATCATATCATCTGTAAATGATATTTTGATTTCTTCCATTCCAATTTGTATCCCTTTGACCTCCTTTTGTTGTCTAATTACTCTAGCTAGAACTTCAAGTACAATATTGAGTAGATAGGGAGAGAGAGGGCAACCTTTTCTATTCCCTGATTTTAGTGGGATTGCTTCAAGTTTCTCTCCATTTAGTTTGAAGTTGGCCACTGGCTTGCTGTATGTTGCTTTTACTATGTTTAGGTATGGGCCTTGAATTCCTGATCTTTCCAAGACTTTTATCATGAAGGGATGCTGAATTTTGTCAAATGCTTTTTCAGCATCTAATGAAATGACTGTATGGTTTTTTTCTTTGAGTTTGTTTTTGTAGTGGATCACATTGATAGATTTCCGGGTATTGACCCCTTCCTGCATCCCTGGGATGAAGCCTACTTGATCATGATGAATGATGGTTTTGATGTGTTCTTGGATTTGTTTTGTGAGAATTTTATTGAGTATTTTTGCATCGATATTCATAAGGGAAATTGGTCTGAAGTTTTCGTTCTTTTTTGGGTCTTGGTGAGGTTTTGCTATCAGTTTAACTGTAGCCTCATAGAATGAATTGGGTAGTGTTCCTTCTGTTTCTATTTTGCGGAATAGATTGAAGAGTATTGGTATTAGGTCTTCTTTGAAGATCTGATAGAATTCTGTAGTGAACCCATCTAGTCCTGGGCTTTTTTGGTTGGGAGACTTTTAATGACTGCTTCGATTTCTTTAGGCATTATGGGACTGTTTAGATGGTTTAATCTGATCCTGACTTAACTTTCGTATTTGGTATCTGTCTAAAAAATTGTCCATTTCATCCAGATTTTGCAGTTTTGTTGAGTATAGGCTTTTGTAGTAGGAGCTGATCATTTTTTTGAATTTCCTCAGAATCTGTTGTTATATCTCCCTTTTCATTTCTAATTTTGTTAATTTGGATACTGTCTCTGTGCCCTCTGGTTAGTCTGGCTAAGGGTTTATCTCTCTTGTTGATTTTCTCAAAGAATCAGCTCCTGGTTTTGTTGATTCTTTGTATAGTTCTTTTCGCTTCTACTTGGTTGATTTCAGCCCTTAATTTGATTATTTCCTGCCTTCTACTCCTCTTGGGTGCATTAGCTTCTTCTTTTTCTAGAGCTTTCATGTGTGCTATTAAGCTGCTAGTATATGCTCTCTCTAGTTTCTTTTTGGAGGCATTCAGAGCTATGAGTTTTCCTCTTAACACTGCTTTTATTGTTTCCCATAGGTTTGGGTATGTTGTACTTTCATTTTTATTAAATTCTAGGAAGTCTTTAATTTCTTTCTTTCTTTATTCCTTGACCAAGTTATCATAGAGTAGAGCATTGTTCAGCTTCCATGTGTACGTGGGCTTTCTGTTGTTCTTGTTGCCATTGAAGACCAGCTCTCTTTGAGAGGAATTTGAGTTTGGAGAGCTGTGGTACAGGGTCATCTCTGGGGTGCAGACAGAAACCAGAAGGATCCTGTCCCCAGCTGTCCCTTGGTTCCTGTGTCTTGATGGCTTTGCAAGGGTCCCTCTTGATCCAGTGAATTTGAACAGAGGTGGTGGTCTTGCCTGTGCTCGAAGGTGCGTAGACACTCCTGGGATACCAGCTCTTTCCTGGCTCTATTTGAGTATGGAGCCCTGTGTCACAGGATCAGCTCCCAGGCTGTTGAAAGAAACGAGAAGACCAGTCCTCAGTTCCTGTGTCCTGGGACTCCAAGTGGGTCCCTCTGAGCAGACAGGCTTGTCCACATTCCTGGGAGACTAGATTTCTCTGGGTGCTATTTGGCTATGGAGCCCCGGTGGCCCAGGCAGAGATCTCCCTGTGTATGATCGTTTTGATGTGTTCTTGGATTCAGTTTGTGAGAATTTTATTGAGTATTTAAGCATCGATATTCATAAGGGAAATTGGACTGAAGTTCTCTTTCTTTGTTGAGTCTTTGTGTAGTTTAGGTATCAGCGTAACTGTGGTTTCATAGAACAACTTAGGTAGTGTTCCTTCTGTTTCTATTTTGTGGAATAATTTGAGAAGTATTGGTATTAGGTCTTCTTTGAAAGTCTGATAGAATTGTACACTAAACCCATCTAGCCCTGAGCTTTTCTTGGTTGGGAGACTTTTAATGATTGCTTCTATTTCCTTAGGGGTTGTGGGACTGTTTAGACGGTTTATCTGATCCGGATTTATCTTTGATACCTGGTATCTGTCTATAAAATCATCCATTTCATCTTGATATTTTAATTTTGTTGAGTATAGGCTTGTGTAGTAGAATCTGATGATTTTTTGAATTCCCACATTTTCTGATTTCGTTTTCATTTCTGATTTTGTTAATTTGGATACTGTCTCTGTTCCCTCTGGTTACTCTGGCTAAGGGTTTATCTATTATGTTGATTTTCTCAAAGAACCAGATTCTAGTTTTATTGATTCTTTTTATAATTCTGTTTCTACTTGGTTGATTTTAGCCCTGAGTCTGATTATTTCCTGCTGTCTACTCCTCTTGGGTGTATTTTCTTCTTTTTGTTCTTGTGCTTTCAGATGTGTTATTAAGCTGCTAGTGTAGGATTTCTCCAATTTCTTTATGAAGGCAATCAGAGGTATGAGTTTTCCTCTTAGCACTGCTCTCATTGTGTCCCATAAGTTTGGGTATGCTGTGCCTTCATTTTCGTTAAATTCTAGAAAGTCTCAATTTCTTTCTTTATTTCTTCCCTGACCAAGTTATCACTGAGTAGAGAGTTGTTCAGCTTTCAGGAGTATATGGGTTTTTTGTGGTTTTTGATGTTATTGAAAGACAGCCTTAGTTTGTTGTTATATGATAGAATGCATGGGATTAATTCAATCTTCTTGTATCTTTTGAGGCTTGTTTTGTGACTGATTATATGGTCAGTTTTGGAGAAGGTGTTGTGAGGTGCTGAGAAGAAGGCATTTTCCTTTGTTTTAGGGTGAAATGTTCCTTATATAACTGTTAAATCCATTTGGCTCATAACTTCTGTTAGTTTCACTGTGTCTCTGATATGTTCATTGGTGAGAGTGGGATGCTTATGTCTCCCACTATTATTGTGTGAGGTTCACTGTATACTTTGAGGTTTAGTAACATTTCTTTTACAAATGTGAGTACCCTTGCATTTGAAGCATAGACATTCAGAATTGGTGTATTTTTCCTTTGAAAAGTATGAAGTGTCCTTTGCCATCTTTTAAAATAACTTTTGGTTGAAAGTCTATTTTGTTGGATATTAGAATGGGTACTCTAGTTTGTTTCTTGGGATCATTTGCTTGGAATTTTTTTCCCACAGCCTTTTACTGTGAGATAGTGTCTGTCTTTGTGACTGAGATATGTTTCCTGTATGCAGCAAAATGCTGGGTCCTGTTTAGATATTCAGTCTGTTAGCCTAAGTCTTTTTATTGGGGAAATGAGTCCATTGATGTTGAGAGATATTAAAAATCAATGATTGTTGCTTCCTGTTATTTTTGTTGTTAAAGGTGGAATTATGTTTGTGTGGTTGCCTTCTTTTGGGTTTATTGTTAGAAGATTAATTTCTTGGTTTTTCTCTGGTGTAGTTTTCCTCTTTGTGTTGGAGTTTTTCTTTTTTCTTGGTTTTTGTGGTTTTTCGAGACAAGGTTTCTCTGTGTAGTCCTGGCTGTCCTGGAACTCACTCTGTAGACCAGGGAAGTCTCGAACTCAGAAATCCACCTGCCTCTGCCTCCCAAGTGATGGGATTAAAGGCATGTGCCACCACTGCCCGGCTGGAGTTTTTCTTTTACTATCCTCTGTTGGGCTGGTTTAGTGGAAAGATATTGTTTAAATTTGGTTTTGTCATGGACTGTCTTGGTTTCTCCATCTATGGTAAATGTGAGATTTGCTGGGTATAGTAGCCTGGGCTGGCATTTGTGTTCTCTTAGGGTCTGCATGACATCTGCCCAGGATCTTCTAGCTTTCATAATCTCTGGTGAGAATTCTAGTGTAATTCTGATAGGTCTGCCTTTATATGTTATTTTACCTTTTCCCCTTGCCTCTTTTAATATTCTTTCTTTGTTCTGTGCATTTGGTGTTTTGATTATTATGTGATGGGAGAAATTTCTTTTCTGGTCCAATCTATTTGGCACTCTGTAGGCTTCTTGTACGTTTATGGGCATTTCTTTCTTTATGTTAGGGAAGTTTTCTTCTGTGATTTTGTTGAAGATGTTTACTGGCCCTTTGAATTGGGAATCTTCACTTTCTTCTATACCTATTATTCTTATGTTTGATCTTTTCACTGTGTTCTGAATTTCCTGGTTGTTTTGGGTTAGGAGCTTTTTGGACTTTGTATTTTCTTTGATTGTTGTGTCAATGTCTTTTATGGTATTCTCTATGCCTGAGATTCTCTCTTCTATCTCTTGTATTCTGTTGGTGATACTTGCATCTGTGACTCTTGATCTCTTTCCTAGGTTTTCCATCTTCAGGGTTGTCTCCCTTTGTGATTTCTTTATTGTTTCTACTTCCAGTTTTAGATCCCAGATGGTTTTGTTCAATTTCTTCACCTGTTTGATTGTGTTTTCCTGTATTTCTTTAAAGGATTTATGAGTTTCCTCTTTAAGGCCTTCTACCTGTTTACATGTGTTCTCCTGTATTTCTTTAAGGGAGTGTGTGTTTGTGTGCATGTGTGTTCACTTGCCCGTGTTTAATGTTATTTATTTAGCTCACCAGCTCCTGAATAACTACATGGAATCTTATGTGTATTATGAATGCCCAGGCCTTATAGCTGGGTAGATTCTCAGTTTTTCTAAACCAAAAATACTGGCCTGACCTACATCCGGCTTGTGGCCTTGTCCGTCTTAGTCTTGTCCTAGCATCTGCTTCTTCATTTCTGTCTGTCTAGCCAATTTCCCCATGCCTGACTCTCTCCCAGAGTTTCTATCTCTGCCTGGAAGTCCCACCTTCTACTTCCTGTCATTGCTGTATAATACTACCATTATCTCTTCCTTGGTTTTGCTCATGTTATACCAATGTACCACTTGTAATATTTTTCTTCAAGTTCAAATTAGCTGTTGATAGTCCACTACCTCCTGTGTCCTTCATATGATTTCATGCCAGACAGGCCCCCTCCAAAGGATGTCTTGTGTGTAATCCACTCTCTGGTGATCCAAAGTGGTCTTTGACATTTTGGAGTTCCAACTACTGGCTTCATGAAACACAAGCTTTATATGTACCCCCTACAATTGTAAAAGACATTTTCCTGTCAGACTAGGCCAAGATGTTCTGGAATACTTTGCTTTTCTCAAAATATCCGACTCTCATTCTCCCCTTCTCCTCCCTGACTCTCCTCTGTATGTACTACCAAGTAACGAATGTTTCTGAATCTGCACTATAGCAGAACAACCTTTCTCTCAAGGAGAAAGTAAGGTTCAAATCCGTCTTAAAAGTTAAGGAAGGTGACGTGCATCAAGGATGATGATGGTGGTGGTGGTGGTGGTGGAGATGGTGGTGAAGATGATGTTTTTGGTGGCGATGTTGGTAATGGTTGTGCTGGGGGAGTTGATAATGGTGTTGATGGTGGCTGGTAGTAACGATATTTATGCTGTGCATAATGGGAACATCTACCATGTTTCCAGAGTTTGTGCCATACTTGGTATTAGGTGCTTTGCATATATTACCTTGGATATAACCATTTCATTGAGTGTACAGGTGAGTGAAACAAACAGGGTTATAAATTTTTGGTGATTATAAATGAAAAAAGTTGTCTTCGTTTTTAACAATATTTATAATATCCAATGGCATTGATTGATTAATTTATCTATCAGTAAAATTTTTATTATATTCTGTATACCAGGCACTGACAAAGAGCATCCTTAATGTGCTTAGAGTGACGAGCATTTTAGATATTCATGGAAAATCTGACCTATAAAGAACATCTCTGCTGCCACTTAAATGGAAATTTACCCTGTTGAAAGCTTGGTTATTGGAGAGTCTAAAAAAAACAAGTCTCTTGTAGAACATTGAATCAAATGGGGTAAGAAATCTAATCCTCTTATTATTAGTATTTAATCTATTTTTAAAATTAAAATTACCTGCCAGTTATAATAAAATATCAGACATATTTAACATAAAAATGAAAAATCCTGAATCCAATCTATTAATTTTTATAAAGTTGGGATTGAATCTTCATTTCTAAAAGTAGCAAAATTAAAACAAAATGAGCTCTGTTTTGCATATAAATATGTCTCTGTGAGTTTGTAAGTGCTATGTCTACCTTGAATCCTGAGGATGAATCTATCAGCCTGTGAGATGACTCAGTAGGTAGAGATCTTGCTTCACAAGCCTGATAACCTGTGTTTTGACTTCCAGAACCCACATACAAGCTGGAACCAGCATATCACGAGCCTGGGCTCTTACAGGGAAATGGGAGGGCAGGGCAGAATTTCAGGAAGCTTGTAGGCTACTTACCTAGGTATGTGCAGCAGTGAGTAAGAGGGACCCTATCTCAAACAAGGTAGTAGGTGAGGATTGACATCTGAGGCTGTCCTCTGACCTCTACATACCTGATTTTACATGTGTACACACACACACACACACACACACACACACACACACACACACACACACACACACGCATACACACATACCATATACACACCTCGTGCTTTATCTGATTCTGAAAGAATTGTGGGTGTTTTTTTTTTTCCCCATGTGGGCATTAATCAGTGAAACTTACATTCTATGGGATAATAAAATATACACTTAGGTCTCTTTTAATATCCATGATACAACACACAACCATAAGAAATTTAACCAGAAGGAGGCCCAAGTAAGGATGCTTCAATTCCACTTAGAAGGGGAAAGAAAATAATCATGGGAGGCAGACGGAGGGAGGGACATGGGTGGTAGAGGGGAGGGGGAAAGGGGAACAGGATCAGGTATGGGCGTGGGGAACAGAAGAGGAGCCCAGAGGGCCAGGAGAATGACTGGAAAGAAGCAGTCTTGGGGGGTGGGAGGGGGTGGGACCCTCTAGAGAGTACCAGAGACCTGGGAGGTAAGAGACTCTCAGGACTCAATGGGAGTGACCTTAGCCAAAATGCCCAACAGTGGGGAGAGGGAGCTCAAAGAATCTACCTTCAGTAAATAGACAGGGCCTCAAGTGGAGGGACAGGGTTACCAACCCACAGTCAAAATTTCTGACCCAGAATTGTTGCTGTCTAAAAGAACTGCAGGGACAAAAATGGAGAAGAGACTGAAGGAAAGGTGGTCCAGTGACTGACCCAACTTGGGCTCCATCTCATGGTAGAGCACCAAGGCCTGACACTATGCTGTGATGCTATGATGTGTTTACAGACAGGAACCTAGCATAAATGACTTCAGAGAGGCCCAACCAGCAGCTGATGGAGACAAATGCAGGTACTTACACCCAACCATTGGGCTGATGCCGGGACCCCTATGGTTGAATTAGGCAAGAATTGAAGGGGAGGGCAACCCCATAGGAAGACCAGCAGTCTCAACTACCCCAGACCTCTGAGAGCTCCATATACATATGTATGTATACATACATATGTATACATACACACACACACACACACACACACACACACACACACACACACACACACACACACACACACATATATATAGTAGAGGACTGCCTGGTCTGGCCTCAGTGGGAGAAGATGTGCCTAATTCTCGAAAGACTTGAGGCCCTAGAAGGGTCACCCTCTCAGAGGAATGTGTGAGGAACTGTAGGAGGGGGAACTGGGAGGGGAGCAACGGCTGGAATGTAATTAAATAAAATAATTTAAAAAAGTCATGTGGGGGATCATAAATGGCAGCTAAAGAAAACTGCCTTTGACTTTGGCCCAAGGAGGGTGATACCCTCTGGATGCTATTGGTCACCATCATCAGTTGACCAAGTGCTATGTAGGCACTATTCTACACACTTCCTGAAATTTATATATACTTTTAATTCAGGCTCCCTTGTCAGTGTTTGCTCTGCAAATGAGAAGTTGGGCAGCCATGTAGATTACAGATTGTTTCTCTTTGTCTCTAACATAGCAGGAAACGAAGAAAGATACATAGTATAGACACCAATACAAGAGTGTTGAAGTGTTTCTTCAAAAGTGGAAAACAACTGCAAAAGCCCAACAATAGGGAATTTGTTAAGCCGACAGTACAGAGTGGATTCATTAACATGTCAATGCAGAAAACTAATGACTGCGTGGGGAAACACAAACTTTCCGTAGGCCAGCAGTGAGTACCGCAAGGCTCCATTTTTTAAAAGTTTTTATGTGCATAGAGAATTGATTAGTAAAGACATACTCTAAATGTTAAAAATGACAAAATTAATGTTAACTGTATTATTGCTGGGTGGTAAAGAATGGTTTCATGTTAATGAATTTCCTTACCTTTGCTTGAATAATATTCTACAATAAACGTGTATGGGTTGGGTAATTTAAAAAAATGGTAGCAGTGAGAAGGGGTAAGGGGGCTGAAGACAAACAAGGAGCCAGGCGACGTTAAGACGTAAGACAGCGTCTTGGATGGGTGCTTGAGAGAGTGAACCAGGGTGTTGTCTCCTATGACTTAATGCTTCCGCCTTTCTGAATTGCTTAGCTTCATAGCTTGCAAACTGCACTCTAAAGGCAGACATTTAGGCTTGACTAATCCTCTTTTCAGGGGACATCAAAGCACACTAGATATGTCTTCATTTCTGTGCCACCACAACCGCATGCTTCTCTAACAGGCGTCGTTGAAATCCTGTTCCCAACTTATGAACTTACTAAATCTATTCGCTCTGCAGCTCTACCCCCAGAGTACAAGTGAAATACAAAATAAATAAAAAACAATTATGGTGATGGGGATAATCAAATCATATGAAAAAACAAACTTAAAGCTATCTTACTTGAGCCTTGGCCAAAGTTAATTTTGATATAAAGGTGGGGAAAGGTGTGCTTCTGACTATCAATCACGTTGGAATTGAAACCTGGAAGCTGCTGTAATATCAGTTTCTCTAATATTGTTTAATATTGTTGTGGTAGCATGCCTGGAATTATAATGAGGTACAATGTGATTAGCAAAGGGTTGGTAGGGTCAGGAGGGCTGCATGGGCAGGTCCAGGACGAGCTACATGATTTGCAGGGCTCAGGGAAAAATGAAAAATCAGGGCTTGTTCAAAAATGATTAAGATCGGCATAGTAAGCACACAGAAGAAAGCATAAAGTCCCCGACCTTCCTGGGCATCGGTGGTTACTCAGGCTACGCATTCATGCGGTAGTCCGAGGGAGATCAGGGCACAGGTCCCGTTCTGTCATCCCGGTGCTACCAAGCCAGGTACACCTTCCCTCTAAGCTTCATGTTACTCAGCCTTAAAACCAAGAAGGTGTTTTTCAGAAAGTGCTTTGTTGCAAGGGACAGGGATTCAAACCCCAGTGGTGTAATCAATAAGTCACCTCCCCCCCTTCCCAGCTCAGGTAACAGTTCAGGCAGGCTGGTAATGGCCAAACTCTAGAGCACACCTCACTGAACTATTTCTGAAATAGCTACACAGTAAATATCTTCAACCTTATGAATCGTGTGGCCTCTGTCATAACTGTTCTATAACACGCTCAGATCTCAAAAGTAGCCAGAAAAAATGATGGCTGTGAGAAACACAGCTGTCTGCAGTTGTCTTCCTATCAGACTTTATATGGGGATGATACATGGGAGTTTTAGAACATTTTCATGACTCAGAAAATATTTTTTCTTTGCTTCTTCTCTCCACTGTATGAAACTGTAAAAACCATACCGAGCTGTCAGGCACTATAATATCAGATAGATTTGCTTGCAGATGTTTGTTAGGGGGGTGGTCTGGGTTTGGACACAGAGGCATCATTTGGCATTGGTGCATCTGTGTGTGTCTGTCTCATGTGGCTCTGTTATCTTCGACTTACGCTCTTGCTCACTCTTACCGACCAAAGCAGGGCTTCCTCTACATGAGCAGGTGAGCGGGATCAAGTGGGAAAGAGAAAGCACCGGTCTTACTGCTACAAGTTGGTTACTTTAGAGGGCTGACTGCCTCCCTTCTGTCTCCCAGTGTCTGTACAATACAGTCCTCTTAGAGTGGGTGGATTTGGCTATGTGCTTATGACAGATCAATTGAGGTGAATCTACAGGTGGAATATTTTGTTTGGCCGCTGTGTTTAACATTTTATTGCTATAATAATAATCTGAGAGAACAGTTAAAGGGAGAAATTTTTATTTTGACTCATGGTTTTGGCTTATGCTTGGCTGAGAATCGTGGAGGGAAGTACATATTGCAGTGAAGCCACTCACCTCAGGATCGATGGAAAACTGAAAGGAGAGATACAGAAAGAGGGCAGGACAGGATACATCCCCAAAGACCCTCCCCTAGTGACCCACTTTCTCCAGCTAGGCCTTTCTAACTAAAATGACCAGGTACTTCCCAATAGTGCCATCAGCCAAGGGTCATCACGGCTTCAACACACAAGCTGAGATGCGACATTTCATATTCTAATCATAACAACCAGACCAAGGCCTATGACTACATATCTCCTAAAATGGCGGTGGAGAGCAAGTTTCACAATTTTTCTATCCCCACTAAAATCACATGAGTTAGGAGAAATATCACCTTATACAACTGCAAAGGAAGACATAGAACAGGGGGAAAATCTTTCAAAGATTGCTTCTAGGAAGATAGTTAAGATATTCTTTAGCATTCATATAGTAGGGGAGATGACTCAGTGAGACACTGTCTTTTGTTTTTAATTAATTTATTTATTCATTGACTTAACATCCTGATCGCAGCCCCGCCACTTCCTCCTGGTCCTCTCTCATAATCCCCCTTCTCTTCTGAGAAGGGGGAGGCTCCACCCTGGCTATCACTCTACCCTGGCACATCATGTCAGCCAAGTTAGGGGAAAGGGTTCCAAAGGCAGGCCACAGAGTCAGAGCAGTCCCTACTCCAGTTGTTGGGAGACCCACACTAAACCAAACTGCACATCTGCTACATGTGTGTGGGGGGCTTAGGTCCAGCCCATGCTTGTTCTTTCCTTGGTGGTTCATCCTCTGGGAGCCCCCAAGGGTCCAAGTTAGTTCACTCTGTTGGTCTTCTTGTGAAATCCCTATCCACTTCAGGGACAAACTGTCTTAAATAATCAGATGCGAAGTGATAGAGGAGGCCACTTGACAGTGACTTCTGGTTGTGCATGTGTATACCATGTGTACACACACCATCTTTATGGCAGTATATGTTGAAAGAATGATTTTCAGAGTGTATGAAAATATCTGCTGTCCTTTAAAAGATATTCACAGGAAAAAGTGTATGCCACCCTGACTTTGTAGTTGGGTTGGCAACCATCTATCCATTGTTGTGTGAGGAGGACAACTTTCCCATGGTCCTCTTTCCTTCCTCATGCGCTTCTCCCAAATAATTAAAAGAGTTCTTCATTGTCTCTGTTTGACCCCCTATTTCAGCTGTTCTACTACAAGTAGAATGTTACTTCCACTTCTTCTGGGCTACTAAGAGGCCTGTTTGGTTACCAAACATCTCTAGATTGACACACTTCTTTTGCATCAGTTAATAATAGGCCAGATTTTTAACAGCTGAGTATGCCCTCTGTTTCATGTCTTGTTACTTGGGTTTCTTAATTCTTCCCCAACAGTGCAGTGTAGTTTATGACAAGTTTGTGACTGCCATTAATCCCTTTAACTCTTAAAGTAAATAGCGACACAGAAAGGATAGATCCTGTTGTCCCTACTTTAGGAGTGGGTCTGATGACACAGAAATATTTAATGATTTGTCCTGATCTCATTTGGTATCTGTGTGTGTGTGAATTACAATGCAGCCCCTGACTGTCCCTGTTTTTACCCACGGTACACACCAATATCATACCTGAAAGTACTAACTTTCTTCTCTGCTCTGCTCTGGTCTTGATCTTCCTGCTCTATGGAACTGATATCTGATTTCTCTTACTCTCTCTTCTTGGGCAATAATTCATACTTGAGATGACTGTTGGAAGACTTCCAGGTCTCTGTTCATTATGGGAGCCATCACTTCCTCTGGCCTATGAACCCAGCCTGTTGAATGCTTCTGTATGGCTTTAATCAAACTGGGCCTTGTGATATGCTTCACTCTCTGATGAGAGAGCCCTTAAACATTTTCTATTAAAATGCAATTAAATTGAAAACCTCTGCTTCAATGACCCCAGATTGTCTACCCGAAGATGCTGCAAACTAGATCTCCCACAGGTCTCCTGACTCTACACCCAAATCTCCTATCTCCAGCTTTTGGTTTCCCAGAATGCATTCAAATCAAAGAAACTAAACCTGGAGAGCCATAGCAGAAGGTAATGCTGATTCTTGGAGAGTGTCTGTCTGTACAGACAAGAACCACTAAAAAGACTATGGTTAGAACCTCTAGCCCTGAATATGAGTTCCACAAAAGGAAATAAGATCTCAATCCTTTTATAACAATCTTCTGAATGTTGTACACAAAAAGGACAAAAAAATGTAATTCAAGCAAAGAGAAAAAAAAAAAAAACAAAAACAAACAAACTCACAACCAAATAATGGAGTCTCAAGTCCCAGTGCAGGAACAAAAGCAACACAAAGACCAAGACTTGTTCTTCCCCAATTACTGATCCCTCAGTAATGAATGGAAATCAGAAGAAAAGGATGATTATAACTGTGCTTAACCTGAGGATGACAAAACAAAGAGCTGAATGAAAGCCAATCCAAGATATGAAAACAATTCAATAAAGAGAATTGCTGAAGAAAAGTCAAACTGAAACAATACTGGAAATCAAAACTCATAAGTGAAATTAAAACCTCAGTGGAAAGCCTCATCAGCAGAATAGATCATGTGGAAACAGAGTCAGGGCTGAAGACAAAACAGAGTAACTGGATCACTCAATAAATCAATGAGAAGAAAACCACTACTACCACCACCACCACCACCACCACCACCACCACCACCACCACCACCACCGTCAAAACAACCACCCAAAGAACAGAACATGGGGGAGCTTTGGAACACCATAAAAAGATCTAATCTTTGAATTATAGGCTAGTGTGGAGAAGGAGAATTAAGGGGAAAAGGAGGAGGAGGAGGAGGAGGAGGAGGAGGAAGAGGAGGAGGAGGAGGTGGTGGTAGTGGTATAGATCATCATAGTGAAGAGGTAATGAATATTTTCAATAAAATCATAGAAAAATAATTCCTAAACTTAAAGAGATTTCCATTTAGATACAAGAGCTTACAGAATAGCAAATAGATAAGAATGGAAAAGAAACTCCCCACAGTAAATTATAACTAAAACATTAGAAATACAAATGAAAAAAAAGAAACTCAGTATGAGACCTTTTACTCTGAATGTGACAGAGAAGAAAGTAGGCTACACATGTCAGCTTATAGGTACAGAAAAGAACTTTCTGAACAAGATCCCAGAAGCACAGGCAGTAAGAGCTACAGTTGACATCCATGAAGTTAAAAAGCTTCTGTGCACCAAAGGAAATTATCATTGAAAGGAAGAGGCACAGGATGAGAACAATTCTTTAATATTTATACACCTGAAAGAGAGTGTCTAGAATAAAGAACGAAAGCCAAACAAAAAGCAAAACAAAAACAAAAACTCCCTGAACTCCAAGAAAACAAACAAGCAACACAATTAAAAATTGAGGCATAGAGTTTTTAAGACTAAATGCAAATGGCCAAGAAACACTTCAGAATTTTTTCATTATCCTTACCTTCAGTGGAAAGAAAATTAAAACTTATTTGAGATTTTATCTTACCCAAGTAAAAATGGCTAAAATAAAAAAAATGGCAACAAATGGTTTTGTGGATATGGAGAAAGGGGAATACTTATTCATAGATGATGAAAGTGGAAACTGGGACAGCTGCTATGGAAACCAGTGTGCTAGTCCCTCAAAAGGCTAGAAATATATGTACCATGTGATCCAGCTACAGTACACCTGGGCATATTCATAAAGGATTCTATATTCTACTACAGAGATACTTCCTAATCCAGGAAATGGAGACATCCTAGATGTCCATCAGCTGATGAATAAGATAATGAAACTGTGGTTCATATATACAGGAGTCTTTTATTCAGCCATTAAAAAACAAAAAACAAGAAAACAAACTCATTGATTTTGCTTGTAAATGCATGGAGCTGGAAATAATCACTCTGAGTGAAGTGTCTCAGTCCTGGAAAGACAAATCCCACATGTTCTTTCTCACATGTGGATGCTAGCCTTGAATCTCGATACATGTATGTTTAAATTACAGTATCCATAGAAAGCATGAAACTAAGAAGTGGCCATTGGTGAAAACCATCAAGGGAAGTGTGTTGTAGATTGCCTTGGTGCTGTTTGTATTTGATGCTAATCCTGCCCCTGAAGAGGAATGGATCACGTACTCACATGATTCCACGTGAATCCTGCCCCTTATTTTAACTGGTCAAATAAAGACTGGAGCCTGTGATTAGGCAGTGGAAGAAAAAAGTGGGGCTGGAAGTTTTAGAGAAGGGAGAGGAAAGAAGAAGAAGAGAGATAAGACAGAGGAAGACGGAGGAAGAGGAGGTGGAAGATGGAGCAGAACCAAATGGCATGGAGGAGCCACAAGTAGCAAGGGATCTCATAGCTGGGGAATCGAGTAGTGTAATGGTGTATCTGTCCAATCTAAGCATGCAGCTTATAAATATTATAACTGAGTTGTGTGTTCTTTGCACCGGCATATTGGGGTTAGAGATTAACTGATACAAATCTGGCTGTCTGGTATTCTCTATTTTCAATGACTTAGGTGGGCAAGAGAGAAGGCAAAACCATAGAGTGGTCATTAGCAGTTGGCGTGTCTAACCACAGGGGCAGTCTGTCTGAGGAACATGAGTGGTAGTGGCATGGGTTGGCCAAGCTAGCTGTGGGGGCTGAGTAGTTGTCTGGCAGCTGCTAGTCCCAGAGCCTAGCTGGAACTAGTGTGGATTTTTAAAACTACACACAAAAGAAGTAGGATAGAATCCGAGTAGTATAAAGGGGTGGTGGTGCTAAATAATGAAACAAGAAGGGTTAAGTTGGGTTTGGTTGAGGGCATGTTAGATGATGGAAGTGGGGTACAATAACTAACCACATGCCATATAGAAACTCACTAGTATAAGAAGCCTCCTAAAATATACACACACACAAAGGTGTTTAAATGTAGTTATTTTTATAACAGGATGGGTGCTCTCTCCTCTACCCACCATATGCTATCAGAGTGCCTAGTACCAACTTTGGATTACCTCTTTTTGAATTGGCAATCCTTGAGGTCCCATAGAGCTCATTACATTACAGGCTATTCCCATTGTTGTTGGCTACACTGTAGAACTTGAGAGTAAGATTTTATTGCTCCACATGCTGGAGACACAATACATGAAGGAATACCCACTTGGAATCTTTAGTCTTACTGGCTAGCTTTCATGGTGTTGGAAGGTTCTAGGCACACTGTTGAGGGGGAAAAGCTGTAGACTCTGTGTGTTAAAATAACATCTTATTTTGCAAGATATATCCACTGGAGCAATAGTGGCACAAATGTTACAGAAGTAACCAACCACTTTCTGATTGGATTTAAAGTTTATTCCACCTGACACATATATTTAGTTCTATTGACTAGACCCAAAACCTTTGTCAATTCTTAGGCTCTGTGGGAAAGCCTAGAACTTTTATCCTGTTAAATTGTCATAGCAATAATCTGGCCATTAAATTCTTATCTTTATACCCACAGATTAGTGCATTTCTAAAACCTCATTAGATAAGCTTTTTTTGGTAGCAGATGACAACTAATACAGAGATCTAGAAACAGTCAACTTGAAGACAATAAGAGATTGTATCATGCTTATTGTCCCTCCTACTAAGTCTCAGGGATTATCAAAGAAAAAAGACAGAAATATCTTAAAAGTCAGAGGGGGTAGACATCTGTACAATAGTATTTGCCAGGTGTGACAGTTCAGTTGTATACATCAACTCACTGCAGCTAGGAATTTTTATATACAAGACCTGTACAACATCAAGCCAATCAAGATACCAGTATGACTAGGGGAAGGGCTCATGGAGTCTCATCTCTATCTTAGGAGCCGTTGGCAATTGTTAGATACTGGAGCATGGAGAATGTGGTGATTTGAATAAGAATGGCTCCCATATGTTCATATATTCAAATGCTTAATTACCAGGGAGTGGCATCATTTGAAAGGATTAAAAGGATTAGGGGGTACGGCCTTGTTGGAAGTAATGTGGGCCTTGAGGTTTCAAAAGTCCATGCCAAGCCAGGAATCTCTTTCTCTCTGCCTATGGGTCATGATGTAGCTCTCAGCTACTGTCCCAGTGTCTGTCTGAACGCCTCCATGCTCCCCACCATGATAGTAATGTCCTAAATCTCTGAAACTCTAAGCAAGCCCCCAATTAAATGCTTTCTTTTATAAGAGTTGCCTTGGACTGTCTCTTCACAACAACAGAATAATTACTAAGAAGTTGATACCAGTGACTGGGATATTGCTATAGGAGGCATGGCCATGCCGTTTGTTGGAAGAATATGGAAAACTTTGGGGTTTTAGACTAGAAAAGTAAAGAGGTTGGACACTTTAAACAGAGATTAATGGGCTATCCTAGTAGAAGGACAGTGCTGAGGGTGATTTGAATTATGGGGCCCAACTCAAGAAGGTTGAGAGAGGATGAATATTATTAAGTGGCTCAGAGATTATTCTTGTCCTATTTTGGCAAAGAGTATGACTGCTTCTTGCCCTTGTCCTAAAAATCTGAGTCAAGCTAGATGAAAGTATTTTGGATTGATGGCATTGGCTGAGATTTCAAGATAGCCTAGTATCGACTGTGTCGCTTGGTTATTAGATGTCACTATTAGGGAGAAATATAATGCAAAGGAGCAAGCAAAGAAAGGAGAAAAGGAGAACCAGGAAGAGTAGTGTTGGAGCCACGTCCAGTTGGAGCTCAAGGAGATAAATTTAAACAAAAGCCAAATGTTAGATGGCATTAATAGAGGGGTTACCTTAAGGCAAGACTGTACCCAGCTAAGCTTCCAAGTTGTGAAAAGGAATTAAAGGAAGCTTAAGCAGTGAAGGAAGCCATCAAAATCAGAAAGCCGATGTAAATGCATTTGAAAGAAGGTGCTGAGCAAGCAGAACTTGGCAGCTTTGGACATGTGGTTCTGGCTTTAGTGTCAGGAATACAAGAAAGGGGTTGTAGAATCCCTCTCCATGGCAAAGGAAAGTCACTGAGTACAGATGTGTGTCTGGGGTATTCTTGCTTGTAAGCCAAGAGAGACCATTGTGTGAAGTTGTGAGGGTGAGACCTGGATGATGGTGGAGACTCCAAGATGTTAGAGATATCAGAGTTGTGAGATACCTGCCAAGCAAAGCTGCAGAATGGATGTGGAAGGAACCAGAAATAGAGAAGTGTGTTGTAGTCAATGAAGCTGAAAGGAGTTGGAGATCTCAAGAGCTCTTTGACACCAGACATGAAGATGCAGAATGTGGAATTTTCCCTGTTTATCTTCAGTCTTACCTTGGTCCAGCATTTTATCACTATGTTCCCTTTACTCCACTTTGGAATGGTAATGTATATTCTGTACCATTGTATGTTATAAGTATGTGGTCTGCTTCTTGATTTTTATTTTATAGATAGTTATAGTTAAGAGATTGCATGAATCTCAGAAGAGACTTTGGACTTTTAAGCAGTTTTGAGACTGTGAAAGATTATGGGGACTTTTGAAGTTGGACTAAATGCATTTTGCATTGTGATACGGCTATAAGCCTATGAGGATCAGGGAGTGGAATGTGGTGGTTTGCATAAGAATGGCCCCATTGACTTAGTGACCAGGAAGTGCTGGGTCCAGCATGGCATTGGTGGGGACATATTGACATGGTTCTTGCCCCGGGGACAGGGTCAGTGACTGCCATGGGCTTGTTTGTATAATAATGCACATATTTTCACATTCTTCTGAGTAATATCCTCTCTGCTGTTGATGTTAATGACTTCATGATAATCTGAGACAGCATGAGCCCGGAAGACAAAGGTGTGGCTAAAGGTCTCAGCAAAATGGCAAACACCGGGACCTTCAGGTCAATCATTAAGTCTGTGGAAAATAACTCTAAAAATGTGAGTTTGAAAATATATGATTTCTCAACTATGCAAAAAATAAGGATGCAATATGAATTTTCTTCATAGGGAGCTACACAGATCTAGAGGAACATAGGCAGCTACACTAAGAGTCAACTTGTTAAAAAGATATAAAGAGAGGCAGTTACAAATGCAGGCAAATTTCTGAGTTCAAGGTCAGCCTAGGACACAGCAAGCCCAAGCCTAGGTATGGTAGAAATGATAATTGCAGGACAGAGTCCCACCCAGCTAGTTTACTGTCTGTGCTTAACAGAGGCTGACAGATCTCTGAATTCTTTTGCAATGTTAGAAGAAAATGTGTGCTTGCTGTCTCCTGCGTATTAAGGAGCTGGGGTCATGGGATGCTGATTCATAGGATAATCAAAAGGAAACCTGAAGTAAATGATTGGATTGATATGTAAAATAAAAGACTGGTCTAATGATCTGCAGGAGATGAGCTATCCAGAGAATTTTTTAGTATAGCAAGAGGAACAGCTTGGAAAACTTTCTCAAGCAGAGCATAGAAAGAGAGAGAACTGTCTGGCAATATCCAGAAAAAGTCTATCAGAGAGGAAGAAAGCAGAACAAGGACAAAGTAAGCTAGAAAGCTGTCTCTAGCAGAACATAGGCCATCAGCTTGGAGCCACGGTTTGACTTTGAGTAGTTTGTTTTCACTGACCTCAGACATGCCTTCTCTCAGAACCCCTCTCCAAGCTGAGGCTGGCCCTTGCAAAGCAAAGCATGATTTGAAATGCTTAAAAGGATTAGGAGGTATGGCCTTAGAAGTGTGTCACTGGGCATGACTTGAGAGGTTTCAAAAGCTTATGGCAAGCCCAGAGTCCTCTTCTTTCTGCCTACAAAGCATAATGTAATTCTCAGCTCCTGTTCCAGTGCATTCCTGAATGCCACCATGTTCCCAGCCATGATGATAATGAACTATATGAACTATATGAAGCTGTAAGCAAGCCATCAATTAAATCCTTTTTTTTTTATAAGAGCTGCCTTGGTCTCAGTGTCTCTTCACAGCAATAGAATAGTGACTAAGACAGAGAGTCAGTTTTCTTCAGTGATGTGGACCCTGAGAGTTACCTATGATCAACAGATGGTCTCACAACCATATACATACATGCAGAACCAAATGAACTCAGTAGGTATTAAATTTTAAAAGACATATGTAGTTGGGAGAAAAAAGTAGTGAGGAGAATAGGGAAAGAACTGGAAGGTGTAATTGGTGTGGATCTGATCAAAACACATATGTATGTATGAATATTAAATATTAAAAAATCCTTCTGCATCAAGAAATAATTATAACATAGTAAAAGGCAAATCACAGAACTGGAAAAAATGTTGGCAGGTCATGTTTTTGATTGGGTATTGATCTGCAGATTATAAAGCACTTCTACAACTCTATAGCAGTAATAACTCCAGACAGCTCAATTCAGAAATAGCAAAGGACTCACACAGACCTATCTTCAAAGAAGGCATAGTCTTAAAAAATGCTCAAAAAATGATCAACAGCATTAATCATGAAATAAATGCAAATAAGGTCTGGAATAAGAGTTCTACCGCCACTACGATAGCAGCCTGGAAAACTTCAATGACACTATTTCTCCCAAAGGGGCTTCAGAATATAACAAGTGTTGGCAGGGGTAGGGATAAATCAGAAACTTTGACCATGGTTGGTGGGAAGGTAAAATGGCGCAACTGCTACGGAACAGTATAATGACTGCCTGACACCTCACTTTCAGTGTCTATACCAAAGTAATTGAAAGCAGGGACCTAGATATTTATATAATGTCATTCACAGCACCAATATTTACAAGAGCTGAAAGTTACAAACAAACTCAAATGTCTACAACACTGGCATAATAAAGAAAACATCCTATGTGCGTATGACAGAGTATGGGGTGGAGTTATTAAACCCATTCAGCTTCCATTTGGGGTGACAAGCCAGTTCTGGAGATTGATGGTAGTAATGGTTTCCAGCATTGTGCAAGTACTTAATGACATAGAAATGCACCCTTCAAGTTGGTTACATGGTAAATTTTATGTTATGTGAACTCTGTCACCATTAAAAAAAAAAAATCAAAGAAGGGCCAGGGAAAGAACTCAGCCTATAAACTGTTTGCCTTGCAAGTGTGAAGGCCCGAGTTTCATACCCAATGCCATGTAACAAGAGATAGACCTGGTGGCTGGTCTTATAATCCTTGCACTGGGAATGTAGAGATAGGTGGATTCTTGGGTGGGCCTTGTTGGCCAGATGCAGGCCAGTGAGAGACCTTGGCTCAAGAGAATAAGGCGGATGGTGTCTGAGGAATGGGCTCCATCGTCGACCTTTCGCTTCACAGATATGTGCACACAGCATGCATGTAAACCACCATCATACATATGTGTAAATAAACACACATGAACACACACACACACACACACACACACACAGAGAGAGAGAGAGAGAGAGAGAGAGAGAGAGAGAGAGAGAGAGACAGAGAGACAGAGAGACAGGAATGCCAGTGAACCTAACTGCATCCCAGAGGCCACATGGAAGTTCTGTGCCGTCTCCAGTGGAGGTGTAACCTGATCTGGTCAGCTTCCAGAGACAACTGTTCATAAAACCTGAACCCCTGCCATGTTCCTTCCAAGTGTATAACCTTGGGAAGGTTACTGAGCCTATTCCCTAGTTCAGGAATTGACAGGGAAAAAGAGTTACAGTTCTGTGGGCCTAAGTATGAGCATATAATAGAGACGGCTAAGATCCCAGCAAATTGATTGAACTCTAGCAGGTATTCAGTGAGTTGAATTATTAGCAAGATTGCACATATTTTATGTATGCTAAACAATACAGGTGATTTGTGGAGCTTCTCAATGAGTTCTCTGCCTCCTGAGCTATCACCTGGGATGGAGTCTTTGTGCACTCAGCCATTGTCATAACCATATGAGGACTTTATGTCTCTGTTTACTTTAGCCTCTGCCCCCATCATCTGCCTAATGGCTCAGGCATGCCAAGGATGAGTAAGAGCCACAGGTGAGGTACATTCACTAACCTTGGCTGAGATCCATTTCACGGTCATAACTCAGCAGCCAGTGCTATATGGAGCATTTGTGCCTTGGACTGCAATCCATGCCCTCATGTGACTGGGCAGTCTTGGTGTTAATGATACTTAGGATAAGCATTATGATATGATTAAGCTAGGAACCATATGAAATATTTAATCAGGACATACGTGTTTGCCTTCACATCTAAGAGGCTGTTTCTTGTCTTCCTCTGTGATCCCACAGAGCAGATCTGAAGGTAGCGCTCCCACTGAAGAGGTTTGTCCCAGTCTTTGGAGCATTCGCAGTGGAGAATATGTTCATCTACATTTGTTTATTATGAATTTGGGCAAGTTTCATCCTTTGAAATTTACCTTTGTGCAAAGTATGAAGCATGAACAATGAACCAAATAATTAAGACAGTTCAAGAAAATGCTTAACTTATATTTGAGAGTTTTTCCTGTTTTTTAGTGGATTTAACTATGCTAATTTTTAGAATTTTCCTAAAATCTTTCAGTTAAATTTGTGTCATTCCTTTTTCATCTGTTCTCCACTTCCTGGGCATTTTCTACAAGTTTCTTTCATCAGGCAAGCAAGCTCGTCTTTGTTTTGTTTTGTTTTGTTGTTGTTTGTCTAAATTTTTCCCCTCTAGGGCCAACTAAGACAATCAATGATTAGGCACAGAGGATGTGTCAGAACACATATTAGATGCTGTGGTTGCAAAGAGAAAGGGGGCCTAGGGAAAGTAGCTACGGGGCTTAGAGCATGGATTCTGGCGATAGATGGACACAGTTGCAAGCCCCAGCCTTATTCCTACGACCCACCAGCTGGTTCCTGGAAAGCTGCCCACTCTGCAAACCTCCAGTCTGTTTTTAAATTTCTGGAACAAAGTCTCACTCCCTTGCCCAAGCTGTACTGGACTCCTGAGCTCAGCTGAGCTGTCTACCTCAGAAACTGAGACAGGCACATCTACCATTATAGCTGGCTAGCCTCAGATTTCTGATGTGTGAAATGCAGAGAATTCTAGCCATTTCCCAGGAGGAATAACACAGATGTCAAATGAAATATTTGTTTCTAGTTGTAAGGTCAGGAGCCAAACCCAAAATAGGAGAAGCAAAAAATGACAAATGTCCATGGTAGGTATCAGGTGTAGCTGAATCTTGGGGACCCAGGGCCGTCAGGATTCTGCCTCTCTCCATCCATGTCTAAGGTTTGCCTTCTGCGGTGTCTGCCTCACTGGCAAGCTCTCTCCAGCTTCCTACTGTCCTTTGCATTGCTGACACCAAACACAGTTTTAAAGGAAAAACGATTCTAAGGGTTTATGTGGGCTCATGACGTTGGGAGTTATATAAGCCAGCATAGGCTGAAGAGAACGAAGGAGCTGAGTAGCTTACTTCTTGGTGACCAGGAGGAAAATAAGAGAGGAGAGGGAGAGGAAGAGGTAGAGGCAGAGGCAGAAGCAGAGGCAGAGGGAGAGGGAGAGGGAGAGGGAGAGGGAGAGGGAGAGGGAGAGGAAGAGGAAGGAGGGAGAAGGAGGGAGAAGGAGGGAGAAGGAGGGAGAAGGAGGGAGAAGGAGGGGGAGAGGTATGCCATGTTAGTAGGCTTTCTGTCAGTCTACAGGATAGTGTTCCCATTAAATCCCTTGAACAATCCTCTATGGAAA
Organism: Uromys caudimaculatus; assembly: GCA_028551405.1. Taxonomy (NCBI): domain Eukaryota; kingdom Metazoa; phylum Chordata; class Mammalia; order Rodentia; family Muridae; genus Uromys; species Uromys caudimaculatus. Next base: position 93,115,148 of record CM052708.1, on the reverse strand, counting down.
CACCTTCATCAATACCTTGAGCATGTGCTTCCTCATTTCCTAGGTGGTTCTCAAGCCAGTGATGTGGACAATCAGGGTTAACTGTCACATTGTCTTTGTAACAGATCAAAGAAGGAAATGTTCCTTCCCAGTAGTTCCACAAAACCCAAGACTAGCCCTGGCAAATTATCTGTGCCATTTCTGACCAGTGGCTACCATCAGAAAGGTAGAGTTTGAGAAGTCCAAGCTAGGTGACCATGGACTCAAACTGCATATACTGTAAGAACACGTGTGTGTGTGTGTGTGTGTGTGTGCGTGCGCATGTGTGTGTGTAATGAGCACAGTAAAAAAAAAAATGCCTTTTAGACATGTAAAAATAGTTTAGTCAGGAACCCTATCGCCCCCAAGGTTCCACCTGAGAATCAGAATGCAGGGACATCACTCACTCATGGTCCTAGAACTTCCTGAGGCATGTGAACTCCAGAAGCAGAGACCAGGAACAATGCTTTGCTCTGCACATCTGGAAAGACACCACCTTGACCTGTCCTGTGGCTGGAGAGTCTCCCCCAGGATCCTGACCCTCTAATCAGAGATTACTGTAGTTAAAGACAGACCTGGCCTTCAGCAAAGATATATCCACAGGTGAGCAGACTTGGGGAGATGGTCTTAGGACCACATAGTTAGGAACTTACAGTGTGACTCTTGTGTGATTACCTTCAGCATAATAAAATAAAACTTTTGTTATGCCAACTAATGTGACTACCTTCTTGCTTGCAATAGTGTGTCTGCATGGTAGGGAGAGAATGGAAATTCCCTTAAAGTAAAATCTTGATCATATTTCCCCAAAGAAGGGGCAATGGATGCCAAGAGGCAGACATCAGGTGTCCTCCAGGGCAAACCAACTTAGAAACTGCCATGCAGAAATGTTTACTGCAACTATTCCCACGAAAGCCATTCAGAGGATAATGAACTTGGTTCAGTGGCACAGGCCTATGATTCCAGCTACTCAGGAGGCCGAGGCAGAAGCATAGAAAGTTCAAGGTCAGCCCAAGATCTTGCTTCAAAATAAAGAGAGGCTAAAGGTAGAGCTTGATAGTAAAGCACTTGTCTAGCATGCACAGTGTCCTGGATTTATTCTTTATTAGCATGTTCATATGTGCTTGAGTGTGTATACCTGTGCACGTGCGCACGTGCGCGCACACACACACACACACACACACACACACACACACACACACACACACACACACACACACGTCCAGTTTTCCATTCAGTAGAGGATAAGCTGTTACCAAATTACCAAAACTAGGTGTATTTGTTCCTTTTATTGTTGTTGTGAAAAAATACCAGATAGAAGCAACTTACAGAGCCAAGGCGTTTTGCTAACTCCTGTTTCATGGGAAAGAGCCCATCTTGGCAGTGAGGGTATGGTGGGATTCTCAGCAGTTGGAGCTGCTTGCTGTGGCTTTTCCCTCTTGGGAAACACCGGCTGTAGAGCTTGAGCCAGAAGTAGAGTTGAAGCCAAACTCTAAAACGACTGACCTGCAAAAAGCCATTCCTTTAGCTTTGGCGGTGGGTTCCCTACTGTCTCCAAACAGTGCCAACAGCCAGCTGGGACCGGCTGTGCAAGTACACAACCTGTGAAGGACAGTTCAGTCGCAGATGACCTTTTCTTCCCAAGAGCAACTGAAAATACTTGAAGGACTCCTTCACAGAGGCAGAAGTCACTGGGTGATAATTCAGGGCAACAGAAATCTCTTAATAGTAAGTATTGGTGGAATCTGTTTTTTGTACTGATGGGGGTGTCTATGACCGTCTAAGAATTATTTGACTCTCTAATTGGGCGGGCAAGTCAATAAATTCATTGATTCCCTGAGAAAGCCAGATTTATGAAGTTGTCTTGTTTTGGGGTGCCTACTCTAGCATTCTGCGTGAGTGGGTATGGAGAAAGAAACTTAGTAACGACCTGGTGATTAATCTAGGTGCAAAAACCAATTAATGCAATTTGTGAACCAGTCTTGTATGCCAATTAAACCGGCCTTAATATCAGGTTCAGCACTTTGTAACTTTTATTTTTTTTTTCCATTTCAAGGGCATGGCCTAGAAAAAAATAACAGCATTTGTTTTCTTTTAAAATACTTTCATGTTCGTATTTTGCTAATTGAGACTGCCCTTCTCCTCTTTAGTCAAAGTGGTGAGAGTTCATACTACACGGCACTCGTGACTAGTTATTTCTCCAAGCGTGCACGTGTGACTTATATGTGTGTGGACCTATATATGCATGTTTGCATTGTGTCATGTTGCCTATGTGGAGGTCAGACAGGATACTCACAGGAATCTATCTTCTCCCTTTACCATGTGGGTTTTTCATTTCAAGCTCAGGTCACCACACTTGGGACCAAGCATCCTTACCTGCTGAGCTATCTTGCTGTCCCATTTTTCATTTTTTTCTACCAGTATAGTAGAATATATACTACCATATTCTATGTATATAAAAGTATACATAGAATACAGTATAAAAGTATGTATATTATATAAGTGTTATATCATATAATCCTATTTCTATTATTTGTGTAATATATAACATAAAATATAAAAAGTATATAATATATTATATATCACATGTGCTATATAACTATATATAATGTATAATATAAAATATAGTTATTGTATTATATGTAATTTTACTATACTTGTATAATATAATCCAAGTATAGTAGGATATTATACTATATAATAAATACACTTACACTATACTTATATATGATATATGATATAATTACACTACTTATATATAATGTGTATTATATAATTATATATTATATAATATGCACAATATATTATATGTGATTATATACAATATATTATATTTAACAATATATTATATGTAGTAGATAAAATTATATATGATACATTATTTATTATTAATAATATATTATATATAACATACATTTATTTATATAAGTATAGAAAATATAAAATATATAAAGCAGCTTATATAGGTTTATATTATACATACTTTTTTATAGTTAAATCTACTGTATATTTTATATACAGTATATGTGATATATACTGAAGAATAGTATACTATATGTAATATATATCATATACATTAGCTTCTGAATAATGTGATTCATGTTCTATTTGATATGATCACAGTGGTAAACAGGAAGCAGGGGCATGTTGCTATAAGAATTCTTTTGTTTTTTTCAGTGAACTTTTAATAAGATCAACATATTATTTCTCCTCCATCATGCCGTAAGGGATTTGTTCTGCCTGATTTATGATGCACAAGTTTAGTGTTTTCCTAAGTTATAATCAATCTGTACAAGGTATTCTGGTTAATTAAGAAACATTTTATCATTTGATTTTCCGTTAAAGAACTCTTAGCTCATCTTTTCTGTGCTTTTTCACAGCATACAGTTGACATTTGCTGTGCTTCCCTCTCTCTTTTGTGCTTATTTGTTCCTTTTTAAATTTGATGATAGTTCTTGCAATATTGTATTGCCATCATCTTGTCAGTAGTAGTGCTTCTGCACTGTCCTCCTCCTCATTACACTTCCAGTACAAGGACTTCTGCGCAGGGGCACATCAAACATTGCATTGATTCAAAATGACTTGTGCAAAAATCTATATATATGTGCATTAAAATTTCTTTTTTTCAGGTAAATAATCAGGTTGTCCAGAGAACTCATAAGGTATTTAAAAATAAGTGAGTTATCCTTAAATTCTACTTGGCTATAATTTATAAACTATCTAGGAAATTAAGTTAAAGCTTAAATAAGACAAATTATTTTAGCAAAAGACTTTCTGGAAATAAGTGAAAAGGTGAAAAACTTGGATGAACCCATATTTAAAATTATACCTTCAAGTCCTGTGAATGGCAAGGCTGGAGGATGCTATCTTGAATGTATACAAGTAAATTTTTATTGAACTAAAAACATTTCTATAAGATATGAAGGTCTAACCATGCCAGTGTGTGTGTGTGTGTGTGTGTGTGTGTGTGTGTGTGTGTGTGTGTGTGTCTGTGTGTGTGTGTCTGTGTCTGTGTGTCTGTGTCTGTGTGTCTGTGTGCATGTCTCTGTGTGTGTCTCTGTGTATGTATAATGCAGGTGTGAGTATGGGGACCCACCCCATGACATGTATGTAGAGGTTGGAAGACAATGCTTGAGTTTTGGTTTTTATCTTCCACTGTTTAAGGCAGGGTCTCATTGTTGTCTTGCCTACTTTAGTATATATTCCAAGCAAGCTAGCATGTGCTCTTCTGGGTGATTGTCCTGTCTCTTCCTCCTGTCTCAAAGTCAGAGTGCTGTAGTTACAGATGTGTGCAATCCTGTTCCAGGGATTCACACTCAGGCCATCATGGCAAGCCCTTGTGCCCACAGATCCTTTTCCTGTCCTTCAGTTGTTATCTTAAAACCACCTATTTCCGTGGCGTAGACCTTCCCATATCGTCCTGGAAAAAAGAGACTAGTGACTTGTCCCAGTTACTCTTCTATTGTTGTGATAAAACACCAGGACCAAAGCAGCTTATAGAAGAGTTTATTTGGGGCTACAGTTTCAGAGGGTGAGAGTTCATGACCACCATGGCAGAGAGCATAGCAGGCAGGCACACAGGCAGGCATGGTGCTAGAGCAGTAACTGAGAGCTAAGATCTTAATCTACAAGTACGAGGCAGAGAGAATTAACTAACTGGGAATGAGCTAATATTCTGAAACTTCACAGTTTATCCCTCTTGACACATCTCCTCCACCAAAGCCACTCCTCCTAATCCTTTCCAAACAGTGTCACCAACCAGGGACCAAGTATTCAAATATATAAACCTAATTGAGGCCAATCTCATTCAAACCACCACAAGACTGAAAAAAAATTGGATTATTTCACCTTCCACAGGAGAAACTTATTTATGTTAAAGAGGTTATGGAAACATCATGACATGTCTGGTGAAGGATTAAGTATATTTTATATAGTGAAGTTACATTTACGTTAGCCAATTACAACACTGTAGTTTTTTATAGATGCCTAAAATGACCAGCTGGCTCTATTTTCATATCGCCCTAGATAAGTAAGTTGTCCACATTGTGGAGAATGTCTTTCATGGTCATGCAGGCCAGGAAAATGAAAACCTGGTCACCACAGTTGATACTATCTCAGCTGTCACTGCTGATGCTATCTGGATGTAATTCAGCTGGTCTTTAAGCCCAGAATGAAGAGTCTAACCATTCAGATTCTGCGAGGATTATTTTCTCATGGTAGATTGTAGAGCTGACGTGAGACTATTGGTGTTCTGAGTATTAGTCTGTTCAGAAGCAGAGGGAAGCAGTTGATTGGCTAGGAGGATTTGGTAATCAGAGATAATTTACCTGGCCATTTTGGTCCTACAGATTTTTGAAGACAGTTTACTGAGGTATGGTTGGCAAATGTAAAATACACTAACTTTGGGGGTATAATTCAGTGACTCTTTAGTATCTTTATGTAACCATTGTAGCAATGCAACTCAGGTGCTTTCTGCAGTCTCCACACATCCTCATTTGTAATAATACCTTGTCTTATACACTCCTTCTGTTTCTGTAGAGTTTTGCTGTTAGGGAACATCCTATATAAATGAAACCATAGAACACGAAGTCTTTGGTATTCAGCTGTATTCAGTATGACTCTGTGTGCTTGGGAATCACCCACATTGTAACATTTATCTTCAGTTCATTTTTACTAATTCTGTTGTGTGAATTGATGCCATTTTGCTTATCTATTCACACTTGCTGATAAATGATTGGGTTGAAAAATGCTGTTATGAACATTTGGGCTCAAGCCATTATGTAGACATTTCCAGTTCTCTTGGTAAGATACTGAAGAGATTTTGTTGTGTTATATGGTAAATTTCTATTCACTTTTTTTCTTTTTAAAGACAAGGTCTCTCTACATAGCTCTGGCCATCCAGGAACTCACTGTGTAGAGCAGACTGGCTTCCAGCTCACAGAGATCCCCCTGCTTCTGTCTCCCCAGTGCTAAGATTGAAAGAATGTATCACCACACCTGGTATATTCAGCATTTAAAAAAGAAACTTCCAAAGTGTTTTCCAAATGTGATAGTCCATTTTATATTCTTGGCAATGTATGAGAATTCTAGTTTTTTTATATCCTTGTCAGCACTTGTTATTTTATGTCTTTCTTATAATAGATAGCTATGTCTGTATATGCAATAGCATCTTGCAGTGGCCAGTTTCATCCATGTATTATTTAGTCACTCATTTAGTCACTTAGATAAATGAAGACTACTATGAACTAGTCCCTCAGTGAGGTGACAAATATACTAGAAGTAAAACAATGTCCCTGACATCATGAAGTTCAAAGACCACTGGATTTAAAAAATATATACTAAGTGTTTTATTGTTTCTCTTACCCCTGAATTTTTCTATTTTATTATTATCATCATTATCATCATCATCTTCATTATCAACATTGTTACCATTATTTATTGTTGTTGCTTTGAGACAATGTCTTACTAAATTGCCTTGGCTGGGCTGGGGCGCACTATGTAGTCCTGGATGACCTTGAACTCATTGAGATCTACCTGCCTCTTCCTCTGAGTGCTGTTTGGGCATGCATATGTAACTCCTAAGGTACTACCTAAAGTCATACATAGCAAATCCAAAGACTTACCTGGCCAGGCTATACTGAACTCAGGTAGTGAAGTAGACAAGTCATGGGGTGTGGTCCGAGTTTGTCACTGCTGGGATATGTCTGAGATTAGAAGGCAAAGGGAGGCAGAGCAGAGGAAGAAGAAAACAGACTCAGACACAGAAATGAGAGAAGATACAAGAAGACATCCTGGGTGCTCTGTTCTGCTTTGAGTAGGTTTCTGCTCCTTGTAATTAGAAAAGTTTTGAAGAGAAACAGTCAAATTACAGATTTTTAATCATTCCATTAAATCTCATTCTAAGATAAGCCCTTGTAAACTGGATTTATCAATTGTCCATTATTTACTACATTTTCCTTTCTGATCCAGGATTGACCCAATCATTTAATTATCCATATTGTCAAGGCAAGCAGTGAGGTACAGAGTCCAGCTCATCCTTCTACTTTCTCCTCTCAAATTCCATATTTAGTAGGGAATTTGGTTTTACGCTAGATTTTTAAAAAATTATTATTATTTAGTTTTTTGAAACAGAATTTCTGTTTGAAACAGCCTGATTGTTCTGGAACTCACTCTGTAGACCAGCTTGGCCTTGAACTCACAGTGATCTGCTTGTCTCTTCCTCCTGAGTGCTATGATTAAAGGTGTGGGCCATCATGCCTGGTGCTAGTTAATTTTTACTATGGACTCAACACAAACTAAAGACATTTAGGAAGAGGGAACTCCATCATTTGTGAAGAACTGCCTCCATCAGATGGCCTGTGGGCATGTCTGTGCAGTACTTTCTTGGCTGATGCAGGAGGACCAAGCCTATTGAGTCCAGCTTGCCCTACCACAGTACCACAGTAGGATATAGGGCTTGATCTCTATAAGAAAAGTATCAGGTAAAGCCAGAGGGAGCAAGGCAGGAAGTCTCATTCCACCATGCTCTTTGCTTCTATTCCTGCTTCCAGGATCCTGTCTTGACTTCCTTCAGTGATGAACTGTTACCTGGAAGTGTAAGATAAACTAAATCTTTTCCTCTACAAGTTACTTTTGGTCCCCATGTTTTATTACAACCACAAATATCAAACTAGGGCAGTTGTCCAGGGTCCTTATACTGGGAGGTGGAATGCATCCTTTAACAAGTGTGGATTAATGATCCATCCTTTGGTCACTGTGGACACTTTCCAAATAAGGACATACCAAGTTGCCTGAAGTAAGTTTTTGCATAAAAACAAGTCGTTATGAAAGCCAAACCCAGTTGTGTGTCATGGTTCACAGCTGAATTCCCTTGTGGTCTGCCGTGAACACAAGGGATTCACCAAATCTTAGACTTTGAGCATCCAAAATTGTAAGCTAGAAAAGTCTCTATTCTGCATAAACTTACCCTGTCTTGGGTGTTTTGTCAATAAAAAATGTATTAATATACCTGGCTATTTGTCTAGTGCTTAAGAATCTTACTGGCTACTTACCCACTGATAGCACCGGGAAGGTGGTGGGAATGTGCCCCTGGGTGCACAGTAAGCTTTCGTTCCCAGGGTTACCAGTTACACCGAATATCATGGAAGGATTAAAAAATATATGTGAATAGTTTGCAAAATAGATACAAGAAAAGAGATGTTGTCAGCCCCACAGTGATGTATCCTCTGTATGCATGAGGCTACAATGAAGATAGATGCCTCAGCATTAACCCGGAGCCAATGCTGTCCCAAAAGCCTGAGAAGTAAATCATGGTAAAACGGAACGATTTGTGCCATGAGTAATTCATTTATAGCAACAAAACAGAGGGCTTAACTGGAGGTAATAAAATGCCAAAATTGTAATGCCAGGGAAAGAAGCAGAAGCAGATAGAAGATCCTCCTGTAGTCTGTTCTGACTGGAAAGAGGTGATGGGATGCAGAGACAGGTCTTGTCCTTTAAGCTTGTCTGGTTTCCCAAGAGAGTAAAGCAATGCCAAGACCCCTTCTAGAGCTTCCATGTGCAGAGCAGGGCATGCCACGATGTCATCCCAACTGTCTTCTTTCCTCACCAAACTACCTTTGAAGCAGAATGACCTGGAATGGCGACCCCTGCACCCCCCAGAGGAAGTGAGAATCTTGTGTGTGGAAATGAGGAAAGAACCGGAAGTCTTCATGAACTCACCTCCTGCAGTGGTTCCCACACTATTGGTATCCGTGCTAGGAGCTGAGCTCCTGTAATATAATCCTGTTAAGAGTACATAGCTGGACGGCCGGAAACCTCAGCTTGGGCCACAGGGCTCCACAGCTGATCAGCGCCGGGATCGCAAGAGCCAGGAGTGGGCCAAGGACACGCCCCACAGCTCACCAGGCACGCAGAAAAGCCCCTAGCGGGGGCAACGCATCCACAGAG
>CM052708.1:93078197-93105684 GCA_028551405.1 Uromys caudimaculatus | reverse complement strand
GGGTGGGTAGGTGGGAGGAGGAATTCCCTCACAGAGGCGGGGAGGGGGAGGGGACACGGGGTTTCCAAAGAAAAGGGGAATCATCGGAAATGTAAATAAAGTATCAAAAATAAAGGAAAAAAAAAAAAAGAGTACATAGCTGAGAGACTCTGCCATGGAACTCTTGGACAGCTGTGCTGAACTGTACTTAGGAAAATGAGGAGCCCAGGTCACTCTACCTCTGGCCTTCTTGAGGCAAAGTCCAGGAAACTAGAGTAGATAGGTGCAAAGGAAAACCGGAAAAGTTCTGGTCAAGAGGCATGCTAGTACCAGAGCCTGTGTACCAAAGCTGACTGCATATCAGCAAGCCATTTCACTACAGCTTATCCATGTCCCTGCCCACTGTGGGGGATATGGGATGAGCAGTAGGCTAGCCTTCAGAACTTCCACTTCAGCTGGCTGAGCTGTGAAATAGGGAATGTCGCCCTTACCTGTGGCTCTCAGCTCTATGGTGCTGAAAAAACTCTAGGTAGACAAATCTGGCAGCTGTTTCTGAAGCACAGCCAAACATTAGGCAGAGCTGAGGAAATTCTACAGAAGAGGGGGAGAAAGGATTGGCAGAGGCAGAGGGGTCAAGAACATCACAAGAGAACCTGCAGAATCAACTAACTGGGGCTTACAGGGGTTCACAGAAATTGAACAATCAATCACAGAGCATGCATGGGATAGACCTAGGCCCCTACACACATGTAACATGTGCAGCAGGGTCTTCACTCGGGGTTCCTAGCAATTGGAGCAGAAGCTGCCTTTGACTCTGCTGCCTGCTTTTGGATCCCTTCCCCTACAGTACCTTGATATGCTAAGGTGGGCTGATATCCACGGGGGGCTCCCCTTCTTTGAAGAGCATAGAGGGAGGTGAAGTGAGAGGGAGAGGCTGGGAGGAGAGAAGGGACGGGAGCTTCAGTTTGGATGTAGAGTAAATAAATAAATTAATTTTAAAAAGGAGAAACGGGAAAAAAACCGAAGAAAAGACGATTCAAAATCAAATGTGTAGTGAATCCAGGAGGTGTCTGGAAATTCTCTTGGATGGTAAACACGCAGCATTCAACAAGCGCCTTTTGCCCTGCGCATGCAGCCACCCCTATTTAACGTCAATAAAGAAAGGCTGCCCAGCCGGGCAGTGGTGGCGCACGCCTTTAATTCCAGCACTTGGGAGGCAGAGGCAGGTGGATTTCTGAGTTCGAGGCCAGCCTGGTCTACAGAGTGAGTTCCAGGACAGCGAGGGCTACACAGAGAAACCCTGTCTCAAAAAACCAAAAAAAAAAAAAAAAAAAGAAAGGCTGCCCAAACACCTCAGTTCGGATTTGAACCTGGCATGTTGTGAATTTCACAGACTTTTCTCTAACCTTGTGTTTTGTTCTCTGCTTTTATAGAAACAGAATGATTTAATTATGGAAAAGACTTTCAGGGTTTTTCTTCCATAGTCCTTCAGTGTGTGTCAGATTACTATATCCTTGAAGTAAAAATGCTCCATTTTAAAGATTGCTGTTTGAATTGCTGAGCTGAGTTCCATTAAAAAAAAATGTCATGAAGTAAACTATGGCTTGGGATTAAGATAGGATTTCCAAAAAAATTTGCCTGCAATGGCATTCTCAACATATTTCTAGTACATATTTTTACATGAGGTGGTAGTGTCACTGTTGATTATAAAATCAAATATTGTCTCTGAAAAATGTTGAAGGTACTGTATGTCTTACAGTGTTAAGTATTCAGAAAAGAGAATATTCTGTATGTGAAAGCCAACAAGCACTACTATTTTGTTAGCCTGTAGATTTGTATTCATTGTAAATAAATGGTAAAATTGTATGTGTGCCAGAGAATTGTTGTGAAATAAATTCACGGTTCATAATCGGCAAATGTTTGTTCTGTGTGCTTATTGTGTATAACCTATACACAGGGTTATATAAAAACTTCTCAGGTAAAAAGAGGTCTTCAGGGGGGAAATGTGAGTCCTGATTGAAATGAAAAGATGTAGGATCCCTTCAGCTCTAAAATAGAATCTTTTAGTGCAGTGATCTTGTCTATAACCCAGACCTCAAAGATCTTATCTACTTACTAGTAAATTCTGCTATGGGAAAAGAAGGTTCTAGAGTCATGTGCATTAATTCCAGGAGCTGTTCACCCTGCAGCTCAAACACAGAGACCTTGACCTCCTGAGGTCGCTGACCTGTCTGAAATGAGGCTGATGGCTGCTTTGCGTATCTGGTGCTCCATAATCTTTGGTATGCTCCTCAAATAGCTATGAATGGGTGGAATTACAGGCTCTGGGCGGTGAGAGTCTTTATAGTAAGCTTGGCTCCTACCAGTGGACTATCACTCTGAAAATACTCTGGGCGCAATTAAACACTCAGTAACCCCTCATTAAATGACGGCTTTATCTAACCTTACTGTGCTCCTTCTGAGTATAAAAACGAAGGAGAAGTGGATTTCAACACACAGGGCACTTCTGCTTTTGCCTTGGATGGTGTGGAGGGTGGGCAGTGGGAAATATCTACAGCAGTTTGGGAGGGATGGAGGATCTTGGCTAACACCTCCCTCTCACCCCTTACACTTCAAAATAGTCTGAATTCCCAGGGCTGTCAGAGAAAGGGGAGGCGTGGGAGGGAAATGCACAGACTTGCTGGAAACATCCCCAATTCAAGTGGCAAATGTGTGAGTTGTACTAATCCCGCTTCAACATTGAGGGGGAAACACAGGAGACGTGGGTGATCAGCTACAGCTGTAATTCTCATTTTGTCTGATTTCTCGGTGGTAAGATTTTCCTGAGCAGACCTAAATTAATTTATAATGAAGTATGCCTGGGAAAGAGGTGCTGAGACAAATGCATACAGTTATACAGAATTATAAAATGGATCCGAAAGAGGAAGATCCAAGATAATATACTGGAAAGACATTCTCGATGACATCCTATTTCCTGTAAATGATACCATTTACCCAATGGCAGCTTTGTTTTCTTTTTCTACTCTGTGTTTGCTTTCTGCATTTTCTCTAGCCATTGGAGGGATGAATAATGTTGACAGAAGCTGGGGCTGGATCCTTCTCCCCTTTCCTCTTAACACTGGAATCATTGCTTCATTTTGTTTGCCCTTAGTTCTGGAAGATTATTTGTTACAAATAGTTATTTTCTGATTGATTGGTGTATTGATAAGAGTTTAGAGAGAGCAAAGCTAAATTTTAGTTTCATGCCACTCTTTTGGATCCTTGTGTTGAGAGTTGTATTGTACACTGAGCTGTACAGTGTCATGAGCCAGACTGTATGTCTTTGTGTCCCCACTTACGGATATGTGGTTACATGTTCAAAACAGGAATGACAGTAGTAACTACCTACTAGGGGTATTTAGAGGCAAAACAGTTTTATGGTTGGGAAGCATTTAATGCCACGCCCAGTACATGATAAATTTTTACTGAATAATTCATGTAGCCAAGCCAGACACGTGCCATGCACCTGTAATCACAGCACACTGGAGGCTGAGGTGGAAGGATCATGAATTTGAGTTCGGACTGTCTTACAAAGTGAGACACTACCACAAATAAATAATTGAATAAACAGACCTTCAGTTATGTAAGCAAAATCCAATATAAAGCATTATTCAGACATGTTTGTAGTTGTAATGGCGGCTGGATGTGATGACGTATATCTCCAGTTCAGCTACCTGGGAGGTTGAGGTGGGAGGGTTGCTTGAGCCTAGGAGCTCAAAGACCTTAAGGCCTACCAATTGTTCTAAAGGAACTTTATTTAAACTAAAAATAATGTTGGGGCTGTTTTCACTTTCAATATCACGTGAAACAGCAGGGCCCATGATATGTGCTGGGTCATCAGACTTGTTCAATTACCCTTTTGGTTATGGACGCAGCTATGGTACACATGGTTGGAGCTGTCTCTTTTCTGTCATGCTTACATGCTGTTCTATACTTAAAGAAATACTTCCATGTATCTTTTGATATTACATGTTGCCAAATGAAGGGTGGGCTTCCCTGATTCCTTCTGCTTTCTTCCTCTTGTGGGGTTCTTGTCTGTTTGTTCTGCGTTCCTGTTGCCAAGTAACCAATCCCTCTCATGCTTTTGAGACTGAAACAATGCTAAGTATTTATTTCCTGGTTTCTGGGAGTCAGAAATTTGGGGAGCATTCAACCAAGCAGGTCTGGATTAGAGTGTTGTGCATTTGCAATCAGATGGTGGCTGGAACTGGAGGGGATACTCAGACATTTGTCTCACCTTGTGTAGTCTTGGGACTTCTCTGTGAGCTCTCTGCATGGCTGGGGAACGGTTTCCCTCACAGAACAGCACTCGGGTGCGGGAAATGTGTACAGGGCAGTTCAGGGCTCCCACTTGTGTGTTCCAGGTAACAGAGCAGAAAGCATCGTTTTGTTTTGGGACAGTAAGAAGTTACCATGGTTTGTCCCCTTGAAAAGTATGCTGACATTTGATTGCTCTGTGGTGGTGGTGGGGGAGGTGGTGTTTTCAAGAGGTAATTAAGTTAAGGAGGATTAATGTCTCCTCTCAGGACTGGATTAGTTATCTCGAGAGCAGATCATTAGTAAGCTAGGCTGCCCTTGTGACCTGTCAGCTCTGTACTTCCTTATGACTGCTCACCTTCTAAAGCCAGTTAAGATGCACAGCAAGGCCTGTGTGAGATGCCCCATGCGAACCATGACACCTTTCTTTATAAGCCATTCATTACTTCAGTCTACTGAAGCATCGGAAGAAAAAGGAACCAAGACAGTGGTGTTTTGTCTGCCACTCTCAGTCAGCTGAAGTCACAAAACCTAGCTTACCTTCAGAAGTGTCCATCTTTCTCGGTTTAAAGAATACTTTTCCTAATTCTTTGAGAATTCCGTTGTATTTTAATCATCCCCAGTTCTCCCCTACATCTCTTTCCAGGTCCTCTGCCCATTCCAACCCCCCCAACTTTGTGTCCACACCCTTAAAGAAAGCTAACTTTCTCCTTCATGGAAGGTAATACCGATAGCTTCTCAGCAGTGGAGGGAACTTGGTGCCCAGCTCCACCCTCTATGCCTGGATTTTGTCTAGCTTGAGCTTACTTAAGTCTTGCTGTTAGCAGTGAGTTCATATGTCCAACTTCCCCTGCTGTGTCTGAAAATCATTGTAGTAATCTACTGCCTTTGGCTCTTTCCACCCTGTCTTTCACAATGAGATCTGAGCCGTGGGAAGAGGGTGTGGGTGATAACCAGGTTCCACTTATTCTCTGAACCTTGATCAACTGTGGATCTCTATCTTAATTACCATACTTCAAAAGAGAAGCATCTGTGATGAGGTTTGAGAGATGTACTGATCTATATGACTTCCTAAGAAGTCCTTAGGAGTTGGGTGAATGCAGTTAATCTCATTAGTGGCATAATAGTAGTGGGCTTTCTCTAGTAGGCTCATAACCTGTCAAGCCCTAGGTTCTTGGCCATGATAGCCAAGAGTTCTATCTTGTAGAGCAATCCTTAAGACCAATGAGAAAGTTGGTTACTTCTAAAACATCCCTGCCACCATTTCACCAGGAGGCATAGCTTGCCAGGCAAGTCATTATTATCTTGAAGGGTTTACAATTAAATAAAATAAATGATTCCATTTCTTCTCTGATGGTATGCATAGCCCCTTTCAGTTAGCCAGTTTTAATAAGCTTTCTGGTCAGTACCAGTTTGAATTTTTGTATTCTATGACTCAAGTATGTAGTGTTTCATGGCCACAGCCTGCTATATTTGGGTGTCTATGGGAGCTAGTAGAGACAACCCTTCTTTGGTACTGAACTTTTTATTTATTAGCCTGTGGTGTCTAGTACGGGCACTGTTTCTCATCATAGGTCAACTCCATTAAACTCTTTTAATACATGTATATGTTAATATTTTTGGGAGCTTCTGAAGTAGATTTTCACCTAACTTTTCAGAAGGGCTTTAGAAGGAATTCTCACTCTTTTGGCCTATCAACTTCCTTCTTACGCTTCCTTTTCCTTTATCTCCCTTCCTCCGTTGACATAACTGCATTCTTTGAAAGCAAAGGGCCATGGAGAGTGAAGATTCCATCTCTTGAAGAAAGAGTTAGCCATGCTTGGAAAATATTAATCTACCATATATATCTACTACATATTCTCCAGTTTCTTTGCAATAATTTACCATGTTCTGGAAGAATGAGCAGGGAAAACAGAAACCCTTAGTCAAGGGACACCTATTTACCCACTTCCAACTGAATGCTTGTCTGTCTTCTGGCAAGCCATGCTGAGCCATTCTCCACAGCACAGTCTCTCTCGTCTGAGTAAGGGAAGAACTCATGCTGGAGTGTGCTTTGTGTTTTACAAAGTACAAC
This sequence comes from Uromys caudimaculatus, assembly GCA_028551405.1. NCBI lineage: Eukaryota > Metazoa > Chordata > Mammalia > Rodentia > Muridae > Uromys > Uromys caudimaculatus. Next base: position 93,099,335 of record CM052708.1, on the reverse strand, counting down.
ACCAGAGGTCTTGTTTTGTATTGTGTTGTTGTGTCCTTCCTCCACCCATGAGTGAGAATTCTGTGCTACAAATCTGTCTGTCTGTCTGTCTGTCTGTCTCTCTTTGTATATGTGTGTTGTGTATATATAATATGAGTACACATGACCATGTCTATATGTGCATGTGGAAACCAAAATTTGACATTGGATTTCTTCCTTGGTTGTTTGTACTCTTATTTTTTTTAATGTTTATGTTTATTTACAATGTGTGCATGTCCTCTGCAAGAGTAGCAGCCGTTCTTAACTGGTGAGCCATTTCTCCACATTATTTTTTGAGACAGGATTTCTCACTTCACCTCTCACTCACTAATTTAGCTAGACTAGATAACAAAGAAACCCCAGAGATCCTCAGCTTTCTGTCTACCTACGGCTGCCATCACAAGTATGTACCACCATGGTTAACTTTTTATGTGATTGCTGTGAATCCAAACTTAGGTCCGTGTTTGGCAAGCCCTTTATCAACTGAGTCATCTGCATGCCCTTGCATTCTAAATCCAGATACTCCTTTCTGTCCCTACTGCAGTCTTAGCTTTGAGACCCAAAATATTTCTGCTTGTATATCTGTTGGATGAATTTATGCAAAGAAATAAAAGTCCAAAGCAAGGAATAGGGAATAATGGGGAAACTATCATAATTAACTAAGAAAACTAGGGTTTTCAATGCCTTCTTGTAAAACTGATGTAGACTCAGATGGTGTTTTATTGGGTAGAGTTCGAGTCACAGACTTGCACCTCTTCTCTAGTGTTCATCAGCAGTTCCTGCTATTTACTCTGAAAGTCCCTTGAGCTGTGCTGCCTTCAGTGCTCCTCAGACCAGTTAAGAGCAAGTTGTTGACAGACCACAGTGTAAATTAAAGGGCTGGGATACATCATTAGACATATGGTCTCCCAGGAACTGAGACTTTCCTGTAGTAGGTGGAATTTGTAACACTCTGGCCTCTAGGACCATATGGTTGTATTTAGAGATGCCAGCAGAATAAATCCTTGATTTTTAGAGTAAGATTCTTTTTTTGGTTTTCTACCATAGCCACAGAGAAGATTTTTGCTTCAAAATTGAAAAGAAAAACCAACATAATTAATCAGTCCAAAGCATCTATTTGTTAGTGACAATGTTAGCCTGGGCATGGGATTGGGCCATCCTTCATTAGGGTAAGTGACGATAGGCTGGTTCTTGAGGTAGGAGAGTGATCTATACCTCAGGATTCCAGACTGACTACAGATGAGTTGAACTGGGCTTATTCCTGACTTAGAGAGCAATTTACAAGGAGTCTTGAAGTCTTCCCTTAAACAAAAATGAAAGAAGAAATTGTGCTTTGCAATAAACAATTGGAAAGTTAAAAATTTAAAATGAAGATTATTTAGAGTGTCGTTAGAAAAATAAATACTTAGGAAAAGTTTGACAAAATGCTTAAGATCTATATGCCCCAAACTATAAAACATTGCTGACAGAAGTTTAAAAAAATACAAAAAGAGATGTAGGTCTCTTTCCATGAGTCAAAGGACCTAGTACTATTAAAATGTGAATGCCCCCCCCAAAGAATCCTAATCAAAATCTCTATAGGTTGCTTTAAAAAATATTTTTAAATTACATTTATGTGTATGCATATGCATGTGTGTGTGCACTCAAGTGTGTGTGTGTGTGTGTGTGTGTGTGAGAGAGAGAGAGAGAGAGAGAGAGAGAGAGAGAGAGAGAGAGAGAGGGCAACTTGACAAGAGTATGTTTTCTTCTTCTACTATGTAGGTCTTAGGGATCCAACTCAGGTTTTCAGGCTTGGCAGCAAGCATCATCTTGCCTCACTGTCTTTTTGTCTTTTAAAAATTGCCTATATTACTTTGAAATGGAGGATTAGAGATGGAAAAATAGCACTACTTGATGTTGAAAACCATTTTAAAGCTACAGTAATTACAATGGTTTGGTACTATTGCCAAAAGAGATACACAGATCAATGAAACTAATAGAGAGTCCATAAATAGATTTAAATGTATTTAGTTAATAGATTTTAGCAAGGATAATTCAAAGAATAATATCTTGAATGATCTCCAACAATTGTATATTCATATATACCAACAGGTATCCCATTCCATAACTCATGTCACATAAAAATTTACTTAAAGTGAACCACAGATCTATATTTGAAACCAAATAGCATTATGCTTCCACAAGAAGTCAGTAAAGAAACCTTTATGACCTGGAGCTAGACAAAATTAAATATAATAGCAATATCATAATCGTAGTAAAATCAAGAACTCGGTCATCAATGAAATGAGAACCTGGTCTTTTGAGCATATTGATATGAGTAAGAGGGGGTAAACCACAGACTAGAAGAAAATATTTGCAAGTCATGCATATTAGAAAAGATTTAAATTTAATATACATAAGGAATTCATAAAACACATAAGTAAGAAAATGGCCCAATAGAATAATGAGTAAACAGAGGCTTCTCTAAAAGAGACTCGGGATACCTGAGAAGTACAGAAAATAGGCTCCATGCTATTTTTCCTGCATTTTCAACGTTATTATTTTTTATGTAAATGCAGAGTACAACCTGGAGTGAGTGTCACATGTCCTTCAGCATGGCTACATTTTGACAAGGTTGATTTACCGAATGTTGGCAGACATATGAAATGGAAATACACTGATACACTGTTCATGGGAATGTGAAATGAGACAATTGCCTTGTAAAATAGTTCAGATGTTTCCTAAAAATTTAAATACATAATTTCTCTGCAATTCATTTCCTTTACTACTAGATAGCTGCCCAATCAAAAATGAAAGCATATGTCTACACAGAGACTTGAACAAAAACATTCATTGTATTTTATTCTTTTCAAAATGTAGCTTTATTTTATGTATACAATTGTTTTGTTTGAAAGTATGTATGTGTACTATGTGTCTGCAGAAGACAGAAGAGGCCATCAGATTCCCTGACACTGTAGTTACAATAGTTATGAGCCACCAAGAGAATCCTGGGAACTGATCTTGGTTCTTCTGAAAAAGCAGCAAGTGCTTTTTACCACCAATTCATCCCTACAGCCCTTATACCTTATTTTTATAGATAGAACCTGAAAATAGTCCAAGAATAAACCAGCAGGTAAATGGGTAAACAGACTCCGGTATAGTCTTGCTACGGAATACTACAGAGCAATAAAATTAAGAGACTGTGATAAGCACATTATCATGGGCCCGAATTAGGGATGCAGGAGAGAAATAAATATAGAAGAATGGAAGGTTAAGAAACACCTACTAATAGATGTAAGTCTCTTTATAAATATACATTATAATTTAAATGAAGTGTCCTCATCTGGGCTGATAATGTTCTCTCCAAAAGCCAAAGATCATTTTAAAATCAAAACAAAACAAAAACAGGCACATGAAGCCTTTTAAAATCATTGGTTAATGTTGTTCAAGAGTCTCTTGAAACACTATAGGCTATTGCTAGTACCTTGGTTGTCCCCAAGAAGTGGAAGTTACGTTCTTATTGCTGAAGACATCACGCACTTCAGATACAGAGTCAGCACTCCTGAGCTGGAGGTGAACTGAATACCTCTTCCCTGAGGAATAGCTTTCATGGTACTAGAAGGCACCACATAGGCTTTCAAAGGAGGGAAGCAGACCACAGTCCTCCCCAGCTATGATGCCTAAGAAATACAATGACCAGCATGGCAGGTCATTGTACCTTAAGGGTTCAGCAATGACTAGCATAGAAGGATGAGTCTCAGGTTTACTTACACCATTTCCCCCTTACTCTTCCTCCCTGACACCCTACCACACACCCCCTCCTTGTTCCCTTACAAATGTATGACATTTGTATCTCATTAATTTGTATCTCATTAATGGTTGCTATGCTTATTGCATGCGCATGCACACACACACACACACACACACACACACACACACACACACACACACTCCTAAATACATAAATATACCCTACTCAGTTCATATAGCATTACTTTTTTGTTTGCATGTTTTCAAGGCTGATCTTTTGGTATTGGATAACCAATTGGCATGTTCTTCCCTGGGGAAGACAATTTTCCCATGCTCAGCATTCCTTAGTTGCCCGTAGTTATTAGTAACTACTAAGTTACTCTAATAGTAAACTCTAAGGTAAGTAAGTAGTGGCATACATATCTTGGTGGTAACCAACAACTTTTTAATTGAACTTAAGTTCCACTCAAAGGGGCAGAAATCCTCCCTGGTACTGGAAATCTAGCCAACTACTCATGGCTAGTGAAGTCATGGATCTTGGAGGAGAACCTACAACTCTTAATTCACTAAACAAGATTAATACCTAATTACAGCCTAAATATTTGTTTCTATATCAACAGATTAGTGTAGGTTTTACTCCTCATCAAGGAGACTTTTCTTTGCAACAGATGGAGACCATTTAAAAATCCACAACCATAGAAAATTCAGAACTGTGGAGACCAGGCCCAAATGATGCATTTACAAAGCAACTCCGGTACCTAAGGCTCAGGAACATTATAGAAGAGGGTGCAGAAAGATTCTAAGGGCAGGAGGATCAGAGAGTTTGCTGTGAGACTGTGTCTCCTAGTAATGTCAGAAGCTGCACCATAAAATCTCACCAATGTAACTGTCTAAACCCGAGCTTATGAAAGACAAGACATTCTAATGTTGATGTGGTGGTGGGTGGGAGATCCCGCCACTAATAACTACAGGCAACTAAGGGAAGCTGAGAGTGGGAAAATAGTCTTTCCCAGGGAAGAACACAACATTTGGTTATCTAATACCAAAAGATCAGCTTGAAAATATGTAAACAAAAAGTAATGCAATAGAAACTAAGCAGGGTTTATCTATATATTTAGGAATATTTTTAGGACTATATTTTGGTGTGTATATATATATATATATATATATATATATATATATATATGTATATACATGTATATATACACACACACACACACATATATGTGTATGTGTGTGTGTGTAACAACAATTAATAAGAAAGATATCATACATTTATAAGAGAACAAGAAGGATGTGGGAGGGTTTGGGGGAGGAAAAGCAAGGGGGAAATGATGTAAGAAAAAAACAATCAAAAGGAATGCACACTGTATGATTCCTCTTATTAAAGATCTAGTAGTCAATTTAAGATAATCTATAGTGACAACTGGTCAGCAGTTGCTTGGGAACAGTGGATAGGGTGGGAAGGGTTAAATGAATGTATTAAAAAAGTAGTTCAGAAAACCTACAGGGTGACAGAGATGTTCTCTCCTTCCACTGTGGTGACTGATTAGCATAGAAACACATGTCAAAGCACACTGGACTGTGAATTTTAAACATTTCTGTTGTATCTCAGAGAAGTTATGAAAAGGAGAGAGGGGCAGAAGAAAAGGAAGGAAGAAAGAAAAGAAGGAAGGAAGGGAGGAAGGAAAGGAAAGAAGGAAGGAAGGAAGGAAGGAAGGAAGGAAGGAAGGAAGGAAGGAAGGAAGGAAGGAAGGAGCCACAGAATCTAAGACTGCCCGGGGCACGTCTCCTGCAGAGCTCTTGAAAACCAGCAGCATATAGTCAGAAAGTGAAGGTTTCTGGAATTTGTCTTTTTTAAAATCTCTTGGTTTTTCTTTCTTTCTATTGGTTTCTATCCATGACTGGTTCTCTTCTGGTGACAAGTTGGCTGCTATGTTTATAGCCAGGGAAAAGAGAGGGTTTTTTTATTTGTTTTTTTTGGAGTGACTGAAATGAAATACATGTCTAATGTTGACTTCATTGATCTGGTACGGGGTATGTGGAACTAGACAATGCTGAGGACCAGACTTGGCTGCATGTCTATTCCTCAGGGAGAGCTGAGGGAGTAGCACCTATTGACCCAGACCCTGAGGTTTGGAGTGATGTTTGGATGCAGGATGGGCAGTGACATCAGGTCACCATCACTTTGTCCTTATAGGGAAAGGGCAGTGCAACTCATTGACACAATAGGATGCCATCTTGTTCACATCTTTGCTCTTACTAGGCAGTAACCTTAGGGTGTCCAAAGGTGACCCTGCTTTCCATGCAAGTATGCCTTGCTTGTTCCGAATGCTTAATCTAACAGGTCTGGTTAGACAGGTTTGTAATCCCAACAACTAGGAGACTAAGACAGTAGAATGACAATTCAAAATTTGCCTGGACTACAAAACCAGTTCAAGGTCAGCCCAGTTGTCTTAGCAAGATTCTGCATCAAAGTAAAAATGAAATGAAATGAAATGAAAAGCTTTGGGAGTACAGCTAGGGAAGGAATGCCTTCATAGCCTGCACAAGGTCCTAGGTATCATTCCAGAGAAAGAAAGAAAACCAGGAAGAAGGAAAGGAAAGAAAAGAAAACAGGAACAACAGAGAGAAAGGAAGGAAGGAAGGGAGGGAGGAAGGAAGGAAGGAAGGAAGGAAGGAAGGAAGGAAGGAAGGAAGGGATGAAGGAAGGAAGGAAGGAAGGAAGGAAGGAAGACCCCTCATCCTCAGGGGTTTCTCTTCCAGCTTTCCAGGAGCTAATGTTGAATGAGATTCCAGGTGTGCCCAAGGAATGGGATGCACATTTACATGCAGAGGAGACTAATCTCAGGGTTGATTTTTTAAATGAGAGGACCAAAGTTCCATAATCCTACAGTTCCAAACCCAGGAGGCTGGGAGCACAGTGGCTATAGCCTCAATGTTGAAGTCAGAAAAGTCAAGGTGAAAAGCTCAGCTCTGTTACTTGAGTACGTAGGTTTGCCCATGTGCCTCCTTGCTCAGTTACAGAATGAGATGGTCCCATAGCTGTCCCATAGCATTCCTTGAATGATCCCTATAAAGTCTCTGAGGTTACTTATTCTAATCCTCACCATGTATGGCCCAACAGATGTTTATGTCAGGGATGGAACCTGTACTACAATTTGGAAAGTAGGAGGCATGTACTCAAAAATGTTGTTCTTTGAAGGGCTTTGAGATTTGAGGGCCTCCTGCCTTTTCACACCTTTGATATAAAGAAGTTTAATTTTATTCTGGTTTTAAAAGTTTCTGACATGGCTAGGTATTGTGCTTGTCTTAGTTAGGGTTTTACTGTTGTGAACAGACACCATGACCAAGGCAACTCTTATAAGGACAACGTTTAATTGGGGCTGGCTTAAGGTTCAGAGGTTCAGTCCATTGTCATCAACATCGGCGGGGACATGGCAGTGTCCAGTCAGGCATGGTGCCGGATGAGCTGAGAATTCTACATCTTCAGCTGAAGGCTGCTAGAAGACTTGCTTTCAGGCAGCTAGGTGGAGGGTCTTAAAGGCCACACTTACAGTGACACAAAGCCATGTCTACTCCAACAAGCCCACACCTCCTAATAGTGCAGCTCTCTAGGCCAAGCATTCAAACCACCAGAGTGATGAGCGCCTTCAGTTCCTGAATTTGGGAAGCAGAGGCAAGCAGATCTCTGTGAGTTTAAGGTCAGCCATGGCTTACAACCTTTTCCACACAGATTTCCACATGAGAGTCCTACCGATGAGGAGTTCTACAGCTGGTGAAAACTCTCTGGGAACTGCCGCATCAAACACTGAAGCCCTCACTAATGCGCGATTGCATTATTGCTCTGCGTGGGGAAGCCAAGCCACAGGAGCAATGTGTGTTCTCTTCCTGTACCTCTGATGCATTGCTATGTGGGTCTGCAGAATCCATAAGAGACTTGTTATGGCTTGATGAAATGAAGCAGGAAGACCTCACCAGCAACTCTAGCAATCACTTTGTGATGTGGTACACTGCTATCCCTAGAGAAGGCCTGGTAAAGGTTGTGGGCTGTCAGACTCTACTGAGAAGCCTCCATCAAGGGTAGCACAATGGGCTGTCACTGGTAAGATTGTCTTCAAATTCAAAGCTTTCGTGATCCTATATAACACAATGTGCTGCACCTCATTGAAGTCTTGGTGAAATCTTATTCCTGTCATAGTTGATAAGAGCCTGGGTTGGACGACTGTGGTGTAGGACAGTTTCCTTTTGAACTGCCATTGGGGATGTACAGGGAATGTTTGAGATCAGTACAAAACTTGCTGATTACCCTTCACCCAGTTTCTCTAAAGTTGACAGATCACATAACCAGGGCGATGATCACAACCAAGAAATTAACACTGGGAGGATGCGGTTGCCTAAATTAGAGTCCTCATTTGAATTTCATCAGTTTGTGTCCTGAAGTCTTTCCCCCAACAGTGATTAATCTGGTTATTATCGCCAGTATATTTAGGTATTTGATCACTCCTGGCCCAAAATATATGAGATAGTTAAAGATTTATTAGCACATACTCATGTGAGAAACTCATTTCCCGATAAGATTGTACCCTGCTATCCAAAATCACAGACAGAGTCTGGGTGCAATTTTAGCTGCTGCCATCCATGCTTCTGTTGAGGGATCTCCTATCAATTACTTCTGCTGGCCAGTCTTGAGAGAGAAATACTAACATCGACTTGGCACATGTACGTATCAGGCATTATAAAAAGAATGACACACTTCTCATCACCAGAATCTGTTTTTTAAATGGGGGGCGGGTACTGGTTGGTTTTGTATCAACTAGACACAAGCTAGTGTTATCAGAAAGGAGAGAACCTTAATTGAGGAAATGCTTCCATAAGATCTGGCTTCAGGGCATTAGAGCCCAGCCCATTGTGGGTGGTGCCATCCCTGGGCTTGTGGTCCTGGATTCTATGAGAAAGCAGGCTGAGGATTCCATGTGAAGCAAGCCAGTAAGCAGCACCCCTCCATGGCTTCTGCATCAGTTCCTGCCTCTGGATTCCAGCCCTGTTTGAGCTGTACTGACTTCCTTCAATGATGTACTATGGATCTGGAAATGTAAGCCAAATAAACACTTTCCTCCCCAACTTGCTTTTTGGTAATGGTATTTCACTACAGCAATAGAAACCCTGACTAAGACAAGAGGTAAACAGACAGAGTGTGGGATGGGGGGTGGGGTGGAAGGAGGAAAGCAGATAGAGTTACCATAGATGCATGCTAGTGTAGAGATGGGTGCTTCAGATCAGATCTGCTCATGCCTTTCTTCAACATGACTACATCATTTCAGTTTTTTGGGAAAAAAATTATGCATTTCCATGAGTTAATCATCAAAATATACTAAATGAGGCTGGAGAGATAGCTCAGTGGTTAAGAGCACTGGCTGCTGCTCCAGAGGACAGGGGTTTGATTTCCAGAACCCACATGGCAGCTCACAACCATCTGTAACTCTAGTTCCAGGGGATCAAATACCTTTTTGTGACCTCTGTGGTCATGTACCAGCCCTGCACATGGTAGGCAAACACATAAACAGGCAAGATAGCCATTAACTTAAATACGTGCATAAAATTTTGTAAATTTATATATATTTATATATATAAACAGATATATTTATACACCACACACACACACACACACACACACACACACACACACACACACATTAAAAGCACACAGTGAAAAGCCTTCTTTCTCACAGTTATTCCTGAATTCATTGCTTAGTTTCACAAAGAAGTCAATCCCTGTTCCTATTTTCTGTTCTGTCTTGCTTTTGGAAGTCACTTCATCCTCACTGCTGTGTCTGAAGACTTTCTAGAGGAGATGATGGTGCCAGTCCCTCTGATATCAGTCCCAACCTCAGGAGTCATATTCTGAATAAAACATAACATATGATAGTTCCCTCAGAACACTTAGAAGTGTGTGTGTGTGTGTATGTGTGTGTGTAAAGTAGAGTCACATAGTTGCGTTTATATGGTTCTTTAATGGATCCCTTGCCAGCCTTTTCAGATCTACACAACAGTGATATGTTTGCTGCTGTGTGAAGAAAAACAGTAAAAGAGCAGATGTGGAAGTTGTGTTTAGACCAGAGATGGCACCTTTGAACAACTTTGACCTGGCTTCCAGGCAGCCATAACATCAACCTCATAGGAAAATTGTGGGGATGATCAGAAAAGATTAAGTGAGGTTGTGCAGTCAAGTATGGTTGCCACTCTGGTGTATGGTTGGTGTGGTGTTTGTGTGTGTGTGTGTGTGTGTGTGTGTGTGTGTGTGTGAGAGAGAGAGAGAGAGAGAGAGAGAGAGAGACAGAGACAGAGACAGAGAGAGACAGAGACAGAGACAGAGAGACAGAGAGACAGAGAGAGACAGAGAGAAGAGGAGGGAGAGAGCACCTCAGTAGGAAATAAAATAGATGGTGCAATCAAGGTATGATAATTCATGAAAGGTTTAATCAAGGGATTATTTTCAAAGCTGTCAGCAGGGTTTAGAGAGATCCACAAAGGATGTATTAGTCATCTGTCTACTAATATGACAAATGCTGGGGTTAATATCTGAAGAGAAAGTTATGTTGGCTCATAGTTTTGAGGACTCTAGTGAGTCTATTGCTCTGAGGCTTTGGGGAAGTGCATGATAAAGCAACACTCACTTCATGGCTTCGAGACCAAAGGGAAACAGGAAGACACCAGAGCCCTGCATCCCCTTGGAGTACACACCTGTAGTGACTTGAAGATCTCTCACTAGACTTCCCTCAACGTCTGTTTCTTCCTAAGGACGCCACGGGGTAGGGATCAAGCCATGGTGTGTGTATGACATTTCTGTTCTAAACCACAGCAGTCAATGTGATACCTAAGGTTATATCACGAAGGGAGTTCTTCCCACAGGCAGACCAAAGGGGCAAAGGGCGCAAGCTCTGAGAAGCGGCCTTTTGTCATCAGGGCTCTCCACTGTTTGAGGATATTGAGATGGTGCTTGGTTTGTCTTTTAAATGAAAGTATGATGGGAACTTGTTTTTCCAGTTAGCTGCAGTTATCCTCACTTTTGGTAACGATACTTGATTTTATAGCAGAGGTTTGTTCTTTCCCATCTGCATTAATATTTAAGATTTGCAACCTGTATATGGTAAGTGGGATTCTGTCCTGGGCAGATGAACTGGTGATCTAGGCTAAGGCAATCAGCGTGTCGAATTCTCTCTGACACTGATTGATCTGTGACTGAGCACCAGGCTCAATTAGAAGTCCTGAGTCTCAGTAGTTTGTTGCTCAGAATGCCAGAGAAGACACACACCAGAGAAGACACACCAGAGTGGCAGCCATACTTGACTGCACAACCTCACTTAATCTTTTCTGATCATCCCCACAATTTTCCTATGAGGTTGATGTTATGGCTGCCTGTTTGACAGGTGGGGAAACAGAGTCAGAGAGGTTAAGTGACTTGACCAAGGTCCCCACAGCTAGTAAGCACCAGTTGATGCTGGAAGCCAGGTCAAAGTTGTTCAAAGGTGCCATCTCTGGTCTAAACACAACTTCCAAATCTGCTCTTTTACTGTTTTTCTTCACACAGCAGCAAACATATGACTGCTGTGTAGATCTGAAAAGGCTGGCAAGGGATCCATTAGTAAAGAACCAGATAAACGCAACTATGTGACTCTGCTTTACACACACACACACACACACACACACACACACACACACACACACACACACACACACACACACACACACACTTCTAAGTGTTCTGAGGGAACTATCATGTGTTATGTTTTATTCAGAATATGACTCCTGAGGTTGGGAATGATATCAGAGGGACTAATGCTAGGCATCCAGGTCTTCTGGAGGAGGCACGATCGTCTCCTCTAGAAAGTCTTCAATCTCCCAGGAGAGACACACTTGAGTCAGCAAACGAAGCCAACTTAACAGCAGAGAGATCTGAGTGCCCTGGATTGAGCTGTGCCTGAAGCTCCCATCCCCTGAACTTCACAGTTAAAGGACACTATTTTTTCCAGTTATATTATGTTGAGTTGGATTTTCTGTCATACCAGAATGAATTCAGACCACGGCAATGTCCCTATACAGGATTCTTTTCCTCTAATATCAGTGTAAATCTGAGTTTAAGGATACGCTGTGGCCATGGTTATTAGAGAAGTTACACACATCTGCAAGATGTACTCCTTAAAAGAATAGCGTCGGTGAGATTCTGGTCTAACGCAAAGGCTGATGACTTAGCCAGCAATGAGTGTAATGATGATGTAGTTGAGATTTGTGTTTTAAAATACTTTCTTGTACAATTATTTTTCTGTGAAATCCATGCAGAAAGCTAAGGCTGGAGACCTGTATTGATGTCACACATCTGCCAAGTGCCTGTCTGGGTAGAAAATGACAATCACACTGAACGTTAAAATCCACTCTTTGATTGCATTGACAAAATGGTAAAATTCCAATTGATCTAATTCCCAGTCGTTGGTTCACTCATAATTTTTCTTAACAGAAAGCGCGATTTGGGAATTACAGAGCTCACTGTCAATCACTGATCAGCTGTTCCTGCTTATATGTCTCTATTTTAATAGGATTCTTATATTCTGCCTGATTGAATTTTGGAAGGCGAGGGATGCTTTAGAAGACAGGAATTTAAAATGGAGAATTGTGAATGGTAGCTCTTGACCTTATGTTTACCTAGAACTTGGAACTTAGTTTGTCCTAGAACACAGTGAAGTTTTTTTTTTTTTTAATAGGTTTATTGGGGTGTGATTTAGATGCCATGAAGTCCTGCTGCCCATAGAATGTGGTCCATTGGTTTTTAGTATATTAAACTGTGCAGTCATCACCACTGTCTAGTTCTAGATAATTTCCATCTACAACCAAAGGACTCACGTGTTCATTCGCAGTGCTCCTATTCCCCTCACCCAGAGTCTTTCTTGATGGATTTGCATGTCTGGATGTCTCATGTGTGGTGACCTCTGTGACAGACCTCTTGATCTAGTGAATGATATTTCCTCTGGCCCAGTGCTTTTAGTATTTGTGTACAGAGTGGAGTAATTCCTTCTGCCTGAGCTTGCAAAGAAGAATCAGGATCTGGATGTAGGTAAGCCATTAAACTCTCTCTGCATCTCTTCCAGCCTGCTTTATTAACCATTCTTTACAGCGTGAGCAGGGTAATTTCTTAGCCTGAACATCATGGGTGGTCCTTCCACGTAAACTACCAGGCCTTGCTCTCATGTTCCCAGCTCCACAAGGTCCCCACCAGGCTCTTGGTCCAGTTCCCACCATGCTTCATCCAGACAAGGGCATTTACTCCTATTGTCCCCTCCATCTGTGTCTGTGTTTCCGTGTCTTAGTTAAACCCAGGTTTCTTCTTCAGAGCTCAATTCAAGTGTCAGCTCCCAAAGTCTAGGTCAGGCTCCTTAATTACTTTTCTGCATAGCATTTATTCAATTTGTAATTACACCCCCATCACTGTGACTATTTCATTAATTTTTATATTCCCCAACTAGATCATAAACTTACAGAGGATAGAGTTCACATCTGTGCAAGACGTTAAAAAATATCCCACATATCCTAGCATGGGAAACATCCCCTTTACCTCAGATAACTTAGACTATGTTAGTGTAGTTTTCATGATTAATTGTATTTATTAATAGAATATTTTGAATATGTGAACTGTGTTTCTATTAGATTGATCTTTATCTGATCAGGCTGAGTAACAGAACTCACTGTTCTAATGTTGACCACACTGATCAATAGCAGTGAGTTAGAGTCAGGCGAGAACAAAGGCAACAGGGAGTTAACCGAGATGCTCCCTCTCCCTGTTTGGATCAAACAACTCCCATTACTCTTTTCTCCCCCCTACTCCTTTCTCTTTCATTCTCTCTCTCCCTCTACGGCAGAGGGAGCAGCTTTCAAATTAAATTACAGACCTCTTTCCTTTCCAAATGGGAATCAGCACATGGTTGCTTTTTTTAAAGCAACCCTACATTTTTATAGAACAATAAATGACATGATCTCATCTTTTTACAAGGTAATTATATTAGAAAAACTCTTAAAGGTTTTACATGCAGTTGATTTAAATGCCTTTAAAAACATATGATAAACTCTGGCAGATTTGTTCTTACAAAGAATAAATGCTCTCCTGAGGGACCACGTGAAGTGTTCTGGGAATCCTTGCCTTCAGAAGTGTTTTAGAAGGCTTAAGTGACACTGAAGGTCAAGGCTGTGCTGTGGGCAATCCCATTCTTCAATACCCTCTCAGCTCTGCCCTTTTCTCTAGGTAGGGGACATCTGACAGAATGTGGAGATCTTCTGTTGCCATCCATAGGAGGTGAAAGGCTGCTGACATCTGGTAGGTAGGAGTGGAGGATGACACTAAGTGCTCTGGAGTGCATAGGACCTCTTTGCTCTGAAAGAAAATCCAGCTCAGATGTCAGAGATGCCAAGACTGAGAAACTCTGATCTATACAAAATAAGATCATGACTGTAGTATTAATTCACAACTGAATGGCCATTTCTTTGTTAATGAACAGTTTGCGGGGATTCTAGAGTAATAAACTATGCTTGCCTTTGAACGAACACTCAGTCTTTAGCAACTGCTTTCTGGCAGCTGACTTGGGTAGCCACTGAACATATACATTTTAAAATGGATGATATCTGGGTCCAGAAAGATAGCTCAGTAGATAAGGAAACTTGTCATCAACCTGAGTTCAATCCCCTGAATCCACTTGGTGAAACATATATCCACACAGTATAAACAAACAAACAAAGAAATAAATGTTATGGTTCTGTTACCTCGGTAGCTGAAGCTAGTCTCTCCTTACCTTGGCACTGAGAGATGAAAGGTGAGAGATCACAGGGATCTGGGTTCCTCTCCACACCCCTCTTCTACACTGGATTGCAGAAGGCATGGGACTTGGGACTTGTGCTCACATGATCGATCAAGAAATATTTTTTTGCTATCTGTGCACAGGTATAGGTCCAGGAACCCAGGAGGACATGCAGAAGTTTTCCTTCTTATAATAAACAATTAAAATATAAAAATATTTTTAAAGCTTTGTAAAATAATAGATATAAGATATGTATCACTGAAGTATTTGCTGAAAGCTACTTAGGGAGCTCTGGTAAAGAAAAACTGCTCAGTCTCATTGTGACTCTCAGAGGTGAGGTGGCTTTTTGAAGGGCACAACATACCTGGACTTGTAGTGGGAAATATTAAAAAATAGATGGACTGGCACGTTCCCGCTCTAGTATCTCTGTCCCGGAGGCCTGACTGGCCATGTGCTGGCAGGCAATGGCTGACCTGCTTTCATCTCGTAGAGTTCTGAGTCAGAGTTCCACGAAGCTCCATGATCTCTCCACCCTGCTCACTAGGTTCCCACTAGCGGGTCGCTACCACGCCAGCCCGATGCTTCAAGGCCCCCATGGCCTCTGTGGTGCACATCAGGCAAGCCCATGCTTTGCCGCTGTACCTTTCTCTCTTGAACCCAGATAAGCTACCATGTGAAGGAACACACAACACAAACTTAGCTCAGAAACAATAGTAACTCAATCTCTGGGTGCATCAACTAAAATCCTAATCTTGTAAGCCTAATTAAATCTAAATCCTCCAGAGGCGGATCCTCCAGAGGCAGAAACTGCGAGACACTAGTAGCTACATATTATCCTCCCGCTGTCCCCATCCAAAAGGGCCCTCTCTTTCTCTTTCTCTCTCTCTCCTCCTCTCTTCCCCTATCTAACCTGGAAGTCCCTCCTACTAGCCCAGTGATTGGCTCCTTTATTCATTAGGGGATTGGTTCACAATAAGTCACCTGAGTACATGACTCACTCCTTGTCCGAAGCCCCTCCCAGGACAGTAGACATAGTATCAAAATACAAACAGCACCATGCCCACCCACTACATGGGCTGTATCTCAAAGGTTGGGAAAAGGAAGGGAGAAGAAGCAGGATTTCATATAGGGACTAACATGGGAGAAGATACATGGAGCCCACTGTCTGTAGGTAGTGTGATATTAGTTCTGTATCTTTAAAATTGAAGAGGGACAAAAGAAGATGCTGAAAGGGTGTGTAGGATAGGTAAGAAATGGTGTTGTGAGCAGGTTAAGGAGCTGGAGGTGAGAGGAAAATTCAATTTGTAATTTATGTAAAAATGTCTAGCTACCCTGGAAGAGATTGACTTACAGGGCCAAGATTGGATGCAGGGGGACCAATTAGAAGGCTGTTTCAATGTCCCAGGTAAGAGATAATGAGTGCTTGGACCTGTATAATGGCAAAGGCCCAGAGGATGGGGCTCAATAAGCAATAGTAGTGAGAGAGGTTCAGCAGGGCTGTAATTGGATGTGAGGCCAGGGAGAAGGTTCCCATGTTTCTGGTTCAGGATGGCCGTCTGTGGAGGGAGTTATGTTCATTGCAGGGTGGAGACAGAGCAGAAAATCTCAGTGGCAATTTTCCTGTGGACATGTTAAATGCTACTTCCTTTGGGCAGCCTACCTGAAACCTTTAAAAGGCCAGGACTTAATGTGCCAATTTGGGAATCATTGACACAGAGGAAAAGGACACTGTGTACTCTTTTAGTACATTAGGTCGACTACACAGAGGGCTGAAGCCACCAAGATGTATTCTGTCATAGTTCTAGAAACTGCAAGATCAGGTGCCTTTAGATTTGCTTTTTCATGTGGTCTCTGTCTTTGGGCTGCACATGACTACTTTCTTGCCGTGTTAAAACATGGCCTTTTCTTGCTGTCTGGTCATCCCCTTCCTCTCCCAACGCTCTCTCGCCTTATAAGGACACAAATCATATTGGTTTAGGGCCCTGCCCTTATGACTTTATTTCACTTCAATTACTTCTTTAAAGGCCCCTCTGTTGCTATAAATATTTTTAGGGGGTTACTATACCCCATTTTGTTTCTTAATATCCATTGGATGTTTCTACCCCACTTTTGCCCATCTTGTTCCCAAAAAAATGACACAGAAACAGTGTAATTTATTAATAAGCTGTCAGCATGATGCTGGGCAGGTTCTTAGCTATATTGACCTTTCCATGCAGTTAAAACACACATGAATGCCCCACTTCTTGCCAACTTAGTGTCTCTTGGGCAGCTTCTGCTATAGTTGTCTGTTCTCAGGGTGAACTTCTCTCAGCTATGTGTTCCTGGTCCATCCCACCTAATGGCAACCTCCTTTGTTTTCTTCTCTCCTCCTTCTCCCCTGGTTCCTACCTGAGACCCCCCTACTTGATCTCAAATTCTATTTTCCTCTTTCTCTTGCCAAGTCACACTCAGGAGGCTCTAACCTTTTGTGGAATATATATATATATTCCACCATGTGATTGCTGGGAATTGAACTCAGGACCTCTGGAAGAGCAGTCAGTGCTCTTAACCACTGAGCCATCTCTCTATCCCCAGATTCTAACCTTTTATTAGTGAATCAGAGATTATTGGGGAACATTATTTACAGCAAACTGGTCAATACAATGCCCGTGTCCAGACTGCAACCTGATCTTGGGGCACAGAGCTCAGTATTTGAATACACAGCACACAAACTAACCCTAACATCTTCCCCTTTTAGTCCAATAAAAGGCTCTTTCTCTCACAATAAAAAACTATATACAATAAGAATAATTATAAAACAATTATGAAAATTGTTATACAGGAGTTACATTCACAATATCCAGTCCATTTGTATTTGGCAACTTAGGAAAAAGTATTCTATTATCTATTCAGAGCTCAGAGTTATATATCTAAATAATTTTTTAAATCATAACCTGTGCTACTAACCTAAATACATCTTTCTATACCTAAAAACATTTTCTTAAATCCTAAACAACTTATCATTTTATTATAAGACTAATACTTGCTATTCTTCTACCCCATCTGAAACTTGAGAAGGAATAAATATTATCTGAGTAAATAGGAAGTGTAGGCAAGAAGCTTCCAAAATTACAGAAGTGACAGAGGCAGTTGGTCTGGACAATTACACAAAATTTCTCTATAATGTTGAAGCTTCCATCTTCAGTCTTCTGGCTCTGTATATGACAGACTTTTCTGTGAACCAGGGATTATGAAGGACTTACTTACCTTGTGGCTGCAAAGCTTAGCAGTTGTTTGTCTAGTTTAGCCAGCATTCTGTCTACAGTAGAAGCAAGGGCAGTTTTGCTTGGTGGCCAGAATGCCATATATGGAGCAAACTCCATATGGAGGTTCTTTGATGCTTATCATGTTCCTTGAAGTAGAATGAGGGTACTGCTAGAAGCAGACCTGTCTCATTGTCAAAAAGGCTTTCTAATAATAAAACATCTTTAAATGTCATATTCTGTAGATGGGTTTCAAAAACCCCAGAGATCTACAAAATATTGTATTTAAAGATATGTTATTATGTCTGAATTGACAAACATGGTTTGTTTTTAGCTATTTGCTATGTGTTCAACCTTGGAAATGTATTTTTGTAATAAACTAGACTAATATCTGACATGACTATAAGTTTGATTGACTATTAACTTGCATTATTTAATTACCCTAAACAGTTTGTAATGGCTGCTTTTTAAAGGATTCAGACTTAATATTGCAATTTTAAGAATTGCTTAGGTACAATACCTCAAACAAGAGCTGAATATATATATATATCATCAATATATAAAGATCTATACCAACGTAAAATTTTTGGCTTCTTAATGCTTTGTAGTTTAAAAATAGATTCGATCATCTATCCTTTTATCCCCACCATTCCTTTTTAACCCTTTTCCCCGTACATAAGAAAGAAAGAAGGATAGGGGAAAGAGAATGATAAAAATACCAGAGTCTAAGTTTCTATACCTTGTTTTCTCCCTGACCAATACCATTTAACAGCTTGTAACCAACCCTCTTTTAATGACAAGCATTCATCATGCATAGAATGATCAAATCATCCACCTGCTTTTTCAGACTGGCATGTCACTCTCTTAAAATTCCTGCTGATTTTGGGGTACAGTTCTCTTTTGGGGGCCCAAGAAAATTGGAAAAATGGTCAAGTCTTCAATAAGCTAGCTGTAACATTTGTTGTTCACTTTCAATGTGCTGTGGCAATATAAGCTTATGAAGTTCCCATTGGAACAGTCTTCAAGGCTAGATTGATTGGAGCCAGCAGCTTTCTTTGAAGCTGTCCTGGAAGTGATTTTGTTAAAACAGCTATTAAGGCAGTCTGAGGAAGGATCAGGAAGAATGCTGGAATAAAAATGTCTCAGTGTCTCAGCTCAGCATCCTTTTCAGCATCATCAAGAATGAATCTTGGTCAGGACCACTTGTCTGGCTGTTTTTTCTCTGTGAACATAGAAACTTTTAGAGGCAATATACATTTCTGCAATAACATATGTATGGAATGTGCAATGTGCACAAATCAGTTAAGGATGATTCTCCAGTCTCTGTTTGAGCAGATAAGTCACCGGTCTTATTTTATAAGTCAGTTTGGATTGTTTAACCAAACAGTAATATAAATTTTATCTAGGTCTATTGAAATAATGGCATGATGAGTCCTGAGGATTCTGTAGCCAGATATTTATCATCTATGTATAGCTGAAGTTGTGGCTGGAGACATTTTCACGTCTCGGCAAGTCTCAAAGTTACCTGTTTTGTTAGTCATGACGGTTTTTTTCTTCTTGTCTGTAGCCAAGATCTTTGGGGGGGGGGTCTTCCAGGTCATATCTGATTTTATCAGTTTGGAAGGAGTCAAAAGCTCCTCTTTTCCTGTGGAAACATATACAAAGCCTCTCCCCCCAATGTAACACATTTCCTTCCTCCCTTTGGAAGTTAAGACATTCTTAATATACACAGGCTGGCTAAGTTCAGCAGAGTTTCTCATGATCCAGTGTCTCTCAGTAGTGATAGGTTTTTTTTTTTTTAATTCACTGGCATTTAAAAAATGTAAAGTTAATAAAGCATTATACAGTCTTTCTCTGGATGTCTTTGTTGACCACCTGTTTGTTAAGCATCTCCTTTAAAGTATGATTAAATCTTTCTACAACTGCTTGTCCTGTAGAATTGTGTACTATACCTGTAATGTGTTTTATATTATAATATGTAAAAAACTGTATCACTTTATTAGAAACATATGCTAGAGCATTGCCAGTCTTAATTTGTGAAGGTATTCCCATCATTTCTATAGCTTCTAATAAAAGGGGACTGTTACAGAATTAGCCTTTTCAGAACTTAATGCCATTGCCCATTGGAATCATAAATATGTGTCTATAGTACGGTACACATATTTTAGTTTACCAAACTCTGCAAAATAAAACACACTCATTTGCCAAATTTCATTTCTTGAGTACCTTTAAGTTTACTACATTACGGTAGGTAATGGATTTTGGTTATATAAAGAACAAACAAATTATAAGGACATTTCCTTATAATTTCTTTGGCTTGTTGTCAAGTGAAAAAAGCTTATTTTTTATATCTTTTGTATTAGCATGGTGTTTCTTATGAAACTCTGAAGCTTCTAGCACATTTCCTATTAATATCTCATCAATTTCATCATGGTATAGAGCCTATAGACCCATATGGGATCTGATAATTGTTATATACAATTGATGATTTATATTTCTGATTATTTGTTGTAGTTAAATCAATAGTGAAGTTAATTCAGAATCATCCTGAATAAATTCAGCAGTTTCTATATACAAAATTACTCTTTTCTTTATATTGAGAGTCAATTACTATATTAAGAGACTCTGGAAAATCTAATAACACCATAAAAATTGCATGTAATTCTGATTTTTAAATGTAATCATAAGGATTCTCAACGATCTGACTTTTTAAAAAATTTATAGCCTGCCTTTCCTGATTCATTTACATCAGTATAAAATGTAGATGCTCCAGAAATTAGAGTCCTGTATAGTATATAAGGGAGAATCCAATTGACTCTTTTTATAAATTGAAGTAGTTTGCTTTTTGGATGTTTGCCATTAATTCCCCCCCACTCCCCAATTTGCTGCAAGTTCTTTGCCAACATTCATTTTCTGCCCATAATGAGGCAATCTAAGCACTAGTAAAAGGAACCACAATCTCTGCTAGATCTATTCCTAATGATTGACCAAGTCTCATTTTTCCTTTCAGAATCAATTCAGAAATAATTTCTGTATAGGTTTTCAATTTTCTGATTTGTTTGTCTGCTAAAAACATCCATTCTAAGATAAAATATTCCCTTTGTGCCAGGCAGTGGTGGTGCACTCCTTTAATCCTAGAACTTGAGAGGCAGAGACAGGTGGATTTCTGAGTTTGAGGCCAGCCTGGTCTACAGAGTGAGTTCCAGGACAGCCAGGGCTGCACAGAGAAACCCTGTCTTGAAAAACAAAAAGCCAAACCAAACCAAACCAAACCAAACCAAACCAAAACCAAAAAACAACAAAAAAAA
>CM052708.1:93029716-93078097 GCA_028551405.1 Uromys caudimaculatus | reverse complement strand
CCAGTAAATATCTTCCAGAAAAATTTGAACATTACTGAGAGTTCTTAATTGCTCTCTTCTGATTTATACTTTCTGTGGTTGACTCTTTTGTAGACCTACCTTATATCCTAGATAATTAACAGAATCTCCTTTTTTATCTTTTCAGGAGCAATTTGTAATCCTCAAGAAGCCAAAATTCTCTTTATTTCAATAAACATTTTTTCTAAGTTGTCTCTATTTGAATCAACCACTAAAACATCATCCACATAATGGTAAATTATGGACTGAGAGAACTGCTTAAGAATTATTTCTAATGGCTATTTTACATAATATTGGCATAAAGTAGGACTATTCAACATTCCTTATTGCAAGACTTTCCAATGATATCTCTTTACTAGACAGCTTCTATTAAAAGTAGGTGCTGAAAAACCAAACATTTTCCTATTATGTATATATAAAGAAATTGTGAAAAAGCAATCTTTTAAACCAATCACGATAATATTCCATTCCTTAGGTAACAAGGAAGGCAATAGGATTCCAAGCTGTAAAGAGCCACAGCAATGGGCATTTTGTATTTTTTTTTTCCCAGAGAGCTTTATGTCTTATGCAGCCCTGGACTAGGCATGGCTGCCTGCACCTTGGGCCACCAAGAACTGCTCTACCCCTCCGTTCTGGCTTCTGGGAGCAGCTGAGCTAGGGTGGGCAAAGCTCAATGGGACAGCATTTTGTATTTTTATATTTCCTGCAATTTTCCAACCACAACTGATTTGTGAGTATTTACTTCAATATCTATAGTACTTTTAATCCATTTATAAGAGGTGTATATGCTTTGCTTAATGTTCAATAGCATTTTTTTGTATTCAGAATTAATGTTTTCAAAAGCCAGTGATTCAATTAAAATTTCTCTAGCAGTTGGTTTTGATATTGGTCTATTTATAGGTATAGTTAAACTTTGTAAAAAGTCAGTGAAAGATTCGTTTGAAACCTGGGTTATCTTTGTAAATGATTCATCCCATCCCTGTTGTTTAACCTTGTTCTAAGCATTTAAGGCTATTATATGACATTGGTCTACAGCAGCATCAAGGGTTATCTATACTCTTAATTCAGAATTTGGACCTTCACCTAGTAACTTATCCTTGACAATATCAATGCCTCTAGTCCTATTTTGTTACTTCATGATCAAAACCTCATTTTTCACCATGTCAGTCATTGTAATTGAGTGCCAGGCTCTAGGATGGCTGTCATCAAATCTCTCTAATCCTTTGGATTTATACAATTCTATGTGGCCCAGTTTTAAGTATCTCTTTGACCTATGGTGAATGTCAGCCATATCTTGTTACTACTTCCTTAAACCTTTAAAATCTTGTGCCTCTATAGGTTGCCACTGGAATTCTTGATAATCCTGTGGATATCCCTCATATCCTCCTAATTCCCTTATCACGGCTGGGAAAATTATTTTAGGTTCTATAACATATATGAACTGCCATTTTGCAATCTTAAGAAACTGGGGATGTGGCAGACTATGTGTTTTGGCCTTCCTTCCTCTATCTATATCTTAGAACTTACTTCAATTTTACTTATACTATTTTGTAAGCTTTTTTCTAAGACTTGTTTCCAATTTTCATTGTTTTCCTTTTCCTGTATTTTTATTAGCTTAATATTCTCCTCTATATGTTTATAAACTTTTCTAAGTTTTCCTCTAATGATTGCCCCTAATTTTAATTTTCTCCTTTTGCTTTATCTTTGAAATCTTAGCATTTTCCTCAATCTGATTTATAAATTTCTATAATTTTTCCTATAAGGATTGTTTCCATATTTCATTTCTCTCATTTTGTTTCACCTCTGATATCTTAGCATTTCCCTCAGTCTGATTTATAAATTTTTGCAAAATTCTAAGGCTTGTGTCCATTTGTCATACCTTTCCATTTCTTGTTTTTCTAAAGCCTTCTTCCTTGAAAAGACATAGAAATCCAGTATGACTGTTAAGGTAAGAATGAGGATTGTTAATATGATAAAAACCATAATCAATAATATGTTAGTTTCAGTTAGGTCATTTATCTCTCTCTTTTTCTCCTATCTTTGAAACATTTAAAAGAGCATTAGATAAACCCCAAAACCTCTGTGTTATTGTGTCTCTCATATTTATGTCTCATTTCTTTAAATTTATTATTTTGAAATTATTTATATTTATTTATTTATGATATTTTATATACAGATCCTTTTCTTCTAAACATTAAGACATAATTTAAAATCTTTTTTTAACCTGGTCAGAAGTCCTCTTGTAGTTGGATTTTTTCTTTGTATTTTCTGTATCCCTCTGCTTTTCAGCTCAGGATACTGGGTTAATCCATATCTAGTCCTTTTGCTCACAGGGAGGGGTGGAAAGGCCATTCAACTAGAAAAACTGCTTTTGACCACCATTGTCCTCCGCCCTTGTGACCTCAGCTCCAGTGCCCCGGGAAAGGCTCAAGAGAAGCTGCCAAGCAGCTTTAGAAGTCACCAGCCAATGGCCAGTTTAGAGCTCCATGTGGATTCTGGCTCTGTGGCACAGTTCACAAGGCTGGTCTTAGTCCTTGCTCTGCTGGTGTGGCCATGCTGGGGAGCTCGGGCTGTGCTGCTGCTTTCTGTGAGCTCTGGCTCTTAGCTCTCTCCAGTGCTCCCCAACATTACACTGGAACTGTACAGTGCTTAGGATAAACTGCAGCCACTGTGTCCTAGGACACCTGCAGGAAAACTAGTTCTCTAATCAGCAGAGGCTTTAGAAGCCTGGCTCCAGGAGTACTGGTTCTCCATCTTTTTAGGCTATGGAATGCTTGCAGTTGCTAGGTTGCAGAGGTTGCATTTCTCAGATTCCCTTTAATAAAATGACAGAGCTAGAAGTTGTTTTATCTTCAAGATTTGAATTATTTTGGATCTGAGCTTGAATTTTAGCCCCATATTGGGTGACAATTACTGCTATAAACATTTTTTTTGGAGGGGGGGAGTGGGTTGTTATACTTCCTTTTCTTTCTTAATAGCTATTGGAGTTTCTACCTTACTTTTGCCTATTTTGCTCCTAAGAAAATGACACAGAAACATTGTAATTTATGAATCAGCTATCAGTATTATGCTGGGAAGATTCTGAGCTATAATAATCTTTCAACACTGTTAAAACTCACATGAATGCCTCATTACTTGCCAAGTTAGTCTGTCCTGGGCAGCCTCTGCTATAGTTATCTGTCCTCAGAGTGAACGTCTCTTGGCCATGTGCTCCTCGTTTGTCCT
Source organism: Uromys caudimaculatus (assembly GCA_028551405.1). Classification (NCBI taxonomy): domain Eukaryota; kingdom Metazoa; phylum Chordata; class Mammalia; order Rodentia; family Muridae; genus Uromys; species Uromys caudimaculatus. Next base: position 93,074,854 of record CM052708.1, on the reverse strand, counting down.
ACCTAATGGGGACTTCCTTCCTCTTTTCCACCCCTCCTTTTCCTTCTGTTCCCTACCTGAGACTTCCTACTCCATCTCAAGTCCTGCCTTTATTTCCTGCCCAGTTATAGGCACCAGCATTTTATTAATGAATCAGAGATTATTGGGAAACATTATTTATAGCATGCTTGTCAATACAATGCCCATGTCCAGACTATCTAATCTTGAGGCACAGAACTCAGCATCTGAATATGCAGTGCATAAGACCAACCTCAACACCCCTTTCTTCAGATACAATCACTCTCATGGGCTGAATGGGCTAAATAAAATTTGTGTTTCTCCAAAACTTACATGTTGAATTCCTAGCACTAATGTGATAGTAATTGGAGATGGGTACTTGGAAAGAGATGGGGTCATGAGCAAAACCAATACCCTTTAAAAAGAAATTTTAGAGATCTTTCTTGTTCTTGTGATGTCATATGAACATCTAAGTCTGTCAGCAACTTGGAAGAGGGCCTTCATCAGAACTTACAATGCTGGCACTGTGACCTGAGATGTCTGTTCCCCAAAACTGTGAAAAATAAATGTTTGTTTTTCAAGATACACAGTTTGTAGTACTCTGTTAGAATAGTAGTCAAACTGAGAGCATGAGAAGGAACGCTAGAAACAGAAACATAGAGAATGCCAGGTGGCAACAGAGGAAGAAGTGGAATGGCTATTCGGCAAGTCTGGGTAGGCGAAGAGTTGACTTCAAGAATCAGAAGCAAGGAGAAAATTCTCCCTCCCAGCCTTCAGGAAGGTACCAGCCTTGCCAACACCTTCAGTCTAGATACCTAGCCCCTAGCATGAGAAGACAATTCATTTCTGTTGCTTAGACTACCCCATTGATATACAGTTATAATAGCCCTAGGAAATGAATATATACACCAGTGGCAAGAATATTTAAAAATAATGATAGAGAGCAAATCATAGGTCAAAACAGTTTGTTTTAAAGACTCTCATTAGCTCTCTTAGAAATCTTCCTGCATCTGGAGACATAGAAGACTGTGCTGAAAGGAAGAAGAGAAGTTCTGATTTCAGGAGAATTAGCCATGAGTGATCAACTGGGTCCAATGGGATACAGATCCAGGAGTACCAGGACTGGACCATGCCAAAACACCAGGAAGTCCCAGGCCATCGAGATGAGAACATTTCAGGGGAGCTAGAGGAAATAGAGCTCATGATAAAGGAAAGATCACTGTTCTCAGGTGTCATTCTCTGTGTAAAGATGAAAGAATCATGCAGACCTAGGTGTGCGGTACCACAGTAGTAGGAAATGACTAAGATAAAAAGGAGGGCAAGCAAGAGGCTCAATGGATAAAGGGGCTTGCTGCTAAGCCTGACAACCTAAACTCAACCCCCAGAACTCACAGACTATGGAAAGAATCATCCATACCAGTTGTTCTCTGACATGAGCATTGTAGCACATGTGTGCCTCCCCAACTAAATAATATAAAAATGCTTTCAAAACAAAGTAATATATGTTTGTGTGTAGATTTATAATTTTTAGGAGGCAGGGGATAGAACCCATGGCTTTGTTCATGTGAGGCAAGTACTCTGTCACTAAATTGCATCCCCAGGCTCAATATTATTTTTAATGTGGTTTTAGATATCAATATTGACATATATTCTATAAAGGTCAATAGTGGAGAACTGAGGAAGTCAAACTTGAAACTAATGTTCAAGCTGGCATGAATTTACCTGCTGTTGGGGTCAGGAACGATGTAAGCATATAAATGTACAGCTGCCTCCTGACACTTACTGGGAACTTACTACTTGATACACATGCTCCATTTATTTCATTTCATTCATCCTTCCATACCCCCGAAGTAGGCCCTTGGTACCTTCATTTCACAAGTGAGGAAGATATGGTTGATACAGTTGCTCTTAGAATAATGCTTGCCCAAAATGATGGAGCCAGATGACCATGACATGAAATCTCCAAGACTGAGCCAAAATAAATTTAATAAACTTTGTTCTGTTTGGTTGATTATTTTAGGTTTTTGTCTCTTTGGTGAGAATCTAATAATGGGAGAGGAAGAAAGTCTTTTTGTCAAGTTTGGTCAAAGTCTAAACTTGATGAGAAAGGTTGTAGGTATGTAGAAGCTAGTGGTTCCAGCAAGCCATCAGTGGCTCTTTCCCCCTTGCAAACCAAGGTTAAATGTTCCTCAATACCTGTCTTTTTAAATGTATATTATGTGAATATGTGTATATGTATACAACTTATGTATATACACATTATTATATCTATAAATATATAATCAGGAAAATATAATAGCAAATATTCATGTCAGAGATTGTAGCTAAGATGATTAACGTTTTCCACTCAACAGGTAGCCAAGAGAATATTATTGTCAAACAAATAGATAGGCCATCCTGATGAATATAGCTGACCTCCTGTCCTGCCCATCATCAGCCAAGGAGAAATGTTTACATTCATGTAATGGAAGGGCACACACAGAGGTCAAGCTCATGTTTTTAAATGCACATTTCTTTATTCCACCTAGTATAACTAACATTTATTAGGTACCTTTATTTTTATTCTGAATAAGACATAGGCTAAATTATATGTTAATTTTAAATGAAATAGAAACAGGCTCTTCATTCTACACAGAGGAATCTCTTGCCATTTTTGCCTCATTTAAATTTTTCTTCTTCTCTTGGTTTTTGATCTAGAAGCCAGAGAGAAGGATAAATTCCATAAGAAGCTAAGACAGGAGTCAAGAAAATTATTTTGCTCAATTATTAGATTGCTTCCCAAGCATGCAGGAAGCCCTGGGGCTGGTCTCCACTACTATATAACACTGGGTGCAGTGGTACACACCCCTGGTCTAAGCACCTAAGAGGTAGAGGCAGCAGGTTCAGAAATTCAAGGTTACATAGTGAGTTTGATACCAGTGAGTTTGAGACAGATGAAGCTCTGTCTCAAAAAACAAAAACAAAACACCTCTCCCAACCTGAATTTCTATCAGTGCCTTTGATGTAGATGTAGTCATTAGGTTCACAACTCAGACTTTGTTTTTATCCAAGCCAACTAAAGCACCTTGTGTGAAAATCCTCATTTTAATACAGTAGAAAAAAACATGTATATTGCTATTTTTTCTGGTAAATATTTATAAGGGAAACTTGACTTCCAAGGTAAGAGAGTGTCCCTGGACAGTAAAACAGTCTTAATTTGTTTCTCCATTTCTCGTGCACCAGACAGAGCCACAGTACAAATATTTTCCTCTGCACTCACCAACTTTCTATATTAGTAGTGGTAAGAGTGTTACATAAATCTTGGAGATAATGAAACCTGCCTTACTTCCCTCACACACTCTTTGGAAGAATAAAATAAAATAATGCACATAAGTGTGTTTTTGAAAAGGAAAAAGTGCCATAAAATTTAGGATGGCAATGCTTTTACCTTGCTTGGTATGTTGCTTTCCTTATTGTTCATTGTTTATCAGCTCTTTCTACATGCATGCTTGGGAAAGAACCCCACAGTTCCCATTCACCTTTTTCAAGACCATACAACTGTAAGGGTCTGAGAATCACTGAAAGAAGACCCCAGTATGCAAAAGCAAAGGGCATTTATTCTGCAGAAACAGCCAGCATGCAGGGAACAACCATCTATACAAAATGGTGACTACCTCGAGGGAAGATGCGGGCCTCTTTTAAAGCCAGTTAGGGGTTTTCCAGTTGCAGTTGGATCACCTTCACCAGGATTGGGTGAGCTTATGGTATGAGATATTTGTATACTTCTGATTGGTTTGTATCTCAAGGGAGAGAGGATTACCTTATAGGGACTTTTTCCTTATGTGTTGTAAGCCTCTGGCTGGATGTTGGTGCTATTGCTGATTGGTTGCCCTTTTTCTGTGGTTTTTATGCAAAACCTGGGCTGTCCTTCTGGGAAATTGGGAAATTGAAGCTTAAGGCCTAACATGGCTGCCTGTTCTAAAATAGAGTGAGTTTAGTCTTCTCACAACTGCCCTTTTACTTAGATTTTTAATATACATTTCAGTTTTTCATTTATATTCCAGGGTGAGTTTAAGATAAGCACATAGCATACTCTCTGAGGGCATTTAAAATGTCTGAACAAATCTAAAGAGCACTAATGAAGGGACATTGCTGGAAGTCACATCTTTAGTCCACAGCTTGGTGAGATATGACAACACTTGTTTCCGCACTTGTGGATTAATTTATTAGTATCTACTCCCTTTTTTCCTCTATGAGATGAAGGCTATCACAACTGTAGACTTCCCAGTTCCAATGTCTTTTTATTAGTCTTTCTTCTGAGGTAACATTAGTTTTTTTATCGTAGCCTGTAATTTCTCAGATATCAGACAGCAGTCCATTTGTACACTGAAGATTGTAGAAATAATATAATAATACATATTTGAATAGTTTTCATTTTTGAACAACATGTAGCTTTTTATAAATACAACCAAAGGCATGAAACTAGAAATGAAATGAAAATGCGGTCTGTATATATTTGTCTCTGAATGCTACTTGGGTAAGAAATGAGTCTCCAGACGAAAGCAGTGTGAGGCATTGCAAATCTAACTGCCTCTTATTATCCTAAGATTGCATTGATGTGTTTGTGAAAACTCCACAAAGAATTCCATGAGGAACTTCTGATCTTGGAGGGCTCCAGGGGTGCTGATGCAAAGTGAACGGGGAATATCTGTATGTGTGTTTTTTAATCTAGTGGATCCCGCAGCATGCTCACAGGCGGTTTACTCATAGACAAGGAATCAGATTCTTCAGATAAAGTATTGCGAATGAGATTTGAAGACAAAAGTAATAACATTCCCTGTGTTGACTATCAGATCTGCAAAAGCAGCTCTTCTACAAACCACTTGTGTTGTTAATAACTCCTCAACCTCCTCCGATAAGCCTCCATAGGACACCGACCCTGTTTCAGCAGAGTTCTCCAGGCAGCTGTGATAGACGCAGAGGATGACACATCAGTAAATGCTCATCGATCTCCCTAGAGAGCATTCCACACAACAATTTTTTATTTCCTTTGAAGTTAGATCACAAGTATTCCTCCTGTCCTGTTGTGGTTCAGAGGCTATGCATTTAAACAACAGAAATAGGAATCCTGCCTGCAGAGGGCTTCAGTTTAGGAAGGAAAAAACAGAAGTCAACATCCATTAGAAATGGATGTATTATTTAGAGAGCCTTCCTGACCCAACCTGGAGCTGGGCCTGCTATTTCTCCTGTGTCTCTCTTTGTCTCGTGTAACAGGCAGGAGTTATCCAGACAAAGATGGTGCACTCTATAATAGCAACTGCTAACTTTGGTTTTGGTCGTGGATTCATTTACGTTGTGAGGGTTGCTAAGAATTACTCAAAAATAAACCATATAAACCAGTTTGGGTGGCTCACACTGTAATCCTAACATTTAGAGGACTAAGGTATCAGGATGGTGAGTTTGAAGATAACCTGGGTTATGGAGTGAGTGCTGACTCAAACAAAACAAAACAACAAATTAAATGTACTCCATAGAGTTGTTAAATGACTCAGCAATTCCAGTCCAAACAATTAGAGCTACAAGCTCAGATATTTGCATATCAAACCCAGATTCACAGAACATCCATTAACAAGTGAATGGATAAACAAAATATAGGGTGTCATACAATAGATATTATTTAGTCTTTAAAAAGAATGAGGTTCTGACTCAAGCTGGACAATGGATTGGGCTTAGAAATATGATGATAAATGAAAGACATTAGCTACAAAAGAAACCAAAACCAAAACCAAAACCAAATGTGATTCCACCTAGAGTAAGTAGTGTCAGGATGTGGATTAGAGATTCCCAGAGGCCAAGTTCAGGGAAGAGATTAGTTGAACTTCTGTTGGGGAAATTTAAAAGTTCTACCAATGTGTTCTGATGGTGTTTGTCAGCTCACCTGATGTTTGAATTACATACTCAAAAAGGACTAAGAGAGTCTGTTTTATTCTATGTATGAGGCTCTCTAAAAATTGAGGCTCTCAAAGAGCTTTTATTTACTTGAGATACATTTATCTCTAATTGCTGAATTCAAAATTAAAATGGAAAAAAACCACATTATTTCATCTCATACTAAAAGAGTAAAACTATCAAAGGTTAATGTAACCTTTCTTTAAAGATCAAGTAAATTATGAGAAGCTAGGCAACACATGCTGCTGATTATTTTGAACAGATAGATTCATTGTGTTAATTTTTTTAGATTTATTTATTTTATTTTTATAGTATGAGTGTTGTCTTGCTTACATGTATGTGTGGGTACCATATGTGTGCCTGATTCCTCCAAGTCCAGAAGAAGGCATTGAATCCCCTGGAACTGGGGATTATAAATGGTTGTCAGCCACTATATGGATGCTGGGAACAGAAGCCAGATCCTCTGGGAGAGCAGTCTCTTAGTGTTCCTTTTAAAGAACATTGTCGCCTAGGGATGTTGTAAGTGGACGAGTGCATGTCTAGCATACACAAGACCCTGGGTTCAATCTTCAGCATTAAAAAACCACATAAAGAAATAATGTTATCACTTAAGGTCTGCCAGCGCCAGAGTCTAAACACCCACCCCTACTTCATGAGGTAAGCAGCTCATCCAACTTGCCATTCAGCTCAGCCAATGCCTCTGGTCCTGGCTGTGACCATTGAGCTATGCTATGCAACATCCAGAGGTATGGGCGTATTTCCCCTTTTGTCGCAGAGAATATTACTGTCATATGTATTCAGGGGCTAAGATTTAATACAACTGATCTTTGATTCTTTTTGTGTGTGTGCCTGTTCATGTGTGTGCTCATCGACGTGTGGAAGCAGGGCAGAGTCCAATGGCTGGTATCTTCCACCACTGCTTCTCTGCTTTCTTTTTTGAGACAGGGTCATTCACTGAACCTGGAGCTCACCAGTTTGGCTAGACTGGCTGTACAGCAAGGTCCAAGGATCCTCTTACCTCTTTCTTCTCAGTGCTGGCATCATAGTATGTGCTGCCACGTCTGAATTTGAAAAAAAGTTTATTTTTAATTATGTGTCTGTGTGAATGTATGTGAGTACAGTACAGGCACCCATGGAGCTGAAGCTATAGGCAGTTATAAACTGCCCGGGGTAGGTGCTGGGAATCAAATGCAGGTCCCCTGCAAGAGCAGGAATTGCTCTTAACAGCCAGCCATCTTTCCATCCCTAGGCCTAGCTTTTTCTTGGGCTCGCTCAGGTGAGGTGCAGGGCCTGCTTTTCTGAGAGTGGTAGCCAGTGAGGGACATGATCAATTTTCCCACTCTCATGACCCTGGGGCCAGCTCTCCTGCCTGCTGTAGATGGTGAGGGATGAGGAATAGGGAGAGGGCATCTTTCCTTCATCTGAGCTACCATCCAGCAGACAAGAGTCAAGACCAGCTCTTCCACAGTCATGCCATCCAGGCTGGCTCACTGACAACACCCACATCCAGAGCCAGCTTTACTGTATTTCCCAAACGAGGTGTGGAGCTTGCTTTCCTGAGTGCTGCTGCCCAGATGAGGTTCAGGGCCTACTTTCCTGAGTACTGTAGCAGGTGAGGGGCAGGGCTCTGATGACCTTGGGGCCAGCTCTGCTGCCAGCCATTGGTGGCAAAGGGCAAGAGGAGGGGGTGGTTGTCTCCCTCTCCCCATGTCATAACTTAGCAGACAAGAAAGAAGGGTAGCTCCCCCACACTCATGCCTTTAGGATCAGCTCACCCATGTCCCTGCTATCAGTCAGCTCTACAGTGCTGCCCAGGTGAGGTATAGGGTTTGCTCTCCCAAGTGTTACAGCTGGTGAGGGGCAGGGAAAGCTCTCCTGCTCTCATGACCCCAGAGTCAGGTCTCTGGCCTGCCAAAAGTGGCGAAGGGTGAGGGAGGAGGAGAGGATACCTCTTCCTTGTTCATGCCACCATACAGGAAGTGAGTGGTGGGACCGGGTCCCTTGAGCTCATATCTTTAGGGGCTGGCTCACCTTCAACTACCACAATGTGTAGGACCACTCCCTAAGCTGACTAGGGCTCTCTCATGATGCTCAGGTGAGGAGTGGGACCACACATTCCTTAAACGTCAACATGCCGCCAGCCTAGGCCAGGGATGCTTACCTGGCTTTGGTGGTAACAGATCTTTGCTATAGCAGGGCCAAGGACCCAGATGTAGCCCTGGGTGGCAGCACAGGCCAGGACCTCACCATGGTCCCAGGTGGCATCACCAGCTTACTCATATAATGTTGTTCTTCATTACCCTCCAGTCTCCAGTTCTGCCTCTCCTCATTGTGTCCACATTCTTCTGTTTCTCTTACTTTTCCATTTCTACACCACTTATTTACTCCTCTTAGTGGCACCTGGCATCTATGAATGTCTGGGGCCATCTCAGGAGTGGTCTAGAGCGTGCTATGCTCAACTTGTGCATTATGGTGTAGACAGGGATCCCTGTGGCCTGCATGGCACCTGACTGGTAGTTATCTCAGTCTCAGTCATATCTCCCTGTCCGTGCATGATGGCACTGGTCTGGTGGTCATCTCAAGCTTGATTTCTTCAGGAAATGTGAGACCAGTAATCATTCAGTTGTTCCTAGGTAAGAACAGTGAGTGTAGACATAGCTTATCTCCTCTCTGTCACACAGCAGCCATGCTTACAATACTTCTAAAGGCAGGCATTTTTAGTTTTTGAGACTACAACTCATAGAAATGTTCAAGCACAAGTCTATCTTAGTTATGGCTGTAATGAAAACATACAATAAACAGAGTGGCTAAAACAACAAGTATTATTTCTTTTGGTTTGGAGGCTGGGAGTCCAGGGTCAGGGTGGCATCTGGTGAGGGCTCTGTTCTTCAGACAGCTTCATATATCCTAATGTGTTGGAAGGATGACAAGAGAGCGCCCCAGGATTTTTGCTCATGCAGACAGGGTCTCACTATGTATCCTGGAGTGGAACTATCTGTGTAGAACAGGCTGGCATTGAACTCACAGAGATCAACCTGTTTCTGCCTTCCAAGTGCTAAGATTAAAGGTGTGTGCCAGTGTGTCTAGCTCTTTGGGATCTTCCCTCCCCTTTTTAATAAAGGCACTTAATGCCATTAATATGATATGACCCAAATGCCCTACTTCTTAATTCCACCATATTGGATATCGCGTCTTGGCACTATGAATTTGTTAGTATGTATAGTCAGTGCAAAGCATCTCTCTTTGGATACATTTTTGTTCTCCTATGTAAATAGCTGGCTGTGCAATGGTTAGATCACAGAGTACATAGGTTCATAGCTTAAAGTAATTTTTTTCTCTTATGGGACATTTGGCATTTATCATCATTGTGCCTGGCACCCAGTAGAGGTTACTATCAGTACTGAGCCTTAGAGTACATGGGAGATTCTATCAATAAAGGCTCACACAATATACCAATAATATTCAAATTGTGAAACTTAAGCTTACAAGTATGTTTAACTTTTATTTTTGGTCTCCATTGACTGGACCCAAGGCTTTGAGTGTATGCTGTTTGTGCCATACCACTGAGCTACACTCTCTCAGTGTTTAACTTTTAAAAAAAGTGTTAAACTATTTTCTAAAGTCATTGAACTATTTCCTATTTCCACTAGCAGTCTATCAACCTATTATTCTTGCCAATAATCTGGTGATGTGTGTGTCTTTTTACCGTGTAAGGCCACTGTATTGTGATTTTACTAGTCCTTGTTGATTATTGTGGTTGAGCAATTTTTAGTTTGCATATCATCTTTTGTGAAAAGCGAAGATGCTGTTTGGTTTCCACAGAATGCATAGCCTTTTTCCACTACCATGAAGTGAAAATAAATGTAAGTCCATTCTAAGTCAAAGGCCAGTTACATTTGTTGAAGATTTTGACATCTATATTCATGAGGGATATTGGGCAGAAGTTTTTTTAAAAAGATGTTCTTTCTCTGGGTTTTATTATAATAGTAATAGTAACCAGATAAAATGAGCCACAAAGAATTCTCTCTTCTCTAAGTGGGCTTAAGATTGTTATTTTTTTTCTGTAAATGTAGGATAGAATTTACCAGTGGAACCATCTGGATCAAGAGCTATCTTTGCAGGAAGAGTTTTTTAAATTAGAAATTCAAATATACATTCATAATAATTGTGAGTCATTCAAATTTTAGCCTATTTTTCTATCAATTTTTATGAGTTGTGTTCCTCAAAACTCTGTTAATGAAGGGGGCCACCTAGCTGGCTCAACGGGTTAAGGTGCTTGCTGCCAAACCCGATGATCTGAGCTCAATCTCATGGACCTGCATAGAAGAATAAAAGGCCTATTTTGGCCTCTGAGCTCCACATGTACCTCACGGCACACGGCTACACATATATGTGCAAGAGTGCCAGCAACCTTCCCCAAATGTAATAAAAAAGGGAAAATTGCTCATTTTGTACGGCTTGTCAATGTGGTGGGGATAAAAATTGTAACATTCTGGTACTATGCTGTTAGTCTCCAGAAGGAAAAAAATTACAAAAACTTTCCCCCATTTCTCTTAGCAATCATTTCAGATTTTTCTCTTATTTTTGCCAATCTTATTAGTGATCTTATCAGTTTAGTTCCTCTTTACATAGAACCAGGTTTTTGTTCTGAAAAATTTCCCCATCTTTGTTTTATATGCTACTGCTTTCTTTTCTTCTATTTACTTTGCATATAATTCTGGTTTTCCTAGATTCTTATGAAAAGAATTTAGTCTTTGGTTTTAGCATTTTCTTTATTACAATCATCACCATTTAACATATCTTTCCCCATTTCAGCAAAGCTTTAGCGCACTATAAATTTTCATGTGATTCCATTTGAAATATTTACCAAATAGAGCAAGGGTCATTTAGAAATATATTGTGTAATTTGTCAGAAGTTTGTGGTCCATGCCTATAATTTGAAAGCCTGAAGCATAAGGACAATGAGTTCATGGCTCTCCTGAGCTAGATTGTGACAAGATTCTGTCTGTAGGTCTCACGTATCCCACAATAGCTCCAAAGGAGTCATAAGACATTGGCAGGTCACAAGGTCATTCCACAGGGTCAAAAGGTTGGACACCTTGACAGATGTGAATCACAGAGTTGCTGTGCTCTCTGTGTGCTTTCAGGGTTGAACCCAAGAGAACGTGCCCCTAAACTTTTGTTAAAGTGGGGTGATTCCATCAGGGGCATTCTCAACCCAGGCTCTCCCCTTTTAAATGAATTTGCCTTTCATACAGTGGGGAACTCAATGAGTGGGTTTTTTTTGCCCTCTGGGCTTTTCTATTGATCCAGTGATGACTGCGAGGCTTTATACCTCCATGGGCAGGAATCACCGTAACAGCTATAGACATTTTCTCTGCAGTGTGCTTGTTTGCAGCGTTCAGCTTCCTCCCTCTCATTGCCATTTTCATGTCTTTTTGTTGTACTCAAAAGCCCTTTTTCATTGTAGATACGCATGAGAATAGTGGGCAGAAGCGTGGCATAACCTGAACATGATGTCATCTTGAGATTTCTACTGCACAGAAGTAAGCCCCCTATTTTTCAGTCTTGCCTCACTGCAAGTTCTCAGGCCATGAGCAGAATGGAGTAAAATTCTTCACTAGAATGTAATGAGTAGACTCTAGCTCAATTCAGTGTTTGTTTTTCTCCAACCTGTGATGAAGCAACCACCATCTGCATTTTTCTTGACATTCTGGTCTTCCAAACTCTCACATGAATGGCCTATTAAGTACTGTTCACAATTCTCTAAGGCTCCCTAAAGCCACAGCTTCATTCTCTTCCACCTTCCGTCTATAGGTCAGATGCAAACTCAGTCAGGTTGACCACAGCAGGAAGCAGAAACATGAATGCAGGAAATCAAATCATGTTCTCCTGTTTATTCCATCTAGATCTTTAGATGTGGAATAGGGCCACCAACAGTCACGGTGGGTTGCTCCTCCTCAAGCTTTTTTGGAAATATCCTCATCAGCATACTCATAAGTGTGCTTCCATAGAGGTTTGAAATCTAAGTCAAGTTCACAATGAAGATTGACCACTGCAGAGGGTATGTAAAATATTATAGCATACCAGAAGTAGATACACACTTAGTTGAAAATATTTTTAATATTTTTAAAACTTACTTATTTAAAAATTTTGCCACTATTGTCTTTAAATGTATGTACATGCATGATGTGTGTGGGAGTGCGTATGCCACAGTACACACACATAGACACGTGGAGGTCAGGAGGCAACTTCCAGAGCCAGTAATCTCCTCCCATTGTGGGCTCAGAGATTGAACTCAGGTCAACAGTCTTGTACGGAAAATGCCATTATTAGCTGAGCTGTCTCTCTGGAATTTGCCACGTTTTGAAAAATAAGATAGAATAAAAATCTCCCTTTTACCCATTTTATTCTTGGATCCAGTTTTCCCTCATCCTACCCACTAGAACCCCTCATTCTTTGAGTATCTTTCTAGTTATTTTTTAACATAATAAACAAATATTAACATATTTATTTCCTTTCTTTTATACAATGGTAGCATTTCTTACAAAAACGTTCTATTCTTTGCTTTTCCCCCTTAAAAATATGTCCTGGGATATTTTTCTAGCTGTGTATTTTCTTGTATAGAGTTTTCATGTACGATAATTTAAATACCGAACCCTTTATTGATGGATATTTAGATCTTAAAAGATCTTTTCTTATGGAAATTATTGTTGCAATGTATAGTCTTGTAATACATTATTTATCTGTAGGATCATTTCCCATAGGTAGATTGCTAGATCAGACAGCATTTGCATTTGTAAGTTGTTAGCTGTGCTAAACGGGTCCCCACTGGCAAGCATCCCTATTTCTGAAGTGTTCACTTCTGAAGTGCCATGAGGTGTTCAACTAGCTGTAAAAGTTTTTCTTCATAGGGCTAGAGGAAAGTGAAGGAGAGATGACACTTTTGAGATCATTTTCAGAGAGAACATCAAAATCCTTTTTGAAACAAGGAAAGAAGCAATAAAATTTAAAAACTCAGAAGTTTCCCTGTGTATAATGTGTTTGCTCTTGAGTATGTTGATAAATCCTTACCGCTGTTTTGTGAGGTTGGTTTTGTTTTTTCCCATTGAACGTACACTGTAGAACAAAGTCTCAGACAGGCTAAATATCCTGTCCAAGGTTGTGCTAATGAGTGTGCAGTAGAATCTTGAAGGTCTTTTCTTCTGCCTGAGAGATGCTCGCTTCTCCTGATGAGGTTCAAATACACCATGCTAGTCATCCCATCTCATCCCCGAGTCTCGTGTTAGGATGAGCTTCGGGCACAGCATATGCTGACCACTTCTATATACCACAACTTGACTGAGTCTCAATGACCATTTCTAATGTACCCCAACTTCACTGAACCTCAAAACTGACTGTCAGAAGAGGGTGCTGAGTTGAATTTCTGGGGGTAAAGTTTTCTCATAGTTCTGTAGATTATCTTGTCTAATAATAGCATTTTCAGTCACATAAAGCTAAGATAATGCAAACAGATCATTTGCTTGAGGATATAAATTAATTGCTGGAAGAAATCCTTCATGAGAAAGAATCCATGTTTTGAGTAGAGTCCAGTGAGCAAGAACCTTAATTTCAGCAGTCCATTTCTAGATGACCCGAGGCAAGGTATCACCAAGACTGTGTCAGCACCCCATTTCAGAACGAAGGGGTCCTCATAGATAACATTCATCACCAAGCACAAAATTCATCATGACTTCTAATGCTGCATGAGTCATAAGCTGTGTAAAGGAGTAGACTTTGTGTCCAAATAGAGTCCCACCTGACTGCTTTCTGCTCCTTACCATGTCTATGACCTCAAGAACTTGAGCAGCTTTTTTCATCTCCTTTTATTCTATTTGAAAAGATGAAGTCATTACTCATAAGACATCAGCAAAACTCACATTACAAGGCTGTGGTGAGACTTAAATGAGATCACATGGACAAAACACGTAGCACCAAGCTAGGACGTAAGACACACTCATCCGATGCTCCCTGCTATTACCTTTGCATTCTACTAATCAATTTTTTATTCTATGCAGAGATCTCTTTAGCATTTACTGTTGGAGGCAGATTTGTGTACTGTGACAACCAACTTTATGTGTTTAATATGGCCTTCTGCTTGGCTAAGTGGAAACACAGAGGTGAAGTTCTACCTGGCCTTGTCTGTGGTTAGCTTTTACTTCCTCAGGTGTGAGATTTGATTATCTTTACCTTTGCTCATGTTTATCTACATGTCATAAAATCATCCCATCTTTTTAATATCCTCCCACAAACATTTATCTTTTGACCTTCAGTCGGACTGTAGTAAGACTGCCTGCTCTTGAGAGCCCCTATCTATCTAATGTCATGTGAAAACACCGGTGTTTCCATTTCATAGCTGTATCATGGCCACACAGATGCTATAAGCTGTGATTCATCCTTGCCACTAGATGGCACTATAATAGAACACATTTACTGGTTAATTTTCCGCTCTAGGGAGATAGCCATAGAAACCGGGGCTTAAGGAGTAGCTACCTATGTGAAGCTGGACGTGAGAAGACTTAAAAGAAAGGTGAATTATAGACGCAAGAATTTCATGTTTGGGTGTCATATAGGTTCCTTCCAAAGGTGGTGTTAGGGGTGTAAAGGAGATGAGAGAGAGGGAAAGTAGGAGAGAGAGAGAGAGAGAGAGAGAGAGAGAGAGAGAGAGAGAGAGAGAGAGAGAAAGGAGAGAGTAGAAGTAAGGTGGGGAGAGAAAGAAAGGGAAGGCAAGTATTTTTAGGCTTTGGTCAGCAGGGCTTATTTCTATTGGATCACACAATGCCCTTTAAAATTACACAGTGGTTCAGAAGGAGCTCTTGTCCATTGGTCAAGATTGTCTCCTATTCTTTCTATGGGCTTTATATGGACTAGCATTCTGTTAGCATTCAAGACAGATAGGGCAGAAAAAGCCCTCAGCGTGAATGAAAGGAAGGCTCTTAAACATGTAGCATTACTCTGCATTATCTATTCCAACCTGGTTAACATCAGACTAAAGGGTGGATGTATGTGACTCAGGGCACCAGATGTGTTTGCTACAGCAACCTAATAAATCATGGACTCTGTAAATTCTTCCAGTTGAAATAAACAAAGAATCCTAATGAACCATCTGCATCTCCTAGTCCTTGGGGGTGCATTCTAGCAAATGCTTAGTGAATAAAAATATAAATGGCTACTTCATGAAGTTCAGGTGAAAGAGACATGTTGCCCTTTATATTTTAGAATAAAAGAATTGAAAAATCATTTTATCCCTAGATAAGTATTAGAATATAGACACATGAGAGGCTAGTTTTTCTAGGACTAGGAAGAATTTTCTAAAAGGAAACAGAGAGGGGGAATGATATTGAACTGGAAGATATGAAGTGATGATGTATATATTATTTAGGTCACCTTAAAGTAAGTATAGGGATTGAGTTTACCTATTCTATCTATCATCTATCTATCTATCTATCTATCTATCTATCTATCTATCTATCTATCTATCTATCATCTATCTATCATCTATCTATCTATCTATCTATCTATCTATCTATCTATCTATCTATCATTTATCTATCTATCTATCCATCCATCCACTGATCCCTACATGTATGCATAATCATAGGTTCATATGTCTAAACCCATGTTCAGTTACTCGTGCAATGGTTAATCACAATTGTCAACTTGATAAAATATAGGCTGGAAGACCAGCCCTTGGACCTGGCTGTTAGGATTATCCCAATTATGTTACTTGATATGGGAAGACCCTGGGTAGAGCCATTCTCAAGTGTAGGATCTAAACTGTATGGGGAATGAAAAAGCAAGCTGAGCACAAGCATTCATTCTCTGCTTCCTGATTAGGGATGCAACATGGGCAGCTGTTTCTAGTCCCTGCTGCCTTGACTTCCCCATCACAGTGAACTATACACCTCAAACTGTGTGTCTTAGTTAGGGTTTTTATTGCTGGGAGGAACATCATGGCCAAAAAAGCAAGATGGGAAGGAAAGGGTGTATTTGGCTTACCTTTTCTTATCACTGTTCACCATCAACGAAAGTCAGGACAGCAACTCAAGCAGGGCAGAGATTTGGAGGTAGGAATTGATGCAGAGGCCATGGAGATGAGTTGCTTAATGACTTGGTCCTCATGGCTTGCTCAGCCTGCTTCCTTATAGAACTCAGGACACAGCCTAGGGATGGCACCACTCACAGTGGCTTTGGCTCTCCTCCATCAATCACTAATTGAGACAATGCCTTCCAGGCTTGTTTGTAACTCGATCATATGGAGGTATTTTCTTAATCCAGGTCCCTTCCTCTCAGATGACTTTAGTTTGTGTCAAGTTGACATAAAACTATTCAGTGCATGATAGAACAGAGTAATTTATTTTTCCTTTAAGTTGTTTTTGTCAGGGTGTTTTATCACAGCAACAGGAAAAGTAGCTAAGATATTAATATTGGTGCCATTGTATTGGGAGATATGGAATTATTGGGAAGTTGGAGGTCTATCCAGGGTAAGTAGGCTACTAGAAGCAGAGCCTTGAGGCCTCTTTCCACACTTCTGGTTTATCCTCTATTTATTGTTTTACTGACACATGAGGATCCCTGTCTGCACTCTCTCACCATTCCTTCTCCACAATAATGGACTGTGTCCCCTCAAACCATGAGCCCAAAACAAACTCTTTCTACCTTATGTTGCTTCTGCAAAATATTTGGTTACAATGATAGAAAATTGGTAGCAAGAAGTGAATTCATTGCTGTTGCTAGGAGAAACTTGACCATGTGGTTCTTACGTCTTTTGAACTGGTTTGCAGGAGAAATGTTGAGAGCCATTGTATAATATTTTGGCAAAGAATTTGGCTATATTCTGCCCTTGTCCTGAAACTCTGGGTGAGCTAAGCTAAAAAGTCATGGATTAAGTTGTTTGCCAAAGGGAATTTCAAGAAATTTTAAGATATTCAGGCTTTGGCATGGTTGTTGCTCAGTGCTCTCAGTTGTATTTACAGTGAGGAATAGCTGGAAGATGGGGAAAGTTTGCAGTTTGGTGAAGAAAGGATCACGGTAGCGTTTGAAGCCGTAGGAAAGGCTCTTATGGACAAAGCATCTGTCATTTCTAAAAAGATTACTGACATTAAAGAGAAGCTATGGACATTGCGCTGGGACTATGGGACAGATGCCTTGAGGGGAGAACTCTATTCACTGAGAGCTACATGGTTAACACTACAGATTCATTTGAAAGGGGAGTGAAAAGAGAGACTTCAGATAGACCATGCTTGAAAGTGACTGCTATCAAATCGTTTTCCCAGGTTAAGTCAGGAAGGCACAGAGAGGCCACTGCAGCTGGGATCCGAGTGGAGAGGTTGTAACTCAAGCAGGCAGCAGAACTTGGTAGCATCACCCACGTGATGCTGGTTTTACAGGCATGTAAAATACAAGAGTTACAAAGGACAAGGGTTGTGAAGTGAAGAAGGCTTGTGCTAAGGTTCTAGAAAACCACTGAGACCCGGCAATGAGAGAAGGGTCAGAAAAACAAACCACAGTTATTCAAAAGGCAGAAAAGCAATTTGGTGATTTTAGAAGCCCCACAGGGTGGAGGAGACAAACACTATCATTTACAGATTGCCAAAAGTCACAGAAAATTCCCTAGACTTTTCTTCCTTCCAGAGTCTTGCTATGTAGCCCAGGCTTGCCTCCAACTTGTGCTGGTTCTCCTGCTTCCACTGCTGAGTGCTGGGATCAAAGGTATATACCACTCTCCTGACATTCTGTAGTCTTTTCAGTGAGCCTTCTGCAGCACCTTCACTGGTGATAGGGAGAGGCAGGTGACAGTTCCCTGCTTACAGGATCTTGAAGATATCCTTAAATTATTTCAGCTTATGATTGGAATAGGATTTCCCTTTTGTTAAGCAGAATAAAATAACATCTTTGAAGAAACATAGCAACTTCCAGAATATCTGCAATCATGGTTTTTTTCCTTTTCTTTTTTTTGTCAGCATCCAATTTAGAATTTTCAACTATGTGAGGACACAGGAGGGAGCAAATGACAGAAATCAAAAGAGAAAAATATCAGCAATGTGGGTTAGATTTTTGAATTTTTCTTTATTCTTGAAAATTACATATATTCATGTAACAAAATATGATCACATGTAACCATCACTTCCTCTCTCAAACTCCCTTCATGTCCCCCTGATACACCCCTCCCAACTTCCTCTCTCTCATTCTCTTTCTCTCTCTCTCTCTCTCTCTCTCTCTCTCTCTCTCTCTCTCTCTCTCTCTCTCTCTCACATGCTAAGTCTATTTAGTGCTACCCAGAGTGCAAGGGTGTGGGGACACCAGCTGAAACATGAGGATCCTAATGTGGTTACATCTTCAAAAAAGATTGATTCTTGTTCCCCTCGAAACTATCAACAGCCAGTAGTTTCTCAACAGGAATAGGGTCTGGAGATCATTTCCACAGTCTATGCTGGTATTTTGGCTGGCCCGATCTTACGTAGGTCCCATGCAGACAACTATAGCTTCTGTGAGTTCCTGACAGTGAAAGCCATATCATGTTCAGAAACCAGCTTTTCACAGCATGCTTCCCCATCCTATAGCTCATACATTCGCCTTTCTCCTTCTCTTTAATGTTCCTGGAGCCTTTGTCAGGGAGAGGGTTGGTAAAGATGTCATGTTTGGGACTGAGCACTCAGTTCTCATTCTCAACACTTTGACAGTTATGCATCTCTCTGTTGGTTGCTGTCCACTGCCAAAGGAAGCTTCTCTGACCAAGGCTGATAGTTGCCCAGGTCTATGGGTATAAACACAAATATCTATATGGGCATTTGACCATTTAGCAAAATAATAACAGCATGTCCTACTCTGGCATCGCTAGCCATAGGCTTTTGGCCAGGATTATAGTCCAGGCATGAACATTCCTCCTGTGGAGCTGGCATCAAAACCAAAGACAGTGGTTATCTGTCCCATAAGTCACACCACCATTACACAAGTGTGCATATTTGTGTGGCAGCTAGACATAGCAGCATGCTGGCCCCAGAGCTGGATCCCAAGGCCACTCTTGTTTCTCCCAGCAGCCTGGATAGCACTTTCCAGAACAAGGAAAGCTAACAACCAGGGAGGAACTTTCCTTTTGGTTTGAGAATGACATATACTATGTCCTACAGCCAAAGTGTGTGTTGACTTCAGCAGTAAGGCCTTACCATGTAATTACGGTGGGAAACGAAGGCCAATGCCAAATGCCATGCGTTGCTCTAGAGACCTCTGGGACTTTCCTGACCAATAACTCAATTTCCATTCATTAACTCATGCCCTTTGGGAGTGACATTGTCTACCCACACAGGACAATCTTATCTGAACTCTTTTTACTTTCTTTTTATGGTTATATTTGATTTTAGCTTACTAACTAGTGTGAGAATCTGAGGAGGCAAGGGGTGGATGTTACGTCTGAAGGGCAGAGAGGGAATAGGATGGGAATACAGATAGGAGCAAGGGGTGCTTATCAAACTCAGTTAAAGTTCCTACTGTGTGCCTAACTGAAGTTGCCAAAGAAGAGGCTAGGGAAAACAAAGGAAAGGAAACATTCATAGATTCATAGTAACCTTTGGAATGAATGAGGTCTATCCAACTGCAGATTCATGAAATTCTACAAAACCTCAATGGGACAAACACTGTGAGTGTCTCTGTGTGTGTCTGTGTGTTTGTGTGTCTCTCTGTGTGTAACTGTGTGGACATGCATTGGGCTTCCTCCAAGCAATGCAAAAATATATGCATTCCTTTTCAGTCTCAGAAAGAACATTTGTCTAAATAAGCTGTGTCCTGGGTCGTCAAGATAGTGTTGAAAACATCAAATGACCAAAATCACACAGGACACATCCTCTGTCCACAGAAGGTTAGTGACACACATGTATCCTACAAGGCAAGAGTCACACCACATTTATAAACTATGAACTCCAAAGCAACAGTGTCCTATTGTATCTGTTTTAGATGACTCACGCTTAGGAATAGAACAGGAAATGAAGGATAATAACACCCCAGAGGAACCAAAGCCTGGCTAAACAACCAAGGACGCAAGTTGAACACCTTGAGCAGTGAGTCACATGGGAATTATATAACTGGGATAGAATATGGAAGGGAGGGAACTCTGCCAAGAGTATTCACTTAAAACAGCTTTAATTCCTACCTAATCATGCACTCCCATAACCTCAAATTGAGGGGAATTCTACAAATTACCTGCCTGATAATTCTTTTTTTTTTCCCCTTTTTTTTCGAGACATGGTTTCTCTGTGTAGCCCTGGCTGTCTTGGAACTCACTCTGTAGACCAGGCTGGCCTCGAACTCAGAAATCCACCTGCCTCTGCCTCCCAAGTGCTGGGATTAAAGGCGTGCGCCACCACTGCCCAGCTCTGATAATTCTTAAAATTGTCGTGAAAACCAAGAAAAGGCTAAGAAATAGTGAACCAAAGATGACTAACAAGAAATAATGACTAAATATGATCTGATACTATGGTTGGGATTAAAGAAGAGGATAAGGACTCCGTAGTAGAAAAACAAGAGAAATCCAAACCAACCCTGAAGTTTAGCTATTAATACACCAAAATAAATTCATGAAGTTTTCTTCTAAAATTTATTTATTGAGACTTTTATACCTTTATAAACCTTTTAAAATTACATCTAATTCCTTCTCCTACTCCTCTAAAAATTCCCTATTGTTCTTCCTGCCCTCTTACTTTGGGGAGAGGGAATTGACTGAGTTAAATTAATGATGCCAATATGTCTATGGGTGTATTGCCTTCCATCGGAGCGTGGGCAGCCTAATACAGGGTCACATCCTTTAAAAACACAACCCCCAACCTCTAGCAGTCACTTACTATCAAGAGCTCTTTAGCTAAGGGTGGGCCCTCATGAGCCCATACTCATGTTGGGATGCTGATTGCTTTGATCTTGTACAGGTCCTGCAACCATAGCTGTTGTAAATTCCCAGGTGAAATGGCCCTATCATGCTCAGAAGACACCACATCACAACAGATGTTTCGAAATCTTGACAAGTGAATCACGGCGCTATGGTTTGAATATTAAATGTCTGTGCTCTATTCCTTACCCCCGTGCTCTCATAGAGATGCTTAGTTCCCTGGTGGTGTTATTTGGGGTGGTAGAGGAAGTTGCAGGAGGTAGGGACTATTTGGAGGAAGTGGGTGACTATGGAAATAGCCTTGATGGGCACCCTGTCCGTGGTCCCTGCTACTATTATGAGCATGTCCCCTATGCCCGCATTTTAACAGGTGGAGGTGAAAGTCAGGCTATCACGCTGGCATGCAAGCACCTTACTAACTAAGCTGTCACCACAATTACACTTTTAAAAACAGCTAATTCACAATGTGTTTGGTGTATAATCTGAAGGGCACCTTTCAAGAGTGTCTTATAAAATGCTCACACGACTGTTTCACAGTGAGACAGACACAGAATAATACCTACACCACTTGAGACTCCTTCTTGCCTCTTCCAGTCATGATCCTCCTGATAAGCAACCCCCATCCCCACTGATACCTTATCTACTTTCGAAATTCATATTAATAGAACCATGAAATGTCTACTCTTTTCTATCTGGATTTTCTTCTCAACTTTATATCTGTGAGATCAGTTTATAATTCTTTATGTCTGTGAGACCAGTTTATAATTCTGCTACAGCAGTTTCTTTTTTCATGTATTTATATTATATATGATATATATCACAATTTACATATTAATGAAAAAATATAATTTTGCTGTATGCCTGGTCACAAATTATTTACCTTGTGGCCATTGGGGTTGTTCTAGTTTGGGGCTATCATAAAAAGACACTGATTATTCTTGGCCTTGCATTTTTCATAACACTCATGTACTCTTACCATGGAGTTTTGCTGGTAAGAATTCCTCTCATTGCAGTTGCTACCCTAAGTTTTTTTTTTTTTTTAATATGTGCTCATCACTAGTGTCCAGTCACTCAACATCCTAGTAGTCTCTTCTTTTCTGGCCTAGGCATGATGCGGAGATGTATAGTGATAATCTATTGAAACTTTGAATTGCATTATGTAGCCCAGGCTGGTCCTTCTGCATTCACCTTCTGATACTGGGATCACAGATGTTAATCATTATGTCTGGATTTATAACGTTCTCTTTTCTTTTGTGGTTTTAAGAAATGTTTGGGGCAAATAATATCAGGTTTATAGAAAAAATACAAAATAATTCAGGATACTCATGTGTACCCCTCACCAACTTTTGCGCAATGCTAGCATTTTATATGACCATAACATAAGTAAATCCCCCCAAAACCATGATTTCAACATTAAATCACATTCTTACCTTGATATGTTATAAAAACTGTAAAATAATACAGTTGTGGGAAAATTTTGTATGTCTTAGAAACTGACAATCCAGCTAATGTATAGTCACAGATTTAGTGTGGACTATTTAGATAGGAAATTAATTTGTCTTCTGTGCTTTGGAGTTTATTTATTTATTTATTTATTTGATTCATGAATGGATCTAGGAGACTGGTTCTAATTATTGTGCCAACTAATGCCAAACTGGGCAATAGATTCTCCTGATGTTTTCATATTTTGGAATGCAGAGATAATAAGGATTTTTACAGAAATTTGGGGGATTTCATAGTCACAGGAAGTTAAACATGTTTTATAAAACTATTTAATTTTCAAAACTTCTTGCAACATAGGGAAATAATCTTCCCATCTCCCCATTTTACACACAGAAAAATCAAAGTCTAGAGAGGGTAAGTTGCTTGTCTAAGGTCACTGTGTATATAAACAGAGAGGCTCCAATCCAAACTTAATCTCCGCAAATCCTAGATCCAATACTTTCATTCGTCTTACCTACTCTGTTAGTTCTGAAAGTATGAATTGCATGATACCTGTATTCAAATTATGATCTTATTTTATCTAGGTCCCCAGATGCCCAAGGTGTACATCGTCTCTGAAGCTGAAGCCTGTGAGTTCAGTTTTTAAAGGTCCCTTGCTTCAAAGACTGAACAAGAATGTGGCATCTTACTTGAATTCATCCCCCTAACACAGCATTTACACACACATGAGCTAACAGAACCACGCCCCTTGATTGTGTGCTTGTGGCTGCTTCACACCAGCCTGCTCCCGTGACTTTTCCACCTGAGGTTCTCAACATTTCACTAATCCCTTTCCCAACCACTTGCAAACTGTGGAGGGAGTGGGTCTGTGCAAAGCAAGCGCTGAATGGGCTTGGATAAACACCAGGACTCCCAGGAAGCACCATGCCTCTTCCTCTTTCCATGACTTTCTGAATCTTAAACCACAGTGAGTTAGTTCATCAGAAGGAGTATTTTTCTGCCCACACAGTTTTCTATATGGAATCTCTTGAGACTCTTTGAAGAAATAAATATGGTACAACATACATTTTTTTCAAGTATAAGGCTCAAGACAAAATGTGATGGGGAAATAATCAAATAATATATAAGAGCTGGTTTTTTATCACCATGAAAAGATTATTTTTGAAATGGTTCCTTCCTGTAAACCTTTCTTTCTTGAAAATAAAAAATAAAAAGAGATGATAGCTAAAAGGATACATAGAGGTTATTAAAACTTCCATTTTGCATGCCCTTGTTCTTGGAGAAAAACATCCATTATGTGACTTGAAGATGTCCAAGTGGTCTAAGGGAAGGGAAGAGGCAGTTACTACCTGTTCTGGCTGTGAGGCCACTTCTGTTTTATACTGTGATCTTGGGTGAGCTCCTTCCATCTCTCTCTTCAGTTTCCTCCTTCCTAAGTATGAGAGTAATGGAACCTACTTCATGAGACTCAGAATTCAATGAAATAATGTGTGTGTGATGGCTAGCCCAATGCCAGGGTCATAGCAAGCATAGAAAAGCAGCCATGATTACAGTTGTTAGCATCCATCTCTGTTTATGTTTTGAAAAATAGTCTCCTTTCTTAGAACACCAACGTATATGCAACACCATTACAAGTTCTATGTGTTCAAAAACTATTGAATAAAACATCAAGAGGCCAATTAAGAACATGGCAGATGTGTGTGAGTTCACAAGTTTCAATGCTCATGGTGACGGCTGCTCAGAATATGTTCCTTACATCTGGCTTGGTATGTTGTAGAGACGGCTTCTATCTTCTTCCCGGCGCTAGTTTGGTCTGTGTGCTGGATAATTCTATATCAACTTATCATAAGTTAAAGTCATCTGATAGTGAAATGCCCCAATTAAGAAAATGCCTCTAACAGATTGGGCAAACCTATAGGGCAGTTTCTTAATTAGTGATTGATGAGGGAAGGCCCAGGCCATTGTGGGTGGGGCCACCCTTGGGCTGGTTGTCTTGGGTTCTATGGAAAGCAGACTGAGCAAGCCATGGGCTGCAAGCCAGTAGGCAGTACAACTCCTGTCTCCAGGTTCCTGCCCTGCCTTCCTTCAGCTGTGGAAGTGTAAG
The DNA here is from genome assembly GCA_028551405.1 of Uromys caudimaculatus. Lineage (NCBI taxonomy): Eukaryota > Metazoa > Chordata > Mammalia > Rodentia > Muridae > Uromys > Uromys caudimaculatus. Next base: position 93,050,468 of record CM052708.1, on the reverse strand, counting down.
CTGAAATAAAGTCTTTCCTCCCCAACTTGCTTTTGGTCTCAGTGTTTCACCATAGCAACAGTAACTCTAACTAAGGCAACATGGCTCTTTTCTGTGTGTTAACAACCCTCATGCCACTCATAGATAAGATTTGAGATGCACGAATAATATTGTCCTGTGATATTAAGAATAAGTTGATAGACTCATGCAAGCCTATCAGCTCTTGTTTGTTTTTGATGATCTCATGTATGCAGAATTATGAGTGCAACTTTTTCTCTCCATTAGAACCAAATGTTTCTGAGCCAGTGAGATGGATCGATGTGTTAAGGCATTTGTCACCAAGCCTGTTGACCTGAGTTTGATCCACGCTCAATATGGAAGGAGAGAACCAACTCCTGAAATTTGTCCTCTGTCTTTCACAAGTGTTCTGAGGCATGCCTACACACATATACATACATACACGCATCCGCAATTAAGTAAATAAGTAAATGTAATAAAAATTAAAACAAACATAAATCTTCTGAAGAGTATAAAGAGCATATATCTGGCATAGAAAACTGAAAAACTATAAAAACAAAACTATAAAAATAAATACTTTCTAATTCTAAAGAAAATTATAGCTAATATTCTAATTTTTAAAATATGCTTTTCTCCTTTGTGCAGCTTTATAGATATATTTATTTGTTAATAGCAAAACTATATAGATCATTATAATACTTTTTCTTCTGATGTCCTCATAACAAGTATTTACTGTCATTATATATTTTCCAATTTCGTTCTTATTGTCATTTACAGGCAAGCTTTAAGAGAGTAAGTCTACCGAAGCTGTGATTTTATTTTGGTTTGATTTTATTCCTGTCTGTTTACCTAGCCATGCCTACTTGGCCCAGAACCTTAGATCAGATGTTTCTTTGGCCATGACTTCAGTCTTCCCTGACTCTGGCTCAGAGCCTAGGGTGTGCCTGACCTGCAAGGTCTCAGACGGTGCAGAATGAATGAGTACCGAGTTAACATGTAGTATGCCTGCTAGTTTCTACTCTGGCCGGGGGCTGAATTAAAAAGAAAACCACATCTTTGTGATAAAAATGATCTGAATTCTGAAATGTGGGGTGACTTGACTTGGTGGGTATTCCCTACCCCTGCAGGGTACACATGAAGGACAACCAGACTCAGCATTCTTTCACGCTCTTCTGCCTTCCTCTGACCTTCTTACTCATCCCTTCTCCCTGTCTCCCACATCTCTGGTCCTCCCCTTTCCACTCTCAAGGTACTGTGAACCGAGTGATGGCCTTGTGAACGCTTTGCAAGTGCTTTTCAACTAAGCCATGCCATGTCTGCACATGCGTGTTCCCAATGCTTTGGGCATGCATGTTTGTCCTCTGGACCAGTGTGTCCATGGTATCTGTTACAGCCTCTCTGACCACCCTCATCCCTTCTCCCTGAGTCCTCCCACCCATCTTCAGCATTCTCAAGGCTGAGCACAGAACCTTCACAGTGAAGCGCTTTGTATGTAAACTGAAGTGGAAAGTAGGCACAAACTGTGGTTTCCAATCTGAAAAGGTAATTTTCTCTCTAAGGTTTAAGGTTAAAATTAATTTGGGCTGGGGAACAAGATGTGCTCTATAAGAAAGATGGCTTCTTGCTCTGTTGAAAGTGAGCTCAGAGTGGCAGCTGGCCACTGTGGGGAAGGTGGACTAAGACCCAGGCCCAAATGCCTGTAAGGTAATTCATAGACGTAATCATTACCCAGAAAATCCGACAGTAGCTCATGAGGGGTACATAGTGGACCACAGTAAGGCTTCATATTCTCCCACATGTGCACATGCCTGCTATTCTGTGGTTCTTATGTTCATGCAGGAGGTAAAGGTCATACCTCGCACTGTCTCTTTGTCAGGCCAGCATCACATTGCTTTAGAACTTCAGAGAGAGGAGATGCTGGATCTCCAGGGGAAGTGCTCACCAGGTACTGGGTTATTAATACCAATATTTAAAAAAAAAGCCTTATGTTTTATCAGAGCAGTTAGAGCCCATGATTAGAAAACCGTAAGTTATGTAATGTAATTGTCCCTCGCTGTACCCCTCCCTGCCACTAGAGGGGGAAATTAATTTTTTATTGTTTTAAATAAAAAAAAAAATCATTTCCCCTATCCCTTTCCTTCCTCCACACCCCCCCACGATATACATGTATGTATGTATGTATGTATGTATGTATGTATGTATGTATGTACTTGTGTATGTATATTACATACATATGATCTGCTCAGTCCATAAAATTCTACTTGTATGTAAATGATTTCAGGACTGACCTCTGGGGGTTTCTTCCCTGAGGAAGATGATCTCTCCCGCTTGCCTATAGCTGTTTGTCTAGGGTTAAGGTCCTGTGAGGTTTTGCCCTTCCATGTTAGAATGCCTCTTGGTGTCCTCCTTGTTCAGGTCTTATTTAGGCAGTCATGTTGGTGTGACTTCATGAATGTAGATTTCTTGACATTTCTAGGAGATGCAGCCTCAGGGCAGACTTCCTGTTCTTCTGGCTCTTGCAATCTTCCCACCTCCTCTTCTAGGATAGTCCCTGAACCTTGGGTGCAGGGGTTGTACTGTGGATGGATCAGTCATGGCTATGGATGGGCCAGTCGTGTTGTGGATTGGTCAGCCCTTCTGGGGATGGGTCAGTCATGGCTGTGGATGGGTCAGTCATGGCTGTAGATGGGTCAGTCATGGCTGTGGATGGGTCAATAGTGGCTGTGGATGGGTCATTCGTGGCTGTGGATGGGTCAGTCATGGCTGTGGGTGAGTCAGTCGTGAAGTGAATGGAGGAGTCATGGATGGGCCCCATACAATTACTTGTTCTTTGCATTTTGGTTGGCTGTCATTTTCTGTAAAGATCTCTGTGTGTTACAGCAAGAAACTTTCTTTGGTAGGAGTAAAAGCTACATTTAACTATGGGTATAAGATAGATATCTAGAATGTAGTTATGCTGGTTTAATGAAGTGATAGTTATGAGTTATCATCCAAGATCCATGACTTTTCTAGCCCTGGTTAGTTGGCTAGGTCCACAGTATCAGGCATAATTTTCCTCTTGTTGAGTAGGTCTTTAACCCAACTTGAGAGCTTTTGGTTACCTTGGAGGTATGTGTGCCACTGCTGCTCCCTTAGGGATACCCTGCCATGCTGGTCAGTGTTGTGGTTCACAGGTTTCACATCTGGGTTGGACTATTGTTCACTTCTCTCCCTTAGCTTGCATGACGCATTTTGGTACCATAAAAGCTAGTCTTCAGGTAGGGGCTTTCAGATCAGATCAGAACAGGTTCTTCAGACTCTGTGTCCAAAGTACCTGGTGTCTTCAGCCATAGGGACTTACAGCAACAACCTAGAATGTTTTGAGTCTCTTGGATTCATCTGATGAACAATTTACAAGGGAGCTTCTCATGCTTGATTGCGAGTTTGTTAGATAGTTTGTGTGCATAGCCATCCAGACAATTTCATTTAAATCATATATGTAATTTAATGTGAAGCTTCTGTTGCAAATGCTATTCAATCGAGTTATATAGACTTTGGATCTGGATAATTTTGGTGTGTAGTATTTTTATTTATTTGCAAGTTTATAAAGTTTTATAATATGTTCTAAAATTAAAAAGGAGCAATATATATGTTATCTTAGGGTTTCTATTGCTGTGATGAAACACCATGACCAAATGTGAAGTTGGGGAGGAAAGGGTTTGTTTGGCTTACTGTTTCTCATGAAAGGAAGGCAGGACAGGAACTCAAATAGGGCAGGAACCTGGAGGCAGGAGCTGATGCAGAGGCTATGGAGGGGTGTTATTTACAGCTTATTTATCATGGCTTACTCAGTCTGGTTTCTTATAGAACCTGGAACCACTAGCTCAGGGATGGTAGCACCTACCATGGGCTGAGCCCTCCCCAACAATCACTAACTGAGAAAACACCTACAGGCTTGTCTAGAACCTGATCATAAGGAAGCATGTTTTAAAATTGAGATTCTGTCCTCTCAGATGACTTTAGCTTTGGTCAAGTTGACATAAAACTATCCAGCACATATGTGTACACATGGACTTAGATGTATTCTGTGTAATTTTAAGTAAAAGGATAATAATATGATTCCTTAAGACTTTTTCAGATAACCTTATTGTCATTTCACTCTCTCCCTCCCTCTCCTTCTGTGTTGAATTTCCTCCACCTTATAGTTAGCCCCCTCACTTCCCCCATTAAATAACTCCTGTTTTGTACTTTCTCACTTTTATATATGACAAATATTTCCAAGTCTTTTCTGGTCAAAAGTTCCTTGAGACAATTCCATTAGCCTTAGCCAACTGCAGAATAGAATCACCTGACTCGCTTACCCTGACAATGGCTCTGCAGATAGCATAGGTTTTAAACAGCCATTAAACCGACCTGTGACCTTGTCAACCTCAGCCACATTCATCCAGATGGAAGCATGATCTTTGACACCAATTATACAGTTGTATGTCCACAAGCTCTCTGGTGTAGTTCTGCATGTTGAGGCCATGCCTACTTACTGGTCCAGTGGGCATACAGAAAGGACGAATAATCTTTACCATGCTCTTTCCCTTCCTATTTCCCCCTTCCATAGTCTACAGGGAGAACTTAAAATATTATATTCTACCCTTGGAGGGTAGATTGTTTTCACTTTTCCTTAAATCCAGCCAAGCATCAAAAACAATGAACCCAAAAGAAACACTAGTTAATTTCTAGCGCTTCCCTACAACTAATGGATCCAACTATGTCTTTGACTACAATCTACTCCTTATATGTTTATAAAAACTTGTTGACCAGAGCTTTGCTAGTCTGACTTTTGAGGTAGGAAGAACACCTTCAAGATGTTCTTTGAAAAATATCTTAGATGGGAAGGCTAGGGAAGGAATTATCCTTAGCGATAATAGAATTTAGGGGCCTTTAAAGCAAATCTTGTCAAACAGAAACTATTGGACAAAAGATGAGAATTTGAAGCAAACACGTTAACTTCGATGTATAAGTTGTGTTGTTCAAACTCTTACTTTTGAGTAGCAAGGAACAGAATTATTTGCTGTGTGGTTCCCTATGGTTTAACGCAGAAGCAGAACAGAATGATTGTGTTCTCAGAGTAGTAAGTACTCTATACTGTCATCGTGGAGATGAGATTCAATTATTCATGCTTTTCCTCTTACTCTTCAAAGCCATCCCTCACGTGACCAGCTCCTTCAAACAAGAAGTTTAAACATTCTGTGTTTTCATCCATTATCGCAGACATCATCATTTATTAAAGTATTCTATCCCCCCGCTTCCACCTGTGAAGTGTTGAATTTGTCTTGTGGCTCTTAGCAAACTCACATCTCAGTTTGTTAAGTTAAATGACACTGACTTCCAACCTCATTAGTCTGTTAGGTGTGAAGGCTGACCAGAGTTATTTGTATCTCTCCTCCTGAGGGCTGGAAGAGGTCATCATTCTGTTGTTCCCAAGTATGGGTTCTTTCAAAGAGGGTAGCTTTAAAGGCTTCTTTTCTATGCAGACATAGTATAGGGACTTTAGACCATTTTCATAAAGCTTGCCGCTTAGGTCCCCAGGCACACACCCATCCTTCATGAAGGCTCTCACGCTCTAGGTTCTGGAGGACAACCGGGTCTCAGCTTCCATGATCTCTTCTATTCCATTGGGTTAGGGATCCAGATTTCTTTTGATTCAGGTACTTTGCTTTTTTTAGGTTTTGAAGAAGTGTATGTGAGGCCCAGCCAGTTCTAATATTCAAATACACTCAGCCTTTAGGGTCATAAACTCTAAAATCAAATGTTGCAAGTTAAAATCCCACTCTTCCCAGAGCTGTGAATTAGTGATCTGTAAGCCTGTTTCTTCACCAATGGGAAGGGCCATCAGTCCTCTACAGTGCTGGGAAGGGATGGACTCATTTAATTGTCTTTAGATATTCTTTGTGCCATGCTTGAGACTTAGTAAGCCCTCAGTAAATGCCAGCCAGTATTTTAATTATCGAAATATTGCATTGTAATTAGAGGCTTTATAAAACAAAGTCTTGCACTCCCTGGAGAAGCAAGGGAAGCTGAGTTCCCCAGGTTACAAAGCTGTGTCTCTTCAGGCAGGAGAGAAGAAAGGTACTCTGGGAGTCAGAGGAGGGAAGATGGCTTGATTTTACGATAACACAGGACTTCCATTGGCCAGAGGCAGATATCCTTGGTTAACAGGTAGCACACAGCCCTACTCACTTGATTAAGTTTTGTGGCAGCTTGAAAGTTGCCTTGGACTACATAAATCTATTTATGACTAAAAGCTCAAATATCTGTCCCTTTAAGAAGACAATTGTCAAAAGGGGTCTGATGGGCACATGTTTACAATCCTAGCATTTAAGGATCTAAGACAGGAGAATCTCGAACTTGAGGCCAGCCTGAGCTATATAGTGAGATTTAGTCTCAAAAGGATAGAAACAACAAAACAACCTCCTCCCTAAACAACAGCAACCAAAGGAATAAAGGAAAGAGAACAGTGGTTGATTCCTGCCCTGGACCATCTCACTTGCTTTAGGATTAGCTTAAAATACATCAAACATCTAGCTTGGGGAAATACTATGGGCTAAAGGGACCAGTCAACCCCTTAGTTCTGCTGTGAGAGGCTCAGCATCCACACACAAGCTGGACCTAGACAGGCTGTCAGAGCCTCAGGAGGAGACAATGGTGTGAGAATGTTCACTGTTTCTACCCAGTGCATCTCTGTGTGTAGGGAGGTGTTTAGGGGTGGGAGTGGAGAGTAGAGAGGGGGGATGGGGAGGAGTGGGGATTCATATGGCAGGGGTCCCTTCCACTCAGGCAAGAGAGGAAGACAACTTTAAAATAATTTTATAAATATCCAAGTACAGAGGCCATTTTTGTTTTACTCTTGCCAGGTAGCAGAGTTGGCAGTTGGATAAACAAAGTGGAAGAAGGGGAAGAGGAGAGGCAGAAGAAGGAGAAGAAGATGGTGAAGAAGAAGAAGAAGAAGAAGAAGAAGAAGAAGAAGAAGAAGAAGAAGAAGAAGAAGAAGAAGAAGAAGAAGAAGAAGAAGAAGAAAAGAAGAAAAAGAAAAGGCTTTGAGTTTAACGCGACCGATAGCCTAAGGGTACAAGTGTGGTGCTGCGAAGTCTAGGAAGAAAAATCTCAGAGGCTGCTGGCAACCAAAGTTGCATCATGTTTCAGGTTGGCTGCCCTGAGTCACTGTGGGTCCCTTAGAAGAGGGATGTTATAGTCTTATTTGTAGCAGTCTTATTTAATATAATACCATACGGTTACATTCACTCATTTCTGTTTTTATTTTACTTATTACTGATATTTATTATTAATATTATTAATGTGTGTGTATGATATTGTATAAGTAGTCTTGTACATCCTGGTGTGTGTGCCACAACTTGGTGGAATTTGTTCTCTTCTTCCACTTTCACATGGGTCCTCAGCGTGGGGCTCAGGTCCTCAGGCCTGCAGCTTCAAGACACAAGCCTCTTTACCTGACCTTATTCATGTGTAGCACACTCTCATGGATTTGGGGTGTCACTTGGTGGCAGAGTATTTGCTAAAGTGTGGTCAAGGCTCTGGTTTCAATCTCCAGCACTGAAAAGGAAGTGGTTTTTTTTTTCAATTTTATTTTAGTATATTTACAGTTATATAATATCACCATAATTTTAAACATTTTTTACCACATCAAAACAAAGAAACAAGCAAGCAATAAAAAGACAACCTTAGACACGTTAGCACTCACTCTCATTTCCAACCCCTTCAGCCCTAGGTGATCTGGACATTTTATAATGAAATTATACAATATGTGGTCTTCGGTCACCGTTTTTAATCCATGTATGTCATAGCATGGATTAGCACTTCATTTCTTTATTCTTCCATTACCTACTTACCAGTTGATAAACAGTGGGGGTTTCTATATTTTGGCTATTGTGAATAATGTTTCTATTACATTCATGTACAAGGTTTGGACATGTATTTTCTTTTACATGAGCGACATGGAGTAGAACTGCCAGATCATAAGATAACTGTGTTTATCCTTTTGAGAAACTGCCAAACTGTGTTCCAATGTGGCTGCATCATTTCACAGTTCCGCCAGAAATGGACCATAGCTCCATCTTCTCCACATCATTGTCAACTCTTATATTGTCTTTTCATTTTAGCTAAGGAAAGGAACTTTGAATTTCTAAGGCAGCAATTTATTAAAGGAGAAGACATGGGTGTCTGCTGGGACAGAAGGTGAGGCAGTATCCTGTGGTGTAGTCCTTGGACTAGAGGTGTCAGGGAGTCCCTTTCTACAAAGTCATGTGTCATGCACTACTTTTATATTATAGGAGAGAGGAGAGCTTTCCTTGTGTCTTTTTCTTTTCAATTGTCTCAAGTTCACAATAATCCTTATGGCAAAGGGGCAGCTTTTTAAAGGTTTATGTTGTGTTTTTACCTATGGGTACCTATGGGCGTCTATGTGAATGTTTGCTATGTGTGTTTAAGTGTTAGTAGAGCCCAGAAGACAATGTCAAATCCCTTGGAATTGGATTAAAGGTGGTTGTGAACTTCCCAACATGGGTTCTGGGTCTTCTTGGAGGAGAAACCAGCAATCAGGACTCTTAACTGCTGAGGTCTCTCCAGCCTTTTTAAAAATGAAATTCTGCCTTCATTAATGGGAAATAAATTATTTTATTCTGTAGATTATCTTTTCATGTTCTTGTTCAGCATCATTAGAGGCAAGAAAGTCTTCATTTTTGGTAAGGTCCATTTTCCCATTTGTTGTTGTTTGCTTGCTTTGTCATTTTACATATTTGTGGTTATCTAGGAAGGCTCTCCTCCCTCAAGGTTGTGAAGACTTGCTCTGTGGTGCTTTCTAAGCATCCTGTAGTTTCACTTCATACAGTTGGGTCTATGATCCATTTTGAGCTAAGACCCCTGGATGTCAGGGATCCTGCTTGATCCTACCATAAGTTGATTATCAACTCTAAGGCATTGAGAGATTCCTGAGAGAGTAGTAAAGCACACCTCTGGGTGTTTTCAGAGAGGATTAACTAGGGGGAAAGACCAGACCTAAAACTATCTGCCACATCATTCCATAGACAGGGAGTCTACTGGGATCAAACAGGAAAAAGGAAATCCCAGTAGCCCAGGTATCCATTCTTTTCCCTTGCTGCTATGATGGGAATGGCTCTAACTTGTTCCATCCCACCTCAATTGATTGACACCCCTAAAAACGTGGGAAAAAATAGATTTTGTGCCTTTAACTAGTTTCCATCAGACATTTTATTATAGAGAAGAAAATACATGACAGACATGTATGCGGACATCCTATCGGGATTTAGTAGAAAGGTGGCAGTTCTCCATCAAACTATCTTTCAAACCTCTTTGAAAAATCAATACACAAAAAATGTAAAATTGAAAAAGAGACTATTTATTTTTTAATTATGTGTTTATGTGTTTGTCTGCATTAGTTTATGTGCACCATGTGTGTGCAGGTGCTTGCACAGGCTAGAAGAGGGCTTAAGATCATAGAAACTGGAATTACAGATGGTTTGAGCTGCCTAATGAGGATGCTGACAACTGAACCTGAGACTTCTGCAAGGTCAGTATGTGCTCTTAACCACTGAGAAAAACCCTCCCAGCCCTCCTTCTGCATTCCTGGTTGGATCTCAGTGATATGCCCTTATACTTACTGTCACAGGCCATGCTGTCTTGATCACTGCTTTTTCGTATTTCATTTTTGAATTGAGATTTATTCTTTATTCTTCACTTTGTCAAGGTTATTTTGTGTTTACAGATGAATTTTAGGATCTGCTTGACAACTTATGGGGAAAAAATATAGCTGGGGCTCCATAAGAATCATGCTGAATCTGTAGATCAACTTGGAAGCTTTAGTTACTACTATCAAAACTTCTAATCTAAGAGTTGGAAGTGCTTTTCCATTTATTTAAATATTAAATTTCTTTTAAAATGTTTTCTACTTGCTAGGGTTTACATTTTTACTTTTGTTAAATTTACACCAAAGTATAATAGTTCATTTTTTATGTTATAAATAGGATTGTTTCTTAATAATCTTGGTTTTGCATTCTTAATGGATAGTGTCTAGAAATACAGTTGACTTTTGTATATTGATCTTTTATACCATACTGTTACTGAACATAGTTATGAGTGTTCATCATTTGTGTGTGTGTGTGTGTGTGTAGTCACAACCCAGACATCCTGGCCTGAGTCCAGATCCAGCTCCTATACAGCCCTGCTCAGCATGTCTGAGCCACCAGGTAGCATATCAGTCATCCAACACACAGGCTAGATAACTGTGTAGTGGCTTAGGATGTGGACTGGTTTATGACTTGTGAATATTATAATGTCACTTGTGTACCTTCTCTGGGTGCCTCACATAAAAGGGCCAGGCTTATTTTCCATCTTCACCTCTTTTCTTTTTCTGTCCCCATCACTGCTATTTTGCTTCTACTTTAACGAGTTTAACTGTGCCATTTAGATATCCCGTCTTTTGGTTAAAGCCTTGTTCCTTTACGATGCTCCATTACTGGCAGGTTGCTGAAATGAGGCTGGCTGACTGACTACTTGTTGCATACCATATAAAGTAAATGTGATTAAACAGAGAATCTGTCTTCTTTTGGGTGGTGGCAGAAAATCATGACTATGGTAGCTATAAACTCTGTCAGAAATAAAAGATAAACTTTATTTCCTAAAATCTTAATTTAGGAAAAAGCCAGACTTTTTTTTCTCCAAAACAATTTCCCCCTTTGCCTATCCATTTTATTTTCCTCTTTTTATTATTTTTATGATGTATTAAATTAAACCATTTCCTTGCAGTGTGCTAGTTAAGACAATTTCTTCAGCTTTTGCTGAATGACTTGGCAGGCTAGATGTCTTAGAGCTGAATCGTAAAATCCCATTAAAATCCAGTCATATAAAAATAAAAGATGCTGCCTGATGCACCCCGTGACATGTTATGGCGAGGTCTCATCACATTATAATAACAACTGCCAGGAAGAAGTGACTGCTGTGTAATGCAGTATGATGAAGAGAGAGGAGTCTATTAGCGACACAGCCAACTGCATTTAATTAAATCCCATGTCCAAATTAGTTCTCTGATTGGCATGTAGGAAGAAAACATGTTTACTGTGATGTTCAAATAGCACCGTTGTTTTAAAAACACACAGGCTTTTTAGCCTGTCTCTGTCTATTTCTCTTTGGTCTTCAAGATTCATACTTCTTCCAGGGTGAAGCTATTCCTAAGCTTCCTTATGTCTCCAGGGAGGAAGAACAAAGTTTTCATGGGGTAAATGCCATGCTCATTTCACCATGCTGTGAACAGAAGAGCTAGAATATAGACTTAGATGGAGAAGATTCAGGAACCTGTGGTTTTATAGCGATGCCGAAGTTTGGTAAAGAACAGCCTGCGAGGCCAAATTGGGAAGTTGTCTGTTTTATAACCTAAGAATCAAGAATGATTATTAAGTGAAAAGATAAAAAGATTATACTATAGGTATTCATCATATGTGAAGTTAGTGAGGTAAGAGTTCAATGTCCATAAATAAAGTTTTATTGGGATGTAGTTGTATCCGCTCACTCACGCACTGTTGACAGCAGATTTTGCAGACAATAACAGGATTGAGTAGCAGCAACCAAAGTTAGATGGGCCCCAAAGCCCAGACACTACTTAAGGTATAAATGTCCTGTGCTGATTCTTAGCTATCCTGGGATATGCGTGACCCATGGCTACAGGTTAAACATGCCTGATGTTATATACACCATTATAGGAAAAGGCTGGCTCTCTCTGAACTATGCCATGATTCTTAAACCAAGGTAAAGCTAAATACTTAATGTTAAACTAAACATAGATTTGGAGCCCAAGGATCAGCATATTTTAAAAGAAATCTCCAATATTATGTTGACGTTCACAGAGCCATTGTTGCTGTCCTCTCTGGGTCATGTACTTCTTCTTTTCTCCATCAGTCCACGAGGCCTAGGATGGTGCTGATGGTTGGATCAATGAAGGCAGGGTTCATACATCAATTCATTAGGCAAATACTTCTCTGGTTTGTTTTGTTTTGTTTTTGAGATAGGATTTCACAATGTAGTCCTTGCTGGCCTTGAACTTTTATACCAATCCTTCTGCCTCTGCCTCTGAGTGCCAGAATTAGTGGTATACCCCACCATCCCTGGCTTAAGCATATGCTTTTGATTGTGTGCTATACGCCACGTGGTATTCAATGCTAAACCCATAGTCAAGAGGAAAATAAATTAAAGGTCTGATATAAAATTACATGATAAGAGGTCCACATTAATTGCCTAGAATAAGACTTACTATACATAGATGGAAACTCACAGTAACCTTTATATTTCAAATAATTAATATTTTTGTTTCTATTGTAATACTAGACTTAGAGAATTTGAGAGATTATATATTGGTAACATGAAACAACTATAATGTGTAGGCATTGTTGGAATTTGAGGAACAGACAATAAGATGTTAACTGTGTTTAGGATGGAATGCTGAGCTGGTGTGAAGCCATAGGACTCATCTGTATAGTGATTTCTTCTTTTATAAAACAAATACAAAATCAGATGGTATCATTATTGCCATAAGTCGATCTAGACAATGAAAGCCTATTTAAGTTCGGTAGGAAGGTACTTAGACATTAATTTTAGAAACCAGTATCACTGTGATACGTACAATGCTGTGTTACATAAGTCTAATGGATTTCAATTTACTTTTCTCTCTTGGACTCAGTTCTGGTTTTCTTGGAACTCTTTAGGGCTCTCTTTGTCAACATGCTGAAGCCGTGTATTAGAATGGGAAGGTAAGATTTTAGTTATAATATTATCCTCGTCCATTGGTCACAGGAGAAGCAACTTCTGTCACATTGCCAGTGCAGGCTCAGTTTTTGAGAATACATCCCATAAAGATCAGAAAGCAAATAATGATAATACGATTAGAAAAAAAACTGCCAGTCTTTTTTAGTATATATGCTGCTGAAGCGGGCACCTGCCAGTCTTTTCTAGATTGACACATTAGTTATCTTCGGTTCAGACACCTTACAAATTAAGAAGCTTAACACAACAAACATTAATCTCCTCGTTGGAGTGTGCTAGGAATTTAGGGTGGGGTAGGTGCAAGTCTGGCTCAGGGTGTCTCATAAGTTAGTACAGCTGGGGCTGAGATACCCTCAGGGCTCACCCAGGGTCCAGAACTGCTGCTGAGCTCACCCACATGGTTACTGAACAGATACAGTCCCTCATGGGCCACTGCCCTGAGGTCTGACTTTCTCTCTGGCTGTTGCTAAGATATCTCCTGAAGTCCTGGCATATGGGCTTCTTTACAGAGACAGCTCAAAAATGGTAGCTTCTATCACAATGGGCAAATGAGACAGAAAAGAGGGTAAGATAGAGACATAAGTCTCAGAGTGACATTGTATTCATTTTTCTGTATTCCATTTATTGGAAGTCAGGTACTATGACTAGACTGTCCCCAAGACCAATACTTGTACAAAGCTATGGGTACCAAGAGATGATAAAAGTAATCTGGACACACAGAAGTTCACCCATTATGAACGTACTATGATAGGCAAAACCTCACTGAGTGCCTAGTAGTCTACAATGTACCAGACATGTGTGAAACCATAAAGCTCAAAATGAGCAAGCATCCCTGCTTCCACGTGCTGTTCTCTCTGGAAAAAAAATAAAACCTGCTGCAGTGCTTGGTATGCAAGAAGTCTCCCAAAAATGTTATTTTTATTTTTGCAGGGCAAATATCCTGTCTCAGAAACACAGCCAAGCTTCCCAGTCTGTGGCATCTCTAATCCTATTGTAGACGAATACGATTTGCTTAGCCAGCTCAGAACTGGCTCAGTACTCACTTATACTTGAAAGAGGCAGTTAATAACAGTGTGCAATGCTACACACTTGTAACTGTCTTTCTCATGCTCCTGTTTCCTGAGTGGACTTTTCCAGACAACAAAAATCAGAGCTTCACAGAAGTAGCTATTCTGAAAGTCTCCTGGAGAGCCCTGCTGGCCACCATGTCCTCTTGCACTGTGCAGGCCAAGTTGACCTAACAACTCCTGGCTCTGAATCATTTTAATTGCTTTCTTTTCTAGATGCATCTTTTCAGTCTCTCAAGTGCTCTCTTGAAAATGGCTTCTTGAACTACAAACAAGATTTCAAATGTGTGCCTAGTGATGCCAGTATTTTCTGGTTACTTTCTGTAATTAATATTCTACATTTCAGAAACTGTTTCAAGTTCTGAATTGACTTTTGTCACCCCCATCTTGTTCTCGTTCTGTGCTGGCCATCCATGTGCATTATTAATCAACTGCACACACTGTGTTTGCCTGCCCCCTCAACTCAGTATTGAGTTCTTCTTCAAACTTTGTTTTGATTGACAGTCTTAGGAGACTTTATTGTAATGGGCTTCTAAATAGCAATACGATAGTCTGCTGTGGCAATCCTACTAGCAAAAGGAGCTATCCATTTGAAAGAGTAAAGCTTAAGGGCAGGAAGAGGACTGAGTGGGTAAAGTGCTTGCTGTGCAGGCATGAGAACTTGCATCTGGATCTGTAGGATGCATGTAAAAAGTTGGGCATGAGCACGCACATCTGTAATGCTAGTGCAGTGAGGAGATGGAGCTAAGAGAGCACCTAGAACTGACCCAGCCAGCTGGTCAGGTGGTGAGCCCAGAGAAGAGTCCATATCAAAAAATAAGATGGGAATGATGGAGGAAGACATCCTGATATTGCCCTTTGGCCTCCATACATATATGTGTACATGTATACATGCGTACACCAAACATACACACTTATAAAGAAGAACAGACGTAGGGTATTTTTCTAAAACGCAAGCTCCTCCACGCAACGTAGAAATAGTTTTCTAACCTGTTGAACGATATATATTAACAAACCTAAGTTATGGAGTATTTTTTAATAGAAATATTGATTCATTGCCCTCAGAGTTAGCAATATGTTTCCAAATATATAGTAGAAACCTAAGAAGTTTGATCACTGTAGTGATTATTTATTGAAAGTGACACTTGCAAAACAGTCTTTAAAAAGCTTGCTTTACACTGTTGTTTATTGTTAATTTCACAGGATCTGCCAGTGGGAAATGTTCTCCTAGCCCCTTTCCAGTGCATTGCGGATTTGACAGGAGTTACTACAAGCTAACTCTCCTGACGCAGTGGTAGTGTGCATTCAAAGCCTCTTGTTCTCCTCTGTGGATTCCTCTGTTCATGAGACTTCTAGGCCTTGTACATCTATGTGTAAGTAATATTGACTTTTTTCTGTTCAAACAGCCTTTCAATTTGAGACTAGAACCCAAGGCCTTCATGCATGGTAGGCGAGCAATCTCCTGTTGGCACACACCCCAACCCCCTACAATGCTCTTTTTGAATTCACAGATCCCTCTGAAAGTGGAAACACAAACTTCTATTCTGATTGCCCAAGTCCGTGGAAACCGCTTGGCTTGCCAACGCTTTCATTAACGAACGAATGAACACATCTCACAAAGAAGAATCCAGCCCCATGAACAAGATGGCAGATTGATGTAAACTTAAGAATAGCAGGGTTACTGTTTCCACACAGTCATTAGACCAGTTGAGTCTCAAGTTACTGTGCTTCTGAGTATAGATTTTTTTTCCAATTTGGGTCATTATACATTGAACAAAGTACATAGATTTTAAGAAAAATTCTTGCATGTTTTGGGATATGGAAGGGTGGTATTCCCTCTAATCTAAGCACACATAGGGAGGCCCCATTGCCACATTTACTGTTGCCTCTGATACATTTATTGTGTTCTTCCCTCCAGCCTTTACTTATGTTAACAGCTTTGAGTCCAATTGGAAACAACTGTAAATTTACAACCATGTACCAGTCACCTGCTTCTTTCCCCACAGAACTATGTTCTACTTCCTCAACTCTGTTCAGTATCCTGGATGCTGATTCTGCAAGCAACATTTCCTTAGCACCTTTGCAAACTGACTTTTGTCTGGGTTTGGCCCTTGGAAAGTACTGGAAGGAGACTACAGATAGACAAAAGGAGAGAAGTCAAGGTAGTTTAATCTTATCTTTTCCTATTTGACTTTGGGGGAATCTCCTTTGTTAGTCAAGTTCTTCATAATACAGATCCAACCCTCTTCCATCTAATTTCTTATTGGAGATTAGAAATGAGGCTCCCAGATTCTTGACTTTGTTATCAACACCCAAGTGCTCTCTCTTGTCTACCTTTTGCCCTAGAGTAATATCCGCT
Organism: Uromys caudimaculatus; assembly: GCA_028551405.1. Lineage (NCBI taxonomy): Eukaryota > Metazoa > Chordata > Mammalia > Rodentia > Muridae > Uromys > Uromys caudimaculatus. The sequence goes on along the minus strand of CM052708.1, from coordinate 93,034,226 downwards.
TCCTATGTTTGTAAATCTTTGAGTTGCTTCAATATATCATTTGGCTTTCAAATTCATTCAGCCTTGACGCTAATTTTTTATATTAAATTTCCTTTGTAAATAACCAGATATAGGGCTGAAAAGATGGCTTAATGGCTTAGAGCACTTGCTGCTTTTTCAGAGAACTCCAGTTTGATTTCTAGCACCCATGTGGCAGTTCACAACTATGTGTAACTCCAGTTGCAGGGATCTGTCTCCATCTTCTGACCCCCACACCATAGGTACCATTCATACACATAGTACACATATATACAATGCAGGAAAACACTCATACATATAAAACAAATAAGTAATACACACACACACACACACACACACACACACACACACACACACACACACACACACACCTTACCCTAACCCTAACCCTACCAGATCCTTTCAAGATTATGGAATAGATATACTTTACCTTGCTTTGTTTTGTTTGCTAAATATAATTGAAAACCCCATCTACTATACATGAAACAAATGTAAGAGAACTGAGAAAGATAGAAGAAGATGATGTTGATGGTGATGGAGCTTTGGAGGCAGACTGGGCAGGGATTAGGATCCATATAATGGTGAACGGTATCCTGTGATCTGAATCAGACACTGGAGAACTAGCTACTTATTTCTGCCAAGAGGTGTAGATAAAAACCTCTAACAAGGGACTACTATACTCTTTAACCAAAATACTAGGAAAGGGGCACCTTGTTAAAGAACGCCATTGCCTAGCACCTACTCTATTGTAGACAAACATCATAGACGAAAAGTGTTGCTTGCCCCTTCAAGCAAACGCTGAATAGAGAGCCCAAGGGTCATGTTTTTTCCAGGCAGCAGCTGAGAGATTGATCAATAGAGCTGCAAAGTGAAACAGACAAATCCACAATGGTAGTTGAGAACTTCAGCATTCCTCCCTCAGTAATCGACAGAAGAGCTCCTTGACATAAAACCTGCAAATAAAACTCAGCAACATGATCAGCCCACAGAATCAAATAGATATTTATAGCCGATTCTACCCATCAACAACAGAGCGTGCACATTTGCTTTCTTGTTCATGGTACAGTGAGCTACATCATGACCCATAAAACCAACCTCGAAAATGTAGAAACTGAAATCATATGGAGAGTGTTCTCTGAGCACAGTGGACTCAGAACAGAAGCCAGTATCGGGCTGAAAGTAGAAAAAGCTCCCCGTGCCTGAAAATTGAACAATACAATTCTAAATAACCCAGTAGTCAACAGCGACTCAAGAGAAATAAGAAATACATCGAAGTGAAAACACCACATCTCACAAAGATACAGGGCACAATGAAGACAGCGATGAAAGATCATTCTACAGTGTGAAGGCTCACATTAGCAAAGAGGAACAGCCTAATGACATCATCAAGATGGTGAAAGAAGGTAGCTTCACTTTGTCAGACAGAAGTATGATTGGCAGCTACCCACATACAACAAAACAAAACAAAACAAAACAAAACAAAACAAAAAAACCACCATGGAGACAATCAAAACACCACAGGCTGGAGTTAACTGGCACCACACGTACCCCAGTGAAAATCTATGCTACAGAGTATTAGGCAGAGAGCAAGGCCTTCACTGTATCCTCCTCCCCACCTCCTCTTCCACTACCCCAAGGCAGCACACTGAAAGGGCTCTGCAGGGCTCTTGGTTTGCAGGCCAGTGAAAGAGAATCAGAAAGAAGAGTACCTAGCTTTCCCATCTCTCTGAGAAGCTTCTTAGGAATGCTATCTTGTTCCTACCTTATGAGAGATCCAGGATTTAGGATGAAATTGCTTTCCTAGGCCACTGGGAATCACATGACAAGGCAAAGAGGTAAAGAAGCACGGAGAGTCAGTGAGCAGATTTGGGGGAAGTACAATGCGTTTGCCACCAAAGGCACCTGGTCACCACCATTCAGTACTAGCTAAGTGCTTGGAGCCCTAGACAGCCAATTCGAGGCCTCTCCTCTGACCAGAGCCTGGGATCACACAAAGGAGAGGAGAAGACCTCAAAGTGATGTTTTTCCCAACAAGCACACTTTACTTCAGTGGTACCTGAGAGTTTAATCAGTGCTCCTTACAATACTGAAGGCCATCCCCAGCCTCTGTTCAGGGAGGTAGGCAATGAGCAACTTTGTATTTCTGCTGAGTGAGGCAATTACTTCACTATTCAGATCCATTTAACCTCCAGACCTCCCCAGGATGCTCCAGTGACCCTGTCCAACTGAGGGCACCTTTGGTCAAGGATACACTGTAGCTCACCAAGTCTGCAGGTGATCTGAAATCATACGAACAGTGTTACAGAAGATAGGGGGCTTTCACTGTCCTGAGTAATAAGTTTTGTATAAGATCCTGAAGTCACAAGTGACAATAAAAAAATGAGCAAGTGGGATTACATTAAGATATCTTCTATGTAGCAAAAGAAACAATGAATGAGGAGACAAACTCTGGAGATGTTTGTAAACCTGAATCTACTAAGGAATCAACATCCAAAGTATATGAAAAACTCCAGCAACTAAACAGAAGTAAAATGGTCTATTTAAGAAAGGACCCAAGTAGATGTTTCTAAAAAGAAGAGACATGATTGGCCATCAGATCCATGAGCCAAATGATTGACAGTAAGAAATAGAGAAAATAGAATTAAGATACATCTTTTAGAATAGTCATTAATAAAGATACTAGAGATGATGTGTTTTGGTAAGCATGTGGTAGAGAAAACCCTTCACATACTGTAGAAAGGAGTGTAAATTAATTTATCTGTTTGTAAAACAGTATAGAAAGCCCCCCTCCCCCACACAAGCCAAAGGAAGTAGTATATGATGTAGCAATCTCAGCTGTTAGTATTTACCACAAAGATTTAGAACCAATATGTTGAAGAAAGGCCTGGAGACCTGTGTTCACTGCAGAATCCTTCAGCCAGTGCCAGAGGAGAGAAAGCTGTTTACAGAGTTAACAGAAACGTCCCCAACCCAGAGATCAATAAGAGTATCTGCAATCAGGGAAGTTCTAGGGCCACCAATCAGATTCAACTCAACCAAATCGACCTGAAGTCTTAGCATAATCAAGCTCTGGAAGGGTAAGGATAAAGAAGAAAGGAAGAAGCAAGGCTGTCCAAGTTCTCTGGCGGTAGACTCAGCAGAAACTTCATCAGCCAGGAGACAGTGACACAATATTTCCACCCTGAAGTAGCAAACATGTTGAACATTCTGACCAAAAGCCACTTAGAGGAGGAAAGGCTTTATTTGGCGTTTTCTTCCAGGTCATAGTCCTTCAGTGAGGGAAGTCGGGTGGAAACACAAGTGAGAACCGGAAATGGATGCCATGGAGGAATTCTGTTTGCGGGTATGCTCAGGATCGTGCTTAGCTCCATTTCTTACAGCCGCAGCCCTCCTGCCCAGCGAACGGTACTACCCACAGTGTGCTGGGCCTTCACCCGTCAACCACTGATCACAGCAGCCCCTAGAGACATGTCCACAGGCTAGTATGATTTGGGCAATCTCCCATGGAGATTTCTTTTTCAGGTGGCTTGTCTAGGCTCAAGCTGACAGTTAAAGCTAACTAGGACACCTGTCAACTAAGAACGCTATGCCAGCAAGGACACCTGTGGAAATTAGTTGAGAGAATATATTGCCACCAAACTTGAAACTTAAGAAATGCTAACTGGAGTTCTTTAAGCTAAAAGCAAGTGATTTTTTTTCCTTTTTCTTTTTCTTTTTTCCATTTATTTTTTATTTTTTTATTTTTTGATACTTTATTTACATTTCCAATGTTTCCCCCTTTCTAGGTCTCCTCTTTGGAAACCACCTATCCCTTCCCCCTCCCCCACCTCTATGAGGGTATTCCACCTCCCATCTACCCGCCCACCCACTACCATATTCTCACCTTGACATTCCCCTTACTGGGGCCTCTCCTCCCCCGATGGCCAACAAGGCCCTCCTCGGCCACATATGTGGTCCGAACTATGGGTCCCTCAATGTGTATTCTTTGGTTGGTGGTCCAGTCTCCAGGAGGACCCGGGGAGTCAGGCCAGTTGACACTGTTGCTCCCTCCATGGGGCTGCAGACTCCTTTAGCTCCTTCAGTCCCTTCTCCAACTCCTCCATCTGGGACCTCACTCTCAGTCCAGCAGTTACTATGAAGTGAAACTTGGGTATTCCGAACTTTTGGGCTAATATCCACTTATCAGTGAATACATACCATGTTCGTTCTTTTGTGACTGAGTTACCTCGCTCAGGATGATATTTTCAAGTTCCATCCATTTGCCTGCAAATTTCATTAAGTCATTGTTTTTAATAGCTGAGTTGTACTCCATTGTGTAAATGTACCACATTTTCTGTATCCATTCCTCTGATGAGGGACATCTGGGTTGCTTCCAGCTTCTGGCTATTATAAATATGGCTGCTATGAACATAGAGGAGCATGTGTCTTTATTACATACATGTTGGAGCAACTTCTGGGTATATGCCCAGGAGTGATATAGCTGGATCCTCAG
>CM052708.1:92999899-93029616 GCA_028551405.1 Uromys caudimaculatus | reverse complement strand
CAAATCAAAACAAGTCTGAGATTCCACCTCACACCAGTCAGAATGGCTAAGATCAAAGCAAGTGATTTTGATGAGTAAATTTATACATTAGGAAGTGTAGAAATTACTTACATGAGTAACTACAAATCCAAATTGTTCAAATTGTAAGCATGGTGCCTAACCACCTTTAGAAGGAGGACTGAAAAGTCAAAATGATTTTGTTAATATGGTCATAATGTTTAGAGATAAGCTGAGAGACCAAATCTTTTAAGTTCAGACTCTATTTTAGAAAACTTAAACTCAGACGAACTAACAGGCTGGTACCTAGCATTAGTTTCCAAGTTACCCCCAACAGAATTCGAGCCTAGCTCCAGTTTCTAGGCTTGCCCCAACAGACCAGGGTCTCCAAGTTAAGCCAGACTTTTCTGGTTTAATTCCCAGCAAGCCTGCCCTCTGCCTGATGACCACCAATATAAAGGGAAATAGAAGTCAAGTTTTTGGGTTAACTCCCAGCACCAGCCAATTTTGCTAAAGGCCATAGTAGCTCTCAAATTAGATACTTGCCAGGCGGAAACGCTCACTCCCCACTTGCTGCTCTCTATAAAGCCTTACCCTGACAGCTGTTGGGAGCACCTCTCCACCAAAACCAACCTGCCTGTCCGAGCTAGCTCAAATATAGGCCCTGCTGTGATTTGCATTGGATCGGTTCTTGCCTGCTTTTTGGGGTTCACTAACGCTTCCCTGGCACTACAGAGCAGTACTCAAAAATGCAAAATAGGACATCAGACTTTTAAAATGTAGAATGGAGCACAAATGTGTAATTTATTTTAGTATGTTTTTTTATCAGTGCCTTAGTATTTTTATTAATGTATTTTATGTATGTTTTTATTAGTATATTTGCTCTTTCTTTTTAAATTGTTAACATTAGAGTCAGGTTAATGTTAATTTCCAAGCAAAGATCTATTATATACAAATGAAAAATGCTAAAGAAGGAATCAAAATATAGTAGACAAGTTGGAGAATCAAGTTATGTGTCCACCAACAGACAAGTGCACAACAAGAAAGCATGCAGCCTCAGGAGAAACATTCCTCTCATCTGCTACAGCATGAATGGAATTGGAAATGTGCTAAGTGACATGAGCCAAGCAGAAAGGGGACTCCTGGATATGTAGATCCCAAAGTGGCTGGACCCGGAAACATAGTGGAGAGGTCATTAGCAGAGACTTTGAGTAGAAGCGATGAAATAATTGTCACAGCATACAAGGCCGCAGTTAGATGGGAGGCTAATCTCTGGTCTGTCTTCCTTCCCTCCTTCCTCTCCATCTTTTTCCTTCTTGAGTTCTGTTCTACATGGAGAGGAATGTAGTAACTTATTGTACTTTAGAGTTGCAGGAACAGTGGATCTTAAAGGTCCTCATGTATCAAATGGTTACAGTAATAGATGGGTTGGCGGATTGATGTGGCCTTTCACGTGGTGTAACAACATCACAACGCCATGTTGTTCTCCATAAACATGGACAGCTAGCATTTGTCAACTTAGAATTTAAAAGGAAGAGGAAGAAGAAGAGGAAGAAGAAAGAAAGAGGAAGGAAGGAAGGAAGGAAGGAAGGAAGGAAGGAAGGAAGGGAGGAAGGAAAGAAAGAAAGAAAGAAAGAAACAAAGAAACAAAGAAACAAAGAAACAAAGAGAGAGAGAGTTGCAGTCAACAATTCAAGCTTCTACTTTGACAGCACAGGGTGCAGATTGAGGCCTGGTCTTCCTCTCACCTGTGCTTGTCTGGGGATGACTTCTGTTTCAGGGCTGGCTCTTTCTTGGGGTACACTCTTCAAGAGGCACCATCACTGCTGAACTTTCTAGAAAGTATGCTGGGAGGGAAAGTACCCTGTAAGATGCTGATGGCACCTCAGCAATTCTGTCCAGAGCCTGTTGCTGGGAATGACCCTGATGAAAGGGCAGTGCCCCAGAGGCCTTACTGGACCCTGGTGATCAAGACAATGAGGGAACTGAAAACAACTTTGGTAGCAAAACTAACAGATAGACTATCTGCAAAATGGTCCAAGCCACAATCTTAGTTTTCCTGAAATTAAGGAAAAACACAATAAATATTTAGGAATAAAGTCTGTTTTTTCCTAGTGTGTATTATCAGAGCACAGAAATAAAATAGAATACTCAGTAATGCGAAGACCTTTAATGTGAAAACTGACTTTCATCACTGACTTCACTTTTTAACAAAAACCATTGAATTGAACAATGTGATAGTTCCACCTTTCAGCTTCTATTAGAAATAATGTGTACTGTGGCTTGATATAGGTTTCATTTTGAAGAACTGATAAGAAATAAGCAAAAAGTGTGCATCGAATGTCAGCATATGAACACTTTATTATAAGAGTGGCGAACTGAAGGATAAGAAATATCGAAGAGAAAGGAAAGACCTTGATAGAAAGGCAAGGAAAACCTGCATTCACCGTCGATCAATGTGGATCAACCTGATTTACCTAGTATCTTACGGGAACTCGGGGTGTGTTTCTGTAAGACACACACACACACACACACACACACACACACACACACACACACACACACACAAAACTATGAGTGTGAGATCTAACTAAGCAAACTCTATTGACTATAACAAGTGTCTCACATCCTATAACCTTACTTGAATTTTACTTCAACTATTGTATCATTTAAGAATATGGAAACTAGTAGAGGACCATGACTCTCTTGGGGTCTGCAGCAGGGAAGAGCCTTTGGGTCTGATGGTGAGAGGAGGAAGTTTGCTGCCCTGAGCTGAGAACTGCAGTTCTGGGAGAAGAGACTTGGCAGGGGTGGGAACTGTCTGAGGAATGTATCTGCGGCTGCCTTGCAGGGAGGGAGCTGGGATCTGTGGGCTGGTCTCCCAGTGCTACTGATGAGGGAACCTTTGAGAACATTGAGGACAAGGAAACTTTGTAGGTCCAGAATCGGTTCCAGAGCTGAGAGTATTCAATGCACTTTTTCCCAAGATCATCACGTAATTACGTCAGCCAAATTTTTTTTTAAAAGAAGTATCTTTGGGCTACCTAGGCAAATCAGCTATTTGTGAGGATCAAATCTGTAGGGATTTGAATTATGTTTTAAGAAGTAAAATATTTGAAAGTAATTGCCTCTTATATTTGAATGCCTGCCTTCGATTTTTATGCTAGGTGATTATGGAAAGATCACAAAGCCATGGTAGATATCAGTTTGGGTTTGAAAGCATATCCTAGCGGGGCAGTGGTGGCGCACGCCTTTAATCCCAGCACTTGGGAGGCAGAGGCAGGTGGATTTCTGAGTTCGAGGCCAGCCTGGTCTACAGAGTGAGTTCCAGGACAGCCAGGACTACACAGAGAAAGCCTGTCTCAAAAAACCAAAAAAAAGGAGTTTGTCTCACCCCAGCATTTTCCTTATTGGGTGGCCCTGGGCAACTTACTGAACCTCAATGAGTTTCTGTTTACTCATGTGCAAAATAGATGTGACAATTCCCCCTTCTTAGAATGGTTGTGTAGCTACAAGAACTAAATGAAAGATGTGTATGAAGGCACCTGGTAGGCACTCAATACATCCTGATTGAATTTGAATCACAAATTCCCAATTAGTGGCTTCAAAATTCATGAGGTAAGGCCACAACTTAAAATTAAGAGTGAATTTTTAAAAGGAGAAGAAAGTCTGTGTTTAGCCTGTTAATGTCATCTATCACTCAATCAACAATTATGATAATATGATCAGCAAACTGTTCTCTATTGATGGATCTTTCACTATGTTTTGATTACAAATGTGAAGTCGTATCAGGATTCAGATCCTATTTAGAATTCAATGATTTTCTTAATTATCTCATAATCTGCTTCAAAAGAGACAGAGAGACAGAAAGAGAGAGGGGAAGGACGGAAGGATCAAGCTGTTTGCTGTGGGTTGTTGGTTTCACTGGTTACACCAAGAACTTCACCTCTTTAATTGAAGGATGAGAGTGACTGGTGAACAGCAGCTCTAAGGCAGCTTGAGGTATATCTTTTTCTTGCAGCCCCTCACAAATAGGTTGCCATGGTAATGTTGACAATCACAAACTCTTAATAGCAACAGCTGAGGGTGTGGGAGAAACATAAACATCGCAGGTAGAGTTTGCATCCAGAGACACTTTAATTCCTACATCAGTAGCCCCATTTCCTTTTTAGTCACAGGCTCAGACTCTATGATTATAAACGTTTATCAATTATAGCAATCTTTGTTTCTATTAATTATCCTTTTATTGACACACTTTTCAAGAACAAGCCAGCTGTACACTCCTAATAGGCAGGTGTATTTTAAATATAAGAACTATCCTGTTGGGTCAGAGCCACAGTCTTTGATTTTTGCCAATGACAGAAGCCTCTAGAATTGTATCAGTTCCCTGTATAAAGAAATTTTAAGATGGCTAAAGATTTGCTTTCACTAGAATTTTTTTTTTTTAAACCAAAAACCAAAAGCTAAGGCAGCAAGGCTGGCCTGGGTACCTAACACCATTAGAAGCATTTCTTCCCCCTTGACCCTCATCTACAGAGTCCTGTGACTTTATGACTATGGGCTCCACAAAAGCAGATTCTTCCTGAGCATTGTATGGTACCAGCTCCCTTATGCCAGGAACAGTGCTCACCACATAGTAGATACAGTAAAGCTTAGTGTTTTGGTGGGTGTGGGTCAGCAGACATTTTTATAAAAATCCAGGTAGAGCTGGGAGTAGGGTCTTGTGGCAGTGCTTGCCTAGTATTGTGGGAGGTCTTGGGTTCAATTTTAATAAAAGAAAGAAACGAAGGAAGGAAGAAAGGAGGGAAGGAAGGAAGGAAGGAAAGGGGGAAAGAGCCAGGGAGTAAATACGTTAATCTTCAGGTTGTAAAGTTTCTGACACAAGCCCACTCTGCGATTGAGTGAAAGCAGACTTTGGTGTGGAAATGAAAGGGCGTGGCTGAGTCCAATAAAACTTTATTTACAAAGACAGACAAGTCCTGGAGTTTACTAGTGGACAATGTTTTACTAGAACTTCAGGTCAGCCTCAGTTCAGAGCATGGACCCTTCAGCTGGAACACACACATCTCTGTCTTGGCACTGTAGCTCATTACCTGTGACACAGGCTCAAAGAACAAGGAGGGAGGTGATAATGATTGGGATTTCATGGGTGAATACACATGCACACACATGCGCACACACACACACACACACACACACACACACACACAAACTGCCTTGTATTACTATGTTTTCTGAATGAGTAATTCAGAAAATTTAAGATGGTAAAGGATTTGCTATCACTAGGTAATATTTAAACAAATAGACAAAAGAAAATGGGCATAACAGCTAGGAGTTATGACACATACCATTAATCTCAGCAATCAGGAGGCAGAAACAGATGGATCTCTGAGAGTTCAAGGTCAGCCTGGATTACGTAATGACATAGTGAGTCCTAGAACAGCCAAAGGTAAGTAGAGAGACCCTGTATCAAAACAAACAAACAAACAAAACAAAACAAAACACAAAAAACCAAGGAAACAGCAATGCAGAAGGGCTTATCTGAGTGCCTACCATCGTTAGAAGCAAGGGTTTTCCTCTTTGACACCTACACACAATCCTGTAAGCTCATGATTCTACACACCATGAAAGCAGAATCTTCCCTCAAATTGTTTGATACCAGATTCTTTATGCTTGGAACAGTGGTCTGCACATTGTAGATTCATGAACAAATAATTGTTTAAAACTGAAAAATAAGTACTTTAAAAATGAATAATATTTTAATTTCTTTAAAGATAGTCAGACAAGCTGAGAAATATCAACTGTGAAATTGCGGTCTCTGCATAAAGAGTTAGAATATCCATAGCCCTGCTTTTGACTTTATTCTCTTCTCGTTGCACACTATTAGAGTCTGAGAGTAGACTTAAGATAACTGGGAGGTGACAAGTCAAGCGCTTGTTGATTCTGCCTGAAGACTAGGAGTTCAGATCTACGGCACCACGTAGAAAGCTGGGCATGGTAGCACAGGCATGTAGCCATGAGTAAGCTTCAGATTCAGTGAGAGACCCTGGCTCAAAAATAAGGTAGAGAATGAGAAAGGAAGATACTAGGTGTTGCTCTCTGGCCTTCACCTGCACAACGCACGTGCGTGCATGTGCGCACACACACACACACACACACATACACACACACACACACACACACACACATACACACACACACACACACACACACACACACAGAGAGAGAGACGCATCACCTATGATAAAAGGCACTGCTTTGTATCCTAACTTGAAATACTTAGTAACAGATAAGGAAGAATATAATGAAGGAAGAATGGCTCAGCCACAGAACACTCACTTAGTCGCACATAGGAGTCCTCGGGTGCTGTCTCCAGTACTACTCGACAAACAGACAATAGTCCCTGGTGGTGTTGTGCACCATCTCATCCTAAAACCCACAAGGCTCTTCATGCAGGAGGGCAAAGCAATTCTGACCTCAGGTTCCAGAGAAACAAGTTCAACTCACACTTCAAACTAGTAAGCTAGGCGTAAACCTGGCATAGGATGTATTTGTTGTGTATATATTGTTTTTAACATTGAAGTATATGTGTATGTGTGAATTCACACATATATGACCTGCCTTACACTCTACATATGTATGCAGATGTTCCTATGATTCACACATTATTACATGTAGGCTCTCTGGCTGCCTTCAAGGCATCCTTCTGTCTGTCCCACTTGTCACGTAGAAAGCTGGGATGATTATTGTAGGTTACCATAGCTCTCCGCTGTTGTGTCTCTTGCTTTCTCCGTCTGTTCTCTACATGGTAGTCATCCACGTGACCTCCTTAAGATGCACATCAGCTCTTGCCACTTCCTGGCACCCCATGGCAGGAACATTAAATCCAAGCTCCCGTACCTCACGTGGTGTTCAGTTTTCGGTGTCTCTCTAGCCGCTCTCCTCTTTCGCGCTTCTGCCTCAGTTCCCATCGGCTGAGATTTCTTTCTAGTGTTTGGACATTTCTCCCTCAGCCCTCCTGGGCCTGGTCTCAGTTGCACTGCCTTGGACTGAGCCCCTTCCAGAGTCTTGCCTTGCTGGCTTCTCAGTCTGAGATTCCCGTGCCTAAACTGGGAACGAGTATACACAAGAGGTGCTAGCAAGGTATAGACCTCCAGGCAGGGTGAGCTATGTTATTGGCAGGCCCTGGTGCAAATAAAAATTCAGATGTCTTGTGCAAAAAATTACGCACAATTTTAAGACAGCAGCAGTAGACCATTAGACCAAGAGCCTTTTCAAAGTTACATAGCCCTGTCTCCAGGCACTTTATGACATCTCTCTAGACTCAAACTCCTCTTATGTAAGACAATAGAGTCCAATCCTCTTCATGACACACATATGGTCCATATAGGAGTTTCCATGAGCCAGGACACTGCAGCAGTGCGATGGTTGCAGACTTCACTTTGCACAAGGCATTACTCTAAGTCCAGCTTCCCCTATGTAAGACAAAGTGTCTGGAACACCAATTTTCTAGCTCTCTTTCTCTCTGAATAACCTCCCTAGTAACTCTCCCAAGTGACTAACCCAACAGTATCAAATAGGACCGGGCTGTGGGTGTTGCTTGCAAATTATTTTGACACATTCAAGGTATGGACCGACAGCATATTTGGCTTGCTGAAAGGAATGTGTCAAACAGAGTTAGCTGTTGTGAAAACTGGCTTGACAATAGCTAAATCATGTCACCCTTCTGAGCCTACCACTGACACCGGAATGATAAATAATACCTGCCACCCACCCTTCTGACAAGAGCGAGGCAAGCTTGAATTGGATCAGGAAGAAGGCAGTTGAAAACTTTGATTTTCTTAGAGAGAGGGGATCTGTAGGCACTGCTCGCTAGAATCTGTGCATATTGTCAGTCACCCTGTTTACTTAGTCTGTGTGCTCTGGTTACTGCATGCATTGTGTAACAAATCAATTGCACCTTGAATGGAAACTCTTCACAGATGCTCACAGTTTGATTTATTTTTGTGATACAGCCAGCAATTCAAGTTAGCTTAGAAAGGCAGGGAGGAAGAGAAGCATGCATTTACATTTATATTGTGGTCCCCAGGGTTCTTTGAAGCCCTATGGATGGTGGGACACAGTCTGCTTCCCCTGTAGGGAGAGGCTCAGCTCATTGGCTGCAGGGAGAGCTCTGACTAGTGAAGATTTGGAGTCTGGTTTTTATCTGTAGTTTCTCTTTGGCAGTAAAAGCTAAAATGAAGTAGAGAAAGAGTATCCATGAAATGTGTAATAAACACACACACACACACACACACACACACACACACACACACACACACTTCTGCTTGTCATCTTATTCTGAGAAGTTACAAGGGTCATGAAGGCTCTAAATGGGACAAGTGGCCAAACCTCTCCAAGTGTCAAGTGCCCCTGTCTTTATGATGTAGTTAGAATAGCTAGCTTCTCCTTGACCCTCCAAATTGACTCTCCTTTTTTTTTTTTTTTTTTTTTTTAAAAGAATAATGACTTCTCCTAAAGTAGGCTATTGAGGTTTCTACTCCTTTTCAGGCTAGCCAATGGGCAGCACCTGCCCTCTTCTGGGATGGCAAAAGAAAGAAATTTTATGGTATTTTCTTCCCAAGCTTCCCTTGAAGGTGTTGCCTTGGGTTGGCTATGAATTTGTCCAAACCAGTTCTGATCAACTAATGAGACCAGGTTTAGAAAACACAGTGCAGGCCCTGGGATGATGACAGAGCCTAGGTCCCTATGCTCTTATAAATAGCATTATTTAAATAAGCCCTTTTAACAATTTAATCTTGAGCACGCTATTTGTTCTCTGTTGGGATCCTAGTATATACATAAATAATCACAGTAGCTATATCCCATGGATAGTGTCTGGGTTAAATGTGTTTGCATGCCTATAAAATGCTTAGGATAGAACAGAGACTTGGGTCAACAATTGCCTAAGGTCACACCATATTGTCAAACATCTGGGAAGCATGAATTATGACCCTACCTGTCCAAGGTTCAATTAGAAAGCTCTAGGGCTCTGGGTTCCGCCAGTTAGAACATTCTATGATTCCTCTCCCTGCACCATGACATCACCCAGGCCAGTGACTGTGACTCACAGTTGGCCTGGCTGGAGGAGCATTTTCTCCATGACTTTGCAGACCACCTGCTATATCAAGTTTTGTTGCTTTTATCATTGTTCTACAGTTCTCTGCACACTCAGTACTACTCCTTATTGCCCACCACCACAGGGTGGGCAATACCTCCCCACCTTGATATGGTACTACGTAGGTACTTGATATGGTACTTACATGTGGCTTTCCTGGGAAAACAGCCTAGGAGAGACAATAAAAGGTCTGAGCCTTGGAAACAGCATAAGCCAAACTTGAACCTTGTTCAGACCACATCTAAAGCCCTTTCTACCATTGGACTTTCTCAACGATGCCAACAAACCACTTTCTTACTTGTTGGATTTTCCATCACTCACCCCCCCCCCCCCAAAGCCAACCCAAAGCTTTCTTTCTAATATGCATGGGTGTCATTTGGATTTGAAGCCAAGCCTTTTCTGTCTCTAAAAATTAACATTTTTATCCACTCATTTTCCTCATTATTTGATTTTTATAAATCAAACCACACCTCATTTTCCTTCAGATGAGTTTTTTTTCTCATGATGCACTTTGTGATGTTGGTTTCATGAAGAAAGCTGAGCCTGTGCTAGGATCTCACATGGTCCTGACTTGGAGCAAGTTACCCATAACGCCTTCTTTCCCTCTGTGCAGTTGGAGATTGGACATGACGAGTCATTTCTACCTCTAACATTCTGTGGGTACTCCCACATATGACAGCACCAGTCTCTGAACTAGAACAGCCACTTTAGTCAAAGGCTACTCTAAGTTTGTGCCAATTAATAAAAATAATGGAGGAAACCTACTTGTTAATGTGGAGATATGGGTCATTTTGTCTACCTCATATTAATTTCCTTTAATTCAAGATTCCTGAAATAGCTCTTTGCTCCACATTTTAGTGATTTAGCTCAAACTCTCTAATCATGTTTCTGAATTCTCTTCCATCTGAAAGATTCATCTCCATGGAAGTAAAGGATAGGCAACTTGAGGACAGGGTCTGCTCTAAGGGTTTGAGTTTTTACCTCAGCTTGTCCTCTGAAAGATTCCCAGGTGCCTCCAAAGTACAGTCCCCTCCTTTTCACCATTATCTCTCCTCATGTTCCCACCTCTGTGAATACACATTTGCTCAGTTAGCCAAGGTAGAAACCAAAGAATCTTGGCTCCTGCTTCCTCAGCCCGAGGGATCCGTCTTCTCCATGGTCTTCAGTCCTTGAGTTTGTCATCTAAGCTTCTATGATAAACGGGCACAATCTGGGAGGGTGTAAGGCAGCAAATTTAATTTTTTTATATGTCAAGTGTTTAGAAGTTCAAAATCAAGATATTAGTGAGGTTGATTCCTTCAGGAAGTTCTGAGCGACAGCTGTTCCTTGGCTCTCCTGTAGGTCTGTGTGGTGGCTGCCTGTTCTTGATGCTCCTTGGCTAGTGGGTACATCACTCCTTTGCTCTCATCTTGACAGGTCCTTCTCTGTGTTTCTTTGTATTCGCTCACATTTCTTGAGAAACTCTCATTACATTTTGATCCCATCCAGAGCTGGCATTTGGATCCTTACCTTAATTTCACCCTCAAAGACTTTCTTAATAACATTATAGTTTGAGGTTGTCGGTAAACACTAATTTTGTGTGGGAGATACAGTTAAATCCACTACAAAGCCTTTCTCCCCATGATCACACTGTGAATTCCAACCCTTCCTACAACAGACTGCTTCTGCCCCTCAACAGTAAATTTTTGCCTTCCTCATGACAGAGGGGTACTCTTCAAGCTGTAGTTGAGCTAAAATAGGTCTTGAGATGTTGGGGGAAAGAGCTCCTGGCTGACTATTCTCATCATCCCTTCTTTCTGATTACAGAGTCTTGATGGTTAAAGACAGTGATGGACTAGCTACAGCTCTACTTACCAGAATCCGCAGCAGCTTTGTGAGAGACACATGCCATAGTTTGGCCAATTAAAAATAAATGGATTCCTCAGAGAGGTAAGCAGATCTGCCTGGTGCTAACTTTTACTGTATGCCTTTCTTTTCTTTTCTTTCTGCTGGGTATAAAGACAGGATGCTGAAGGGACGTTCATCATTTGTGACAACAAGAGAGGCTCTGTGGAGCAGTGGGAGCTCCCTAAATCCTTCCAGGGTCTGTGATCTCTACACCAGCCCTAAGCAGCATACCTTAGATATATATTGTATGCATCATGAGTCTAGGTCTTTGTTATTTATACTATAGGTCTCTAATTTAAGAGTCCCTTTTTCCAATTCCTTCCTTTTGAGCAACAATGCCTTGGTCAATGTTGATTGAGCATGTGGTAAATGTTGGAATAACGTAGTGAGGACAGAAAAAACACATTGAGACACACTGTCAGCAGTCAGTGCACTGAGCATAGCCGTAACTTAGAGAAAAGTATAAATCAAGACTGTAGGTTTTCAGAGGCGAGAGCTGAGAGCGGAGTGACAGTGGGTGTGATACTAGAGTCTGTTATTCCAGGGAGCTGAGCTGAGCCTCAGCAGCAGGACCAATATGACACAAAGATTAAAGATGGGGAAGCATGGAACAGTGCTCAGCCTTGACAAAAGGAAGGAAATGAGAGAGAACCACCTGGAAATGTGAGGTGGTTCACCTCAGGGAGACCTTTGAATGACAAGCCCTCTAGTGCTCTGTCAGTCTTGTTATCTGGATCATAGGTTACTCCAGATGGCCTCCAATGGCTTGACTTAACAAAATTTGCAAGTGTGATTTTTAAACTCTGTGATGGTGAGAAGCAGTGTTCATTCAACAGGATCGATACTTGCCAACTTGAATTTTAATCTTGTCTTGGGTACAATCCTCTCCCGTGGGGGCTATATTATGAATATACAACAAAGCTGCCTCCTAGACTCCACATAGCCACAGGTGTGCATAATTGACACTTTTCAGTGTACAGTGGGTTAGAGCTATGATGGTAAGCAGGTTAGACATAGTACAACTATTTGTGACTTAAGATCTCTACTTTCCCTTTAATAGCAGCACATTTTATTGCAGCCAGGCACTTCACAGCGTCCCTTGCAGCCAGGTGTGTTGTGTGAATAAGTCCTGGTCATTGACTCAGAAATCAAAAAGTCACATGGGCTTTAGGAAGGATCAGTGTGTCCTTCTCTGCCTTTTTCACTGTCCACTGAGAGAGTAAGGACTTAAGCTCAGAAATCAAATAGCTATGGTAGACCATGAAAGTGGCACTGCCTGTCGTCACGCATGTCTTTGAATAAGGATGCCAAGAACCTGGTTTCAGATAGCCAGAGCCGTCTTAAAGTCACTTTCTACACAACAGTGAATGGCATCCTTTTCCTTTAAGACATTGTTACTTGCTATTTCCTTTATTTCAGTTGAACTTTGCTTATGTCATATGTCACCCAGGTACAGTGCTAAGAGAACTAGGAGAAGAAATATGAATCGTTCATAGGCTAACTGTTAGTCCAGGGCTTGTTCCTCATGCTGTTTCTCTTTACTTTTCAAAACTCTAACTACATAGAGTGAGACTCACTGTTCCCAGTCATCCCCACTTCCTTGCTGCCCTTTCATAAAGTCTTTTTCTGTTTTAAGAATTTGTTATAGCTCATTGTTATGGGGAGATAATCCAGGAAGTAAGAGACAATATACGTGGAATGTGTTAGAGCTGTGATGAGTTATTTATTGATGCATAACAATTTTTCCCCAAGTCTGACGGCTTAACACAACGAACATTTACTGTGCCCCAGTTTCTGTGTGTGAGGAACACAGACATGGGTTTCTTGGGGGCTTCTGGCTGGGGTGCTATAGTGTAAGGTTGAGTCATCCTGTCTATAGTTGGGGCTGCTGTCGTCTCCATGCTCATATGGTGGGCTGGAGGCTCACTGATGTGGCTGTTGACAAGCCTCTGAGAATCTGTTAAGTTTCCTTGGGTGGTTGCTACAGGCTTTCGCTGTGACACCATATGGACTGCTCCATAGGCTGCCTGAGTGTCCACAGGACATGACAATAGTGAACCGAAAGGGGGAGAGGGAAAGAGACCAATTCAGAAGCTACAGTCTAATTATTACCTAATTTTGGAAGCGGCATCCTATCACTTACGCCATATGCTATCTGCTGCAGGGTGCCAGGAAATCTGGCCCACACTCAAAGGGTGGGTATTCCACAAGACATGAGTATCAGGAGGGGGACCATTGGGGTACCTTGGAAGTGGCCCATCATTTGTGCACCTGTTCAATGTTTTAATTCCTGGAGATAGTATCTCTATATATTCTGATATATATATGTATATATTCTGATATATATATATATACACATATATATATATGTATATATATATCTCCTGATATATATATTCTCATATAATACACCTGTTATATGGTGTATTAGTTGCTTTTGTATTGCTAAGACAAAACACCATGACAAAGAAAACTTATAGAAGGGTTTATTTTGGCTTATAGTTCCAGAGGAATAAGAGTCCATCACCATCAGAGTAGGTAGGCATGCCACTGGAGCAGGAAGCTGAGAGCTCACACCTTGAATCACATACATAAAAGCCTGAAGCAGAGAGACAGCCAACAAAATGGTATATCTTTAAACTCTTACTGCCTGCCTCCAGGGACATACTTCTTCCACCAAGGCCATACCTCCTAAAAGTCCCCAATAACACCAACAACTGGAGACCAAATACATGAGCCTACAGGGGACATTCTCCTTCAAACAACCATAGATGGGTTGCTTTTTTGAGTTGGTGGCCCAGCGATATATTAATTTAAGTATCAATATTCAGTGAGCATCTACTGGTTGCTAATTTTATGCAATGGACTGAGTATAGAACAGTAAATAAAATAAGTCTAGCAAAAGTCCTGGGTCCCAACAGCAGGTGATAGCTCAGTTTATCTCACTGACAGCCCCTTCTCCGATATAAGCAATAGGAGATTGTCACATATTTTTGCTTTGTTCCTTCAGTCTTGGTCACCTGTCTCTTTAGATAATCACTAAGTTGTCACCTGAACTGATGGGATGGAGCAAGAACCTTTCTACTACATCTTATGAGGAAAGTAGTAGGAAAGAGCTGGAAGGGAGAGAATTTTCTAGAACAGACTTGGTTTCCAGTACCAGCTCCATCGGCTTCTAGTTACATGCAATTGTGCACCCTGCTTATCCCAAACCAATTTCCCCAATCAGTGAATGAAAATACCTAGTGTGTGATCTCAGTATTGTAAGAGTTAAATTACAACATATATGTGAAATACACAATGCAGAATGTGGCACACAGCAGATGGTCAAGGATTCAAAAACATGACTTCGTGGTGATTTTCAATGATGTCATGTGTTTGGATGTAGGAGTAACATTGGAAAGGAATTGTTCCACAGGTAATCCATTCCATCAGATTGTTTACATGCTACCTCAGGTCCTCCTGTGAAAAAAGTAAGACTGCGAATAAATAAATTAACTAATGAAGAAAGGGGGAATCTGCATCTGGACTTGGTGCAACAGTAATCCTTTTTGCAATTGAGACATAATCTTTAGGTAAACAGAAAATACAGAATACATTCAGTCAAAATGGTCAAATATTGAGTGTACCTGATGTAAGTACTAGCCAGCCCTCAGCACCCTGTAGAACATGCTCTTCCCTTGTAGCAAGCTGTCTGGCTTCTAAACGTGCACCTAGCCATTCCAGTACTTCATATTTAAATATATTCGGGATTTTTCACACATGTGTACATACTGAGAGTAATGAACCGCAGTTTTAAAAACATGTGTAGAAATGCCAATTTCCAGATGGATTTGTTTTGCTACCAAGTTAGTTAACACTTGATTCATGAAATAGCGAGGGGAAAGGAGATGAGGAGTGGGTACTTAGACCCAAGCAGGGTGAAACCTGCCAAGGAACGGAGGGCCAAGAAGAACTGCGAAAATGAAGTAAGTACTCAAATCATCTCCTCAAGACATCTCATCAGAGCAATGGAGAGGAAGGAAGGCGAGAATTCAGAGCATACAAGCTGGAGGCTGACTCTTAACTGTCTCAACACTAGGAGTGCAGAAGAAAACCATAATTTGTTTCTCGATGAGACTGCTTGCTTTGTTATTCAATGACTAAATGTGGGCAGGAAAACAAAGGCTTTCATTTATTACCCTTCCTTCCTTCCTTCCTTCCTTCCTTCCTTCCTTCCTTCCTTCCTTCCTTCCTTCCTTCCTTCCTTCCTTCCTTCCTTTTAAATCTCTCACAAAAGACTTAACCTAAGAACATCTGAAGGCGTTGAGAGGGAATTTTTCCTGTATGTAAATATGCTCTGGTTTAATCTGGAAAATGTACAGATGCTGTCTTTGCAGTTACTTATAAGCTGACTTTCTGTATGAGATGTTCAAGATGTAACACTGGAATATAAGATGGTCGGAGTGGCGTAGCTAGTCTAGGCTGGTGTCAATGCCATATCTGCTGGCCACGGGGCAGTGATGCAGATGTTATTCTGCACTTTGCTTCTCATTCTCAGAAGCAGTGCCTGCCCCGGGCTCAGTAAGAATGAGACCGAGAAAACCAAAACAAACACCTCTGTTCTCCTAAGTTTTTGGTGGTTGCATAAGGTACTTTTCTCACTGCTGTGATCAGTTATCCCAGATAAAGCATCTCCAGGGAGGAAGGGCTTTTTCAGGCTCTCTGATGACACAGCACACTGTGCCTGGAAGGTGGGGTGGCTGGTCACATGGAGACCACAGTCAGGAAGCAGGCAATAAGACACTAGCGTGGTCTGCTTACTTCTCCTTTTGTTCAGTCTGGGATTTAAGCCCAGGAAAGGGTGCTGCCCGCCTTTGGGTGGGCCTCTCCATCTCATTTAGCCCAATCTAGAATCCCCCTCAAAGACTGACTAGAAATTGTTTCCTGGATTATTCTAAATCCTGTCAAGTTGACAATATTAACCATCACACTGGGGAAGATAGATAATAAAAATAAATGTATGAACTGTGTTAACAGTTCTTTAGGATCAATGCTAAACGGCAAAATTAATTTCTGCCATCCATTTAATTTGATGAAATGAATATTCATAGCGTCTGTACTTATCTGCCTCCCCTTGGCAAATGAAAAATCGTTATACCAATAACCCCAACAACTCTTGACATATCTAGCCTTGTGATTTTTATGGGTGTATAGACTTAATACAGTGCTTTTCTAATTAATGATGATTTTACAGTTTTTATTACCCTCCCTGTGTGTGTGTGCAACAATTAATGCACCATGGTCATGGCATGAGCATGCCTGAACACACACACACATACACACACCTACACACACACATACACACATACACACACACACACATACACACACCTACACATACACACACACACACACACACACACCCCTAATAGTGATTTTGAGCCTCTCTTCATAACTTAGTAATATTTCCCATATTACAACTTGCCTGTTCATATCCTTCATTCATTTTCTCATGGAGATTGACATCAAATTGTTAGCATTATTATTACTGTTTGAAACAGGATCTCACTATGTAGCTCTGGCTGCCCTAGTACTTTCTTTATAGACAGCCTGGCCTTGACCTTACAAAGATCTGCCTGCCTCTTCCTCCTGAGTTCTGGGGCTAAAGGTATGTCCCATTACACCTGGGAAAAAGCATCATTATTGATTAGTCAAATGTAACTTTCCAACACTTGAAGTATGGCCAATGTAAACTTGTAGATTTAAGATTTGAAAGATGTAAAAGATTTGAACAATGTGTTTTATAAGAAACAAATTGAAAAGAGTTATCAAAAGAATATATTTTTAAAATGAGCAATCCACTTTCCTTCCTTGTACAGTGCATCTGTAAGTGTGCCTTCCATTCCATGCAGTCTGTGTACATGGGAAGACACTCCGCGCGTCTCCTGAGCTGTCAGCCCATTTACTCTGTTTATGTGACTTGTAATTGCATCCATCCATTTGTTCTGAGTGGTGTTTTTGAAGTTTTGCTGAGGAGTTCTTTCTTTCTGCTTAGGTCACAGAGCTATTTTTCTGTATTTTCGCTGTTACTTTGATTGCATTAGCATTTGCATTCTTTATATATGGTGAATCACACCAGGATTCAGTTGCTCTTTTCCTTTTTGTTTTTGTGCCAGTGACTGAACTCAGGTTCTCCCACATGCTAAACACATGCTCTACCACTGAAGCCACCATATCCCAGGATTCATTTGCATTCATCTCTGAGTTCAGCCTTCCTCTTCTCTGTGTGATGAACCAGTTTTCTCAACACTATCTACTGAGTTTTTATCTTTGTCTCATTGATTTGTGCTGTTCCTTTGGTGGTATGTTATTTGGTGTTAAGGCCCCCTACATAAAATTAAATTTAATTAGCCAATGGGATTAAACATTTGGGAACTATCACAGAGAGCTTGGATTTCTGGTATTGAAAAACCGTAGGCTCTGGCAGTGTGGGCTCAGCTTTGAACAGAGACAGTTTCTTCAGAAGGCCAGGAGTTCATCTTTATCCAAGTGTCCTCAGCAGTCTCCAGGGTCTCTGAACACTGAAACTAGGGGTCAGTAGCCATTATTTTATGGCATAAGAATTGTGATTTTTCTCATAGTAGAGTTTGGATGAAATAGATTGATGTTACCCTTGTGTGTCAACAGCCAGGAAAAGGGAGACTGCAGGATTTGACCTCTTTTATTTACTTTCCTAGTTCCATATATACATCATATTTATATATTTTTAAAGATTCATTCTTGCTTGTGTCTCTATGAGTGTATGACACTTATGTGCAAGTGCCTACAAAGGCCAGAAGGGGGTGTCAGAGCCGCTAGAACTGGAGTTAGGAGGAGTTATGAGCCACATAAGCTTCTGGTGGATGCTGGAAATGGAACTTGGGTTCTCTGGAAGGGCAGCAGAGCATTCTCTCCAGCCCTAGGCAATGATGTTTTTAATAGTATATAAAACACTTTTTTGGCATGGTTTTTATGTCGTATTTTTTACATTAAAATTTTTACGGAATTCTGTATCAAAGTAGAGGTGGGCAAGGCTCATATCATGGTTGGTGTGTGAACTGTACAACTGAACAAGGCTTTGTGTTTAAAGAGTCCTATGTTCAGTTTAAATGATTGCTGTCATCATCTGATGTCCTTAAAAACACTGCATCTGATCTGTTCTGTCAGGACATCGGAGTGGATGGAGTATGACATAAACACAGGCAGTAGGCACAGTATTAGATCTGTCTTCCTTCCTTCCTTCCTTCCTTCCTTCCTTCCTTCCTTCCTTCCTTCCTTCCTTCCTTCCCTCCCTCCCTCCCTCCCTCCCTCCCTCCCTCCCTCCCTCCCTCCCTCCCTCCTTTCTTTCTTTCTTTCTTTCTTTCTTTCTTTCTTTCTTTCTTTCTTTCTTTCTTTCTTTCTTTCTTTCTTCTTTTCATAGAGAGTTAAGTTATGCCATAGGAGGATGGATTCTAGCCGACCCACCATGGATGCAAGTTAGCAAGACTCAGACCTGTCACCGTCTAAATGTGTTCCAGCTGCCCCGAGTCAGCAGGGACTGAGACGCCATACTTCTCACGTACACCAGACTCTGTTTCCATCTTTGAGAAGGCAATGAGATTCTGTGAACCACAAGTGATCCAGGGAGTCTGTCACATCTTTCCCTATTTCTGTCCTTGGTCTGTGTCTGCCAGCCCCTTAACACTGGAATGTGGGGTGTGGGTGTGGTGCGTGGAGGAGAACCAGTATGGAAGGAAGAAAAGAAGGCTAGAGGAAAGATGAAGCAGCTTTTAACTCTGGGCACGAGTTAACGTCTTAACTCATGTGGGAACCAACATCAGTACATCAATAGAGAAGGGACAACTGAGGCAGTTTTGAGCAAGATTTTTGTTGTTCTTGTAAGAATAAAGCTCATGCATGAGCTACAAAATTGGATAATTTCAGTGATTTTTAATATAAATTAAATGCTCTTTTGTTTATACTGGTCTGTGTTGTCCAATATCAAGATAAATGCTGCAATAAACGATAATAATTAAAGCTTAAAATTTGTCTTTACCACAAATGACATTAAAAGGCAAATTAAAAGCATTGAGACAAATCAGAACAGAAATCCCAGGAGAAAAAGGAAAAAGCTTCACGTTTTCATACTGCCAGGGCGGGGAGAGCTCTCCTCAGCCCTGTTTGTTAATTGGCAGCTTTGAAATGAGAAGGACAGGGCAAATTAGTGAGTGGAAAGTCATGAGTTCCCAGGCAAGGATGACTCCAAGATGTGGCACGATTTCAGCTTAGGTTCCAGTCTGACAAGGGTGGTGGGTTAGAGTTACCAGGGACAGGAAGGGTGGGAAATGACAGGGACAGAAGGCGAGCAGTAACAGGAGGTGGCCGTTCTCTGAGGTCCAAGCCAGGCATCAACTTCCCTCTCTAGCAGCTGGAGTCAGACCCTGTGCCCCACCCCCTCACCAGGTTTTTTGTTTTGTTTTGTTTTTGAGTATCTGGTTTTAGGTTAGAAAAAATAAGTTGTTCAGATGAGGGCTCTTTCTTGAATTTATCAATTTACAAATGTCCCCACCACAGGTCGATTTTTATGCCTCCTTGACTTTTGTGTTGCTCTCTTTATTTTTCTTGTACCTATTCTATTACAACAAAAGACTTCACAGTTTTATTTTACACTGGATGCTGCAACCTACATAGCTACCTGTGGAAGGTAGAAACGTTCCAAAATTTCCCCTGTTAGTCTGTTTCTATCAAGTGTCCAGAGGTATAGAGAGAGTCCTAAGTCTCTTATGATCTAGTCAACATACTGCTTGGATTTCCTCCCTCTCCCCCTCCCTCCCTCCCTCCCTCCCTCCCTCCCTCCCTCCCTCCCTCCCTCCCTTCCTTCTTTCCTTCCTTCCTTCTTTTCTTTCCTTCCAACAGGAAGAAATGTGAGTCCCACAGGGCAGTGGTTTGGGCTGCAGTGTACAGGTACAGTGTACCGGCTGGAGAGGTAGCCGAGTGGTTTAGAGCACTACTATTCTTTCAGTGGACCTTCGTTTGGTTCCCAGCACCCACATGTAGCTCACAACTACCTACAACTCCAGTTTGAGAAAATTTAGCACCCTCTTCTGGTCTCTTGGGCTCTTGACAAACTTTCAAAAAACAAAAACTGAGAGTTGTCGCTGTGAAACAGCAGTGTGATCTAGCAGGAGGAGGGACGCATTGGCATGCCCTGCCAATGTGTCGCCCCACCCCACCCCACCCCACCCCACCCCACCCCACCCCACAGAATCAGCTCTGCAACAGGCCTAGTACAGAACGAAGTTTATTGGCAGGAAGGGATCCAGGAAGTGGAGTAGGGACCTGGAAAGGGGTAGAGGGAGGCAGAGAAAGGGGGACAGAAAAGAACAGAAAGAGAGGGAGAGAGAGGGACAGAGAGGGAGAGAGAAAGAGAGGGGGCGGGGGAGGGGGAGGGGGAGGGGGAGGGAGAGGGAGAGGGAGCGAGCAGGAGTCAAACAGTCCTTACACAGGAGCCATGTGTCTACTGGCTGTTGCTAGGTAACTGTTGGGCGGAGCCTAGAGGAATTGCTGACAGTTGTAGCCACTATATAGCCTCATCCCTTGGAATTCAAAACTTGCTGTGAATATGAAACTCTGTGAGATGCTCAAGTCCAGGACACAAAATAGCATAGTGCTTGCATATAGAGGATGAACATCTCCTGTTTGAGAAGTCTCATTAGACCTCTTATAATGCCAAATATGGTGTAGACCTTGTCAACAACTAAGAGAACCTGTCTCAAATAAGGTGGACGTCTGACGTCCTCTGTCTCCCCCTCCACTAGCATGTGCGCCCCATAAGACTCATGGCGGGAATAAATGACAGTTTTTGGTGCGTTTTATTTTTCTTTGTGCATAGGGGTTTTCCTATGCATGGCATATTGGTTCTGTGTGGTGTGTGTGTACTTGTGTGTGTCTGTGGGGTGGGGCAGAAGTCAGCGTTGTTGTCTTTCTTAGATTTCTCTCAGCCTTATTTTTTGAGACAGGGTCTCCCCCTGGACCTGAGCTCACTGACTCGGCCGGGCTGGATGACCTCCTTCTCGTTGGGTTACACTCATCTCAGCATTCCTGCCTTTCAATGTGTCTGCCGGGGATTGGCCTCAGGTCCTCAGAATTGTGTGACGGGCCCTTTACCAGCTGAGCCACCCCGGACGCTCTTCTTTCTTCCCATTTGTCCAGCATCAGCGGCACATTCTCTCTGTCTGTGCCTGTATTTCCACTTCTGCTTTTGAACCACCCTCTCTTAAAAGCCCTCACTTTCATACTTCCCTTTTTTAATTATATACGTTTACATATGTTTAGTGTGGAAAATGCATATGAAAAAAGGCAAAACAAAGCACGGAATTCATAATTGTAGTGTGAGGGAAGAAGCATTAATGATACATAATCTTTTGGTCCCTTAGGCAAACAAAGCAATGTAAAAACACATTTCTTTCCTCTAAAAATGAACTCCGATGTAGATGATGGCTGGCCAGCTGTGTTTCCCTTAATGGCTCACCAGTGAATTTTTGAGTTCTTAAATATTTTCTTCAATATATTTTTTAGTAGCTGCAAACTATTTCTCTCTCTCTCTCTCTCTCTCTCTCTCTCTCTCTCTCTCTCTCACACACACACACACACACACACACACACACGCACCAAACACACACTTTCACCCTTGAAACAATCCCTTTCTGTACAACCTTGGCTGGTTTCATTCTAGCCAGATCCATGGCCTTGAGCCTGAGGAATTCCTAATGTTTCAGCCTCCAGAGTGTAGGACTGCAGGCATGAGCTGCCATCATCAGTGAATCAGAATCTCCTTTACTTTTTATAGTCGTGTATACTGAACCTAGAGCCCCGTGCATGCCAGACATTACACCTATCCCCAGCCTCCATTATTATTGATAGGTACTCTTCATTGTTAAGTATCAGTAATTATCTATTTAGGACATTTTAAACTATAATGACTTTATCATAAAGTCATCTCATAAAGTCTCCAGCCTCTGGCAACTTTTTTTAAAAACAGCTTTGCAGTTATCTCCCAAATATTTTTCCCGTTTGATTTCGCAGGCACACAGATTGGACCTTTTCTTTGCCAGCATTTGAGCTTTGTAAAGTCCAAGTTCAGGTTACTCGATTTTCCATTTTTCTTAGAGTAGAATGAAATTAGAGGGCCTTCCAGAAATGCTTGTTGCTCTTGGTTTAATGGAAGACACTCTCTGCCTTTCACATGTGGGGATAGATTCTACACCCTCACTGGAATGTCTGATACCTGGGATAGTGCAAGCACTTTCTACGTAGTAGAAATGGTAGTATTTCATGATCGTAGGTGCACACACCTATGTTGAACTTCCTGGCTTCTTTCTGTCATACCTTAGTCACAGCATCATTGCTGTTGAACTTGGGGGCTTTACAAGGCTAGGTTTCTCAAATAGAATACAAGCATCATGATGCCGTGATGGCTGATCTGAAACTAAAACAGAAGCCAAGTGATTAAAAGGTGAGTAGAGCATACTGCTAAGGTGGGCTGCACAGAGATGGCAGTATCCCAGCAGAGGGAGGTGGTCAGTGTAGAAGTCCATCCTAAAGGGTATACAAGTCAGAGTCTGTGGATTGCTAATGTGTGGAGTTCCCTAGTTAGTATGTTTGGACTGCAGTTGGGTGGGGGTGATTAAGAAGGCAGAAACTGAACCTGTGAACAAGAAGGGACTAGACAGCAAGACCTGAGAGGTCACACTAACCAGCCACGCCTGACTGAAGAAAGCTTCCTGGGCCAGTGGTCTGCTCTGAGGGCTATCTGTGGCTTCCCATACCCCATCCCATGTCTTTTCATTTTCAGAGAAAAAAATCCATCTGGCTGCATTTTAAATTGATTCATGCGATTTATTTCAGCAGCCTGCAGGCCCCAGACTTCCTAGCTATGCATCCGTGTCTGCGCTGGAAGTCAAAGGGGGCTGCGGCTGCGCATCTGAGGCTGTAATCTGCCCTTGAGTCGTTCTTTAAAGTGATTCCCTGCGTTGAATTGTTTAGTGTGAAATAGGATTGTTTGCATTCCATTTACTCTTTCCTGTCTTAATTACAGTGACCTCCAGCTCTGATCTGACAACTGTTGCCTCTTACTATGTCTTTCCAGGAACCCTCCTGTAATAAGGTTAACCTTAAACACTGCATTTCCTCAAGGATGACATAAAAGTCACTCGCTTTAGAGAAAATAAATCCAAGTCCTTAGCGAACGATGCCAGACAGAATTCTAGGAATATGAGAGTCATGTCATTTCAGATGCGTTTCCCTCTGACACTGCAAACACTTTTTGGATGCAGCCCTGCCTATGACTCAGAGGCCTGAGGTACCAGGGCTGTTCCTAGGGACTGTCAGGGCAGTGATCACTCCATGAGGGATGGTGTGGAGATTATACTGTCAACTTGATAGCTCCTCGACTTATCTTTTGGGAGGGTGGAAGATTATTTTGACTCCTTTAATTGATGGGAAAAGACTCACCTTTATTGTGGGTTTGGGACCATTCCCTGGGCAGGGACCCTGACATGGTAAAAGAGAGAAAGAACAATGAGTGTTGGCATGCAAGCGTCCGTTGCTCTCTGGTCTGACTGCAGATGCGGTGTGACCAGTTACTTCAAGTTCCTGCTGCCTTGACTCCTCTGCCATGAAAGACTGTCCCTTGAACTGTGAGCTAAACAAACCATTCTTCTTTAAGTTGCTTTTATCAAGGTGTTATGGTAACAGAAGAGTAATTAAGACAGATGATGATGTGATTCTGAAGACTCTCTTGAATCTAAAAATTAATGTGTGACCCTATTTTTCTGTACACTTCCTATAAAGGGGAAAGCTAACACACAATGCTGTGTCAGATGTGTTTGGGGACCATGTTCAACAAGCTGCTGAAGTTTCTGCTTCTGGCTTCAGCTTCATCCACACAGTTACCAGCGGTCAGACCCTTAGGTCTCTTACCCCTCACCAGCCACTAAGAGTCAGGCGATTACACTTTCTATTTGAAGTCAGTAGCTACCACCTGCTCCTGGCTTTTGAACATCTTACTTCATATTTATTGGAAGGATCTCCTGATTTAAGATGCTCGTGTCTCTTGTCACTTGAAATCTCCCATATTAGCCTGAAAACCTTACTTCACACATGCCAAATACCACCCGCTTGGACAAGGTGATGTTAGTGGAGGTTCGTTCATTCTGCAGTCCTGCAGGGCAGACATTGCCGTATTGCTCAGCACCTCCCTCTGCCCTCTGCCTGGAATTCTTTTTTTTCTATTTCCTCAAAGCTGGCTCTTTCCTGTGCTTTTGGACACTGCCTTAAGGGTCACTCCTTTGGGCGGGATTTCAAGGCAGGATGATATTCTGAAACTAGAACCACACAGGAGCTAGTCAGTCAGTACCAGCGTTGCATTGACAATAAGTGATACAGC
Source organism: Uromys caudimaculatus (assembly GCA_028551405.1). Lineage (NCBI taxonomy): Eukaryota > Metazoa > Chordata > Mammalia > Rodentia > Muridae > Uromys > Uromys caudimaculatus. Next base: position 93,005,128 of record CM052708.1, on the reverse strand, counting down.
AACAGTAGAGCACTGCTTAATGCAAAACTAGCTCCTTCTGATCAACAGATGATTTCCGGCCTGGGTAGAGACCTAGCATCCCATGCTGCCCAAAACACAAATTTAATTAATTCAGGAATTAATCCAGTTGGACCCATCAATCACACCTCAAGAAGTGGAACCACTCCTAAGAAGGCAGGCTCACTTTAAGCTGTGCTAAGGAGCTAGGCGAATAGTCATCTCACTAATGAGACACCCCACTTTTCCTTCCCAGCATCCCAACCCCTTACTGCAGTGTGACACAGCAGGCTGCTCTTCAGTCTGCCTGCTTTTCTGAATTACTTCATCCTCTCTCTTTCCTAAGCACATTTTCTCTAACATTTCAGGCTTCCCTACCGCTTTAGGTTTCCGCAATACCCCCCCTCCCCCCCCATCATGGCTGCCTTCTGCCTGTGACTGCTCTCCTTGCCTACTGAGAGGTCTGGTTTCCTTCCTTTCTCTTCTCCACAATCCTCCTCAAGATAGAGGCTGAGATTACAGCTTGCCTGCCCTGGGGTTTTTCTTTTAAATGCTAATAAAATGGTCCTCTCTGAATAAACTTTTTGCTTGACTTTCGAACTTTCTCTACCTTTTGGGATTTTAATTGGTGGAAAACTAAAAACCAAACCAAGCCACCACCACCATCACCAACAAAACAACACTACACATCAGTACACCCCCACATGGCATCAGTAGTACGATCATCTTGAGAATAACTAGGATGGATAGCAGTTTTTATTAACCCACCTGACTAGTCTGTGGCAGTAATTCCAATCTCTAGGTGTTTATCCCAGTATTCTTTTTTTGTTTGCTTCTTTGTTTGTTTTTTCAAGACAGGGTTTCTCTGTGTAGCCCTGGCTGTCCTGGAACTCACTCTGTAGACCAGGCTGGCCTCGAACTCAGAAATCCACCTGCCTCTGCCTCCCAAGTGCTGGGATTAAAGGTGTGCACCACCACTGCCTGGCTCCAGTATTCTTTCTTTCTGAGTGTATTCTCTAATAGTTCTCCCAAAAGTGAGAGTTGGCCTGTCCTCATCTGTCAGGAGAGAAATAATGTTATTGTAGTCTCTTATGTTCAGTGCTCGAGAGCCTCCAAATTAAATTGATGATAAGTAGATTAGTCAAAGAAAAGAATTTTAGAAATTTGAGTTTCTGTGGCGGTGGAGTGGGGTGGGAGTAGAGACCACAGACAAACCTGACTCTGTAAGATGACGAAGACAGGGACTTTATAAACTTTACAATAAGGGCAAAGGGATGCTGGGGAGAAAAGTCTTCCACAGGGAAAGCAAATGTGTTTCTCTACTGGAGACAAATGGGCTTTCAGAAGAATGAGTTGCCACAAGAAGGTCTGTGGAGATGTTTGTTTATGTAAATGAAAGTGGCCTTTCCACCTTCTTGCGGCCACTGTCAACTCCCCTGCAGAGGGATTTCTGTCAGTTTACTCAGTCTCCTTCCTGGAAGGGAAGCTGCCCTGAAGAGGAGATTTATGACAGCCTCGTTTTCAGAAGTTTCTGTGTTTAGTCAGATAAGGGAAGCTCCAAAGGGCTTCTTTCCGCATCTAGTGAATCATCTTTGTACCTACTCCAGGGCTCCAGGCTCCCTTACGTCCTAGCACCAGGTACTGTGTCATACCCATAGTAAGTGCTCATTAAGTTTGTTGCACTATGAATATATGAAGCAGCACTCACTCATAGTGGCCAGTAAATCTGGTTGGTTAGTTGTTGCAAGTGGAAGCATATATAAATATGTGTTTGTTGTCATCAATATGAAAATCAAATCAGCATAGTCACAATGCCAGGGAGAGGAAGGACCCCTGAATTTTATGATTTCAGATGTGCCCCTTTCGTTGGATGGTTGGACAGGACGGTTCGTGGGTAAGACCCTTGATGATGGCCTGCTCTTACAGTTTCCTCCTGGCTCACTAGGCAAAGAAGTTTTCTCCAAAGAACAGTCCAGAAGTGGCTTATTTAAGTCTCCAAGGCTTGCTATGGCTGCTTGTAGTAAGAGCACTGAGAGTGCTGTGGCTGGAACCCTTCCTGTGGGAAGCAGGAGGATTAGAGTGGGGGGTCTCCTCTAGCTTAGGGAAGGGACTTGTTTCTGTCTGAAAGGTTATGGAGGCAGATGCTGTCCTATTCCTACTGGGAGGAGACAGGACATTTTCCTGATGGCAAGCACAGGGCCATCACCTCACACCCAATGTGGAACTGCACTAGCTTTCATGATTTTAATCTTTGGATAGTTTTTGTCATCACTCAGCTCAACCATGCTTTGTGATGCTAAATGTAGATGGTACTCTGCCATGGGCTGGGGTCCTGGACTGATGGATCAGCATCCACGCCTCTCAGCTTCTGCACTGCGGTCACAGTGTCCTTGCTGCTGTGACTTTCCTGTCATGCTGTACTGTCCCTGTGAGTCCTTGCCCTCCTTAAACTGCTTTATTAAGGCAACAAAAAAGGGCTTTCTGATTGCATTTGCAGTGGCAACACTAGTCTGGTAATGTAAATCAGGGGAGCTGCCTGTGGATTAGGGCAGCTCTCAGACCTCAGGGAAGTTCTCTTTGTGCAATGGATGGTGGTCAGCACCAAAACTCACAACTTGTCAAAACCCAGAAAATAAACATCTGTGGGCTGCTCACTACAAATGGGATGTTTATATCACACACACCACCACCACCACCACCACCACCACCGCCACCACCACCACCACCACCACAGGGCTCACTGGTCATGAGGAAAAAGAGGTGGAAAGATTTTTAAGCCAGGCATAGGGATACACATACTTTTAATCCTAGCACTTGGAAAGTAGAGGCAGATAGATCTCTATCAGCCTGGTCTACACAGTGAGTTCCAGGACAGCCAGAGGTAGCCATCTAGTGAGACCCTGTCTCAAAAAACCAAAAAGAAGAAGAACAGGAGGAGGAGGAAGAAGAGGAGGAGGAGGAGGAAGAGGAGGAGGAGAAGAAGAAGAAGATGAAGAAGAAGAAGAAGAAGAAGAAGAAGAAGAAGAAGAAGAAGAAGAAGAAGAAGAAGAAGAAGAAGAAGAAGAAGAAGAAGAAGGGGAAAAGACAAAAGAAAAAGGATTAAGAACCAGGGCTTGAGGAGAGCTAGAATCAAACTATTTTCTAGACCTGACAAGAGCATTGCACTAAGCACTCCCAGCTACTGTGGCTGACCACACAAGACCAGGCCATCCAATATCTTGCCACAGAAGGAAGGGGCTCAATAGTCCTCACCCCTAACTGGGGAGCCGTAGACAGTAGATTAGTTCTGGGAAAGGGGGAATGAGTTTTCTACTAGGGCAAATAGAGTCAATGGGCCCTGGTAGATCAACCACTCTCTGTCCCCCAGAGGCCCTGGCATTTGCATACTTGATCCCCAGTGAGTGGCACTATTTGGTGACACTCTGGAGGCCATAGCCTTACACACTGGAGGGATTACATCACTGGGGGAGGCCTTCGAAATTTCAAAGCCTCCTGCCATTCTCTGTTTACCTATTCCACCTCTTTTTCCTCATGACCACTGAGCCTTGTGTTGGTGGTGGTGGTGGTGTGTGTGTGGTTAAAACTGTGAACTCTCAGACTCAACTGCCATACCTGCTACCATGCTGTTCCTGCCTCTATGGACCCCAAACCTCAGTAAACATAAGCCCAAATAAACATTTTTTTTTCTATAAGTTGCCTTGGTCATGATATTTTGTCACAGCAATAGAAAAATAACTAACATGGCTCCATACCTTTGACTGCATGGGAAACACAAATTTGGGCTCAGTGGTTTGGAAAAAGCAAAACAAAACAAACAAACAAACAAAAAAAGAGGGTATAAAATTGGGAAGGGGTGGGGAGATGGGGGATGTATCAGAATTAGGTAGAGGGGTGAGGAGGTGAGAATGATCAGAGTACGTCATATGACATTTTCGTAGAGTAAATGTCATAAAAACAACTAATATACACAACAGAAAATGTAGCATTTCAGCCATTTTGGTGTATGATTAAGAACCTGTATATTTTTAATAGTTTCCAGAATCTCTTGGCTTTCAAAGTGGAACTCTGTACCTTGCTGGCCATAACTGCCCATTCTCTCCTTCTCAGCCAGTTTTTTTGTATTCCTAATTTCATTATTGTAGGTACTTCCTACAGGTGTATTTTAAATTTTTATTTATTTTTATTTATGTGTATGAGTGTTTTGCCTGCACGTATGTAAGTGCACTGTGTGTATACAGTGCCTGTGGAGGCCAGAAGAGGGCCAGATTCTGTGGAAATAAAGTTATGGACCATTGTAAGCTGCCATGCTAACAACCAAGTCCATCCAGTACTGTTAACTTTGGAGCTATCTCTCCAGCCCCATAGAGGTGGGTTCTTCCTGAATTTGTTATTTGTTCAGCATGTCACCAAGGTTCATTGATGTTACAGTGCATAGCAGAACTTCCTCCTTTATAAAAATCCGAGTGATAGTCCAATATATGCACATGCCATGAGCTGTTCTTCCCCTCAGCCATAGAAGGACATGCAGACGATTGCCACATTTTGACTGCTGGGCATGTGATGCTCCTAGAGAAATGCGTGTGCAAGAATCTATTCAAGTCTCAGCTTGTCTTCTGAGTATATGCACATTCTTTTAAATTTTTGATGAGACCATGCACAGAAAAAAAAAAAAAAAAAGCATAACCACAATTCTGACACTCCTGTAAAACCTAACTCCCTAATGTGATAGAAAACTACCCTCTACTTCAATGTACTGACATTTGTTATCTGTGGACCTATGGATTTATCTATGTATGTCTACATACCTACCCACGAACCTGTGGTGTCCTGAGGTGAGGTGTATGGCACACAGTAGGTTCTCGGTTGCACCCGTTCTGTTCCCTGACAGGAGACATATGGGAAGAGGAGCCATTAAGGGATGCAGTTGGGGGAAATGACAAGCTCTTATTGAGCAAGAGCTTCTAAGACCCTCAAGAGGTACAGAAAGTACAGTCACATAGCATGAGTAAATGTTTGAAGATGATGATAATGGTGACATCTGTTATCTGGTCCATAGGAATCTTAGGGCTGTTATCCTGCCAATTAGCATGTTGCCTAGAAGGTCTGGGATGCAGGGGAGGACTATTGCTGAAATGGCTTCATTTCTGGACAAGCAGGTAGGGAGCTGGTTCCAAGGCAGATACTTCAGCTTTTCTTTTTTTTTTTTTTTCTTTTTTTTTTTTTTTTTTTGAT
>CM052708.1:92968449-92999399 GCA_028551405.1 Uromys caudimaculatus | reverse complement strand
GGTGAGCTGTGGGGCGTGTCTTTGGCCCTCCGCTGGGTCTTGCAATCTCCGGCGAGGGATCTTTGTCCCGGCGCTGATCAGGTGTGGGGCCCTGTGGCCCAAGCTGAGGTCTCCCGCTTCAGCTTTTCTTGAATGAGATTTTCAGCATGAGATAAAACTGCTGGAGATGGAAGGCAGTGGCTGAGGGTGGAACCTAGCTTGGCTTGCTGGGGGAATGGGTAAGTTCCACTGGAGCCCCACTATACCATCAATGTCATGCTGCATGATTTGGGGCCGGGTTGGGACAAGGGTTGGAATAAACATGCCCCCTGTTAGAATATGCAAGGCACTCCCAGACAGATCATGCCAACAATAGGTCTCACATGGGAGACTTTATTGGTAGAGGTGGCCTCTGAGGGGGTGAGAGGAAAGGAGAGGAACAGGGCTGTGGGTCAGGGTATGAGTCTTTTATCTGGGCCGTGACACATGTGACTGCATGTGCAAAGGGATGTGTGGTGAGTGCCATTGCAATGGATGCAGGAGTAGTGCTTTCACCTAGAGATGCTATGTCTAGTTGTTGGGTCCAGAAGCTAGCTATAAAGAGCTTCTGGCTGTACATAGACACACCTGATGCTAACTAACATTCTTCTTTTTCTTATCATAAAGAGAGGGAAGATGGGCAGGGGTGATGGTGAGGTAGAATAGGGTCATCAGATCTCTTAAACTGCTTCCTGCTGTCTAGGGGCATCTTCAATTTGGGGGTGTAGCTGACCCTCACCATCAGGGCTTATTCAATAGTCACTAGGCTCCTTTGTGGACAGTGACTGGTAATCCTGTAAAAGGAACTGATTAATTGTTGTGTTAGAAATTTTTTGAATTTGTCATTGGAGGAATGTGGAGACGAGGTTAATGAGGCAGGGAGCAAATAGTAAAGCTGGAAAAATGAGAAGAAGAGGCGTTAGGAAGGGCAGGTCCATTTCCATGGAAGGCTTTCAAAAGCCCAGGAATGAGGGGCCTCACACTGTTTTCTGTGGTTTTGGATGTCTGATTGTAGCTGCTGGATTCTGTTTCTCACTATTCCGGATTTGTTGACGTAGAAGTATCATTCTTGGAGAAAAAGGCAAAGGCCACCTTCTTTCGCTGTTAGAACATCTAGTCCCTGTCAGTTCTGAAGCACCACTGCTGCCAGAGACTTGAACTGCCTTTGAGAGCATATTTTGGGTCACTTGTTGAAGATTGTTGTCAAACTGGGAAGAGAACTGATTATATATGATTAGGAAGGTAATCAGCCCTGCCATTCTAGTACCAACACCTATAGTTATTCCCGCAGAGAATAGGAATGGCATGATTTGAACTGCCTTCTTGTTATGTTGAGCAGGTATTGTGTCTACAACTGGGCTTGGTAGAGGCTCTTTTCCGTAGATTACTCCTCATTCAGGGAAAGGAACACCAACATGCAAACTCCTGACCAGCTGGCAGGTAGATGACGATTTACCTGAGTGTCACAGAGAATTGACATGTTCTAGACTCTAGGGCATAGTGGCAGAGATAAGGTATCAAGAGTTATGGTTCTGTTGCAGTCTAGGGAGCTTAGCATTCCTACAGAACATGTTCCAGATGTTTTAAAACAGTCTGCCATGCCCAAAAGAGTGATAGAGAAAAGGGTATGGGGTCATGGCAACATCGGAGTTGGGGCAGCTGATAAAAGGTGAGGTGAGGTTGCTTGGCAGGGTCACTGGAGAGACTGTAAGTAAAAATTGTGAGTTAGTTCTAGGGGCTACACATAGCCAGCAATCTTTAAAGCAACCAGGCCAGGCGACATTAAGGAGGTCAGGGTCTGTAGCAGAAGGTGAAATGACAAGTTAGCACAATTTATGAGTGGGGATAGCAAGAAAGTAAGGACATTGGAGGAGTATTTGATTACTTCTCCTATTTTTCCAGTATCTAGAGGTTGGGCAATTGGGACATATTTTCTTCAGATGTCAATAGTACTTACTGGGGACCTAGACTGGTTTTTATGGTAGAGCTTACCAACAACCTGTTTCCTACCTGGGATTCCCTGGGTCTTGAATATAGAAGAAGGGGGTCTTGAATTGTTGATAGAAGAAGTGAAGGCATAGACAAAAGAGGAAGAGGTCATGATATTTAGATGAAATGGTGGATATAGGGATGACAGAAATTTGGATTGGCTCCTAGGACCTGGCTATGGAGCAGTTTCCTGACCCTATTTGGAAAGACTGTTATCAGTGGGGGTTTCTTGAACCTCGAATCTCCAGACGTAGAGGCTACCCTGGATGGAAATGAACAGCAGGGGGAGGATGAGATGGACATATCTAATCAAGTGAGGTCGAGAAAAATGAGTGGGGTCTCATTTTTCTAGGACTGGGGAAATGGTAGGTAGTCTCAACGTCCTTTGGAGTTTAAGAGAGCAGGGTCCTGTAGAGATGATGTGTAGTAAGAAGAGTAATTTTGAGATGGAGGGGTGAAAGATTTGAGGTGAGACAGGTAGGCCCAATGAGAGAGTTCCTCAAGTTTAGCAGCTGTGGGAGTCACAAGAATTACCTAGCAGGGGCCTTGCCATTTAGGAGAGAGAGTTGAGGGCCGATGGTCTGGAGGGGATAGAAGAACTTGGTCTCCAATGTTGCCAGGCAGTAGGTAGGGGACAGTGTGTGGGTAGACAGTGGTCAGCAAAGTTCCATAGGAGAGAGCTGAGGTGGCAGAGTGATGGGGAGAGCATTGGGTGAAAGGCCAGGAGTTAGAACTGGACGTCCATACATGAGTTTGAAAGGTGAGATGAAGAGAGGTGGTTTAGGGGAGAACTCGTAGCCTAAATAGAGCCAGATGTAGGAGTTTTAACCAATCGAGGTGAAGTTCCTCTGACAGTTTGACAAGAGTGGTGTTTAGGGAGCGGTTAGTTCTTCCTACCTTTCCTGAAGGCTGGGGGGTGGTAGGGAATATGAAAATGCCAGGGGATGTCGAGGACTTTAGGTAGAGTTTGAGAAACTTGGGAGGTGAATTCAGGGTCAATGTCTGACTGGAGGGAGGCTGGGACACCAAATCAGGGAATGATCTCTCCCAGGAGGAGATCAGAGACCCTCTGAGCCTTTTTGTTGGTGGTGGAGAATGCCTTCACCCACCCCAAGTGTCTACCAAGACCAGGAGGTACTTGGCACATTTGACAGTGGCTTTGTGGATAAAGTCAAGTTGCCAGTCGACTCTAGGAAGAGAATCTTTAGCCTGGTGGGTAGAAAAAGGGGTACTACAATACCTGGAGTTGGAATCTGACATCTGACATCTGACAGATTTTGCAAGAGGCAATAATAGATTTTAAGATACTTAAGTCCTCAGGAGTAGGCTGTAGGTGGGTTTTAACAAAATAAGACAAGGCTTGGCTGTTAGGGTGAAAGAGTTGGTGAAGATAGAACAGAGTTTGGTGAGTGTCAGGGGCTGAGAGAGGGACAAATCTAGGCCCCTAAGGGCCACAGCTCTAGGTGCCTCGTTGGTTCAGTTGTTTCCCTTGGAGACAATAGACCCATCCATCTGGGTGGGATCTGCCGTGGACAACTCCAATGGCTGTGGAGAGACGGGAGGCCTTTAGCACGGCCATAATTTGGTTGCATTAGTTACTGATCCTCCTTTTTTCAGAACTTACCTCTGCTCCTTCCAGATAGTCGTGTGGGACAAGAAGGTGTGAAAAGCATATTGTAATAGGGCCTTTGTAAGGTATTCTAAAAATCGAGACAGGTTTTCTTATTTATCCTGGATGATCTCTTGCAGTTTTTCAAAATTTACTGGTTTTATGGTAGCCCTACAGAGACTGGCCAGGAGGCAGGTTGTGAATCAGACTCTGGCTAGAATATCACTTGGAGGAATATAATTCCATTGAGGATCCTGGTTAGGTACTGTCTCAGATCCAATCAGATGTGCTGAGCCTGTCTGATGAATCTCATCTGCATGTATCCTAGCCTGTTCCCAAACTCACCTGAGCTCATCAGGGAGTAAACTACTACTGAGAATCATATGTATATCATGGAAAGTCACACTATAAGATTAATATACTGAAATTCTTTAATGAAAACAGAAGAATTGAAGGTATAATATCCCAGCCTTTTTTCTATTTGAGAAAGTTCATTTAGGAGAAAGGAACGTGTACTCTGATTAGACCATCTACTCTAGCAACTTTCCTTAAAGGAAGGACCGATGCTGGGTTAGGCTGGGTAGGGGAAGATGTAGAGGGCTTGACTGTAGATTTAGAGCAAGTGGTGGGAGGGCTGAAAGAAGGTGCCAGTGTAGGATGACTGGAGCGGCCTGCAGCTGGCATAGGAGGGGAGGAGTCTGTAGAGGTAGGCAAGGAGGCTCTGGGGAAGTCTGGTGAAAAGAGGAAGCTGAGGAGTCTGAGGAAGTAGGAGGCAGGTTGGCGGTGGTAAGGGGGAGGTTCATTAGCTGGATTGAGAATAGTATAAGTTTTTTCTAGTTGAGGTTTCATAGCTAGAAAAGTTGAGTTGTGGGACAGGAGGAGCAAAGAGAGGGTTTGGAGAGGAGATAGGTGAAAGCCTGGACACAGAGGACGCCCTTCCATTTACTGGACTGCCGGCAGTATGTATGAAGATCCATTAGAATGGTTGGATCAAAGTTCCATTATGTGGTCACTTGGAGTCCTTCTCTAATGGGTACTAAGGCCAGATCATACCGAAAAGGTGTATGAGTTTGGATGCCTTTAAATCAGTTGCTAATTTCAGAGGTTTGAGATTTTCTTGGAGACATCCCAGTAGGGAGCTTGGAGGCATGGTTAAAGAAGAGATGCCCATTGGGTGAGAGATGTTATTAAAATATTTCTACAGGCATCCTGAGAATAAATTAATAACGATAGATCAATCTTGCCATGGTGTCCTGATGGCAGTAGATCAATGAAGTATAGCAGGCTTACCAGGTCATCACATGGAATCTAGTGGCTGAGACTTGCAGGTCTAATGCCTGAGCTGTGGGCCCAGGATCTGAGGGAGAACAGTTGAACAGCAGCAGTGGTGCAAAAAAGAAATCAAGAGAGAACTGCTTCCTGGACATCGAGAGGTTGGGAGGGCTTCACTCAAGGGTCGACGTCCTAAAATGAGGAGTCAGCTGGAAGACTGGTCATAGACACCTCGGAGAAGTCCATCCCTTAGACCTATAGAGAGTGGCCAATACTCTCTTGGTTTAAGGGGCCCTATATGCTGACTGGAATGGGAAGCTTACCAGTTTGCCGGTGTTTGCATGGAGTTTCAGCAATCTGGTGCCAGGAAAAGCGAGCCTGTGTAGCTGTCAGACTTGTCCGGATGAGGTTTGGGCCATTCCGTGTGGGGGCAGGTCCTGTGGGCCCCGCAGCAGTGGAGCCGCAAACCCACCTGGACTTACGCGGTAGAGGTCTTGAACGGGTTTTGGTACCAACGTTAGAATATGCGAAGCACTCCCAGACAGATCATACCAGTGGCAGGTCTCACAGGGGAGGTTTTATTGATAGAGGCGGCCTCTGAGGAGGCGAGAGGGCAGAAGGAGAGAAGAAGGAGGCTGTGGGTCCGGGTATGCATCTTTTATCCAGGCCGTGACGCATGGGGTGCACGTGCAAAGGGATGTACTGCAGGTGCCATCACAATGGACATAAAAGTGGCGCTGTCACCTAGAGGTAACATGTTTAGTTGCTGGGTCTGGGAGCTGGCTATAAAGAGCTTCTGGTTGTACACAGATGCACCTGATGCTAACACCCCCATAGGGCCATAGGGAATGGCACCAATCCCTAGGGGTGGCCTGCTTTCATTGGTGGTGGGCTTTGAGGTTTCAGAAGCCCAACCAGGCAGAGTCTCTCTTCTTGCTCCTTGTTGATCCAGATGTAGAACTCACAGATCCTTCTCCGGCACCATGTGCCACCAGCTTCCCACCATGACGAAAATGGACTAAACCTCTGAACTTGTTAAGTTAGACTCAATTAAGTGTTTTTCTTTGTATGAGTTGCTATGGTCATGATGTCTCTTCACAACAATAGAAACCCCATATTAAGGCAGGAACAAAGAGATGAAGCTGAATTCCAGAGAGATTCTGTCCACATGGGTTTCGTGGTGTCTCCTCCCTCCTGATTCACACAACCAGTGCAGCTACTCCTCCTGTACCCACTTTCCTCCACCACCAGACTCCCAGCGTTCTGCCAGTCCATCCAAAGCTGGTGAGGTGTCACACTCACTGACTGCCTCCCCTCTGTCTGGGGATGTCTGTCCTGGTTATGGGTTTAGTCTTTTCATCATCATTTTTGTATCTTGGCAGGGAGAGATGATAAATGCTCACAGCCATTCCTCAGCTCCTGATGGATACGTTCCCAGAGATGTCCAAAATACCTTACGCTTGAATATTCCATCTCTAGGAAAGCAATCTATTGCCTGGTGTCAGAAGTGAAGGGCAAGGCTGTACTGCTAGTAAAATATCATCCAATCAAATATGAGCAGTGACAGCTGTCCTGGGCATGTCTCTGTTGTTATTAGGCTCACTTTGCTGCTGCTTTTGTGAATGGCTTTCCCAAATGTCAGCTCCCATCCTAACCTTTCACGGAAGACATTTGCTTGCTGCTTGCCATCCTGAGACCAAGTTTTCCAGTTTTTCAGAAACTTGATTAAAAGAATTTATATTTTGTTGTTTTTGCCCTCCTAAACCACCAAGAATCTGTAATAAATTTAGATCATTCATTTCAAAAAGGACAACACTATAGATGTCCTATGACAGCCTTCCCCAGAAATACATAGGAATGGATAAAATAGAGAGCCCTGGCCTTGGGTGCTTCATGCTCATTCGTATATTCAGAAGGTGACATAGACTGTGAACAGAAGCCTTCATGCAGCCTAGTGTTAACTGAAACCATTGCATCCTTAGGCTTCTCTGAGCTTTAGTTAAATCTACTTGGGGGTGTTTCCCTCCTCCCACTACTGGCATTGAGTGTTATTTTTGCATTTATGATAAAGAGCAGAAAAAGAGAGGGAGCTTAATGAGGAATAAATAATGAAAAGGGGTAAAAAAAAAATCTTTGTTTGTAAGTGTATCCGACCTTATAAACTTACATAATCCACGGATCATTTCCATGGTGGACTGTTATGGTTCCAAGAAGAGCCATTGTGCTAATGTAGCAGCTGATGGTGGTTTGCACTGGCCCTGCATACTAAACGCCCTTATGAAATCAGGAATGAAATATGGGAACTGAGCACGGCCAATAACCATTTTTAAAAATAATGAAGTACTTTCCCACCTCACTCTTCCGCCAACCCTCACTCCCCCCAAAATCACGAAGAGCTGCATCAGCCTAATGAACTAATTGCCTGAAAATGTTATTAAAAAAAGAAAAAGAGCTCTGTATTTGTAGCAGGGGACGGGGGGGATCAAATAAAAAATGGGGCTTATATTTTGAAGCATAAAACACGTTTTTGCACTTGGGGAAATAAGCAAACCTGTGCCATGTCTCACTTCAGCAACTGATGTTTAAATCTTGAAAATTAAGTCACAGACACCCTGGGATCTAGAGAAGGGTGGAGGTGGAGACCTGCTTTGCCAAGGCACTTTGGGCCTAAGTAGCAACACCCTGCTTGGCCACATTGGAGAGCAGGCTGCCAATTGGGCCAAATTATATGATGCTTTTGCAATGTGCACAAATAGCCCATTACACTTTTCACAGCGTTCCTTCATTAAGCCCGGAGAATTGTTTCTTTATGTTTTCCCCATAATAGCTTCTGAAAGGTCAAGAATTGCTTCCTTGACTTTGTGGTGCCCTTCAGGGAATAATGCTGTTAACCATTTGTGGGTTTTGCTCCTCAAAGTTGACATTTACTCCAAGGATTCCCATAGGCTGTCTGACCTGACCATCAGATGGATACTACACACACACACACACACACACACACACACACACACACACACACACACACACACATGCATGCACACGCACATGCACACATACTCCTCAGGGGTGGGCAGTAGGAGGAAAACTGAAATCCTTGCTGAGTGAGATTTTGCTTGAATTGAGTTGATGCTTTACTCTAGGGGCCTTTAGAAGCAATAGAGGACTTGGGTTATGAGGGTCGCTCTACCTGGGTTCAAGTTCAGACCTACTCTTTTTGTTGGCGGGTGATCTAGGGTAAGTCACGCCAGCTCTGGAGGTTTGGCTTTTAGATTCATAAAATGGGAATCATAACATAGCACGTTGGCAGATGCTGTCCTGGAAGACAGAGAGCATTAACATGCTGAAGTGGGGCTGGGAGGGAGGTGTTGAGGGGACTGAGGAGACAGTTTAGTCAGTAAAGTGCTACTCATAATGAGACTGGCCATGGTGGGGTATTTATGATTCTAGCACAGGGGAAGTAGATCCCTGGCGCTTGCTGGCTAGCCAGCAGCCAGGGGGAAATTTGCGCCCCTCACCCCCACCGCTGACTTAAATTCAAAGCAGGCAGAAGCAGCCCGGCCTGTGTCTAGTCCAAGGGCTCATCCTAGCCCTTACTTGGATCTACAAGGAGATAGATACATCTATCAAATATTTCCTATGTGCCAAGGGCTTTTGCATGTTTCACACTGAGTCCCTTCCTGAACCTGCAATTAAGTTAATACAAGAAATGAAGAAAGTACTCTTTGCACTAAACACCACCAATTTCAGACAATTGAAACTACGTAAAGTTCCAGAGAATTTCTACTTTGTTATTCCAATACACTAACACTTGAAATTTGGTTTATGTTGTTCTGAACTACACACAAATATGTACATGAAAATGCACACATGCATGTATGTAGATATACACAGACTTGTCCTCTAACAGGTTTAAAGTTACAGTCAGTAGCTTCTTACACGCAAGGCTCCATGTCTAAGGCTTTATTGTTGCCAATGCTGAGAGATAACATGGAGGAAATATTACAATGGTTAAGGTACTAATAATAGCATTAGAAGGAAATTTGTTTTCAATTTGGCAGCTAATATGATTCCTCTTAGAGTACCCTGGGCCAGGAAAGCATTTATTTTGTATCCCTAAGCTTTATTACTGCCCTAAACTAAGGAAATAAATCTGCCTCCAAACCTCAAGTAACATGCGTAGCCTCTCAGCACACCGCTATCAGTTTCTTTAATAAAACAAAACAAACATTGTGCAGTTTGCTTTTAAAGACTTTTACCTTGGCCTTGGAGTCAGATTTGTGTTGAGTCCTTAGTCTGCACCTTATTAACTTTATGACCTTGGACAAGTCACAGAATTTCGTGGAGTTTCAGTTTCTTCATCTTTAAAATGAAGGCAATGTCTACCCTGCAGTTGCAAGGAGTGTTAACGCATTTTTAAAAAAGCCTCATGAAATGTTTGCCAATATTTGCTTTTGCATTTTTAATTGGTTTTTATTTTATTGTGGAAGTGATATGAGCTTCTCATATAATTAAAAAAAAACTTTCATGTGTGTATTATGTATGTGTATATTTAGGCATGCATGCATACCAGTCACAGCACATAGCTGGAGGTCAGAGCATAGCTGTGGGTACCCCATGCCTTCTGCCTTGTTTCTGGAAGGGTCCTTTGTTTGTTCATTTCTGATTACCCTAGGTTAGATGGCTCAAGAGCTTCTGGTGATTCCCCAGTCTACCTCCTGTCTCGACTTAGATGCTGGTATTGCAAATATTTACTTCTCCATCTGGCTTTGGGTTCTGGAGATCCGAACTCTGGTCCGCATGCTTGCACAATGAGGGTTTTATCCACCAAGGCATCGTCTATCACTGAAGGAAGACCATTAAATCCTCAAGACACATTGCTATGAAAAAACATCCTAGAGCTGAGGAGTGGCTTAGTGGATAAAAGCACTTGCCACGTAGCTCTGACAAGCTAAGCTCCCTCTCTGGATGTAGGGTCACCGATCTGTATTCCCAGCATCCCTACTGAGAGGTGGGAGGCGGAGACAGGGGGATGCACAGGAAGCTTGTGGGTCAGCAGCCTGAAGTATGCTATGCAGGGTCGCAGGAACAAGAGAGACCTTGCCTCGAGAAGATGGAAGGCAAAAGCAGATTCTCAGTGTTGTTTACACACAGGCACCCCCCCCCCCCATCAAACAACCCCACTATTGTAAACGAAGGTTTGGCAGTAGGTACACACCTATAACCTCAGCATTTGGGAGGATGAGACAGGAGGATCTGTGAGTTTCAGGTCAACCTGAATACATCCACAAAATCCTTCAGATCTTGCACAGACATTACCTAACAAGTAAGCTAAATGTCCAGATTACTTCATTTCTTTGATAGTTTTAAAGCTTTTCTATTTTTATATAATTTAGATGGGGAAAAATAAAAATCTTCAAATCGAGACATGGAAGACAGTGACAAGAAATTCACCGTTTTTAATTTAAAAGCAACAGAAAACGTTTGGTTGCAGGAACTGATTATTTTAAATTTTTATTATCCTGGTAACACATACTTAGGGAAAAGAAACTAGTGGTGGCAACAAGTCGTCATCGTCATCATTGTCATCACTGTCATCATCATCAATTATTGTTTTGTTTAGTACTGGGCAACGAACCCATGGCTGTGCACACCCTAAGCAAGGCTTCTACCTTTGAACTGTATCTCCAGATTGAATCATTCTGATGTCTTCACTTTTCTTTAGCCACTAGATTTGAAAATGTTTTAGCCTAAAAACATGGTTCAATTCCTTTCATGACATAGCACTCATTCTGTTTTGGTTTGCTTGGTGCTCCATCAATTCATCAGTCATTTATTCAAAATTTGTTCATTAACTCCTTCACTAAGGATTTCATAGACATCTGCTCCTACTCAGATCCTTGGTAAGGTGCCAGAGCCTCTGGAAGCTCCATGCAAAGGCCAGCCTCACTGAGTATTAAAGGATGTTGCAGGACCATAAAGGTTGGACTCCTAACCCTGGTGATCTGGATTGAGATCTGAAAGCTCAGCAGGCAGCAAGGTGGTTCAAAAGTCAAAGCGGCAAGATGATAGTCCATCCAGAGATGATAGCAAGCTACATTGAGAGCTTCCCTACACAGGGACAGAGGCTGAGAGATAACAGGGACATGTCAGTCACAAAGGACCCTGCGCACTGAGCTGGATGGTCCTCATGAAAGAATTGCAGGTAGGACAGAAATTTGATGTGCTTGCATTTGAGATCCTGTCTGAGCACCACAGGGAAGAGAAACAGAGAAGGTTCATCAGGAGGCGGAGCAGGAAGAGGGTTTTGCAGTTACTGAGCTGAGAACTGCTGATGGTCTGACTGTAAGAGAAGCAGACAAATGTGGGAGCAGAGGAGTGACACCTGGAGAGATGAAGCCACTTGATTTAGGGATTATGTTTTTCAGTAACTAGTGAGGCAGATGACTTAGATGGAACTCAGCTTGACAACTTAAACCAAAAATTTTTTTTTGTAAGATGAGTAATTATGTAGCTAATTATCACAAATTTAAACTAGTGTTTGAGATGCATACTGGGACAGAAGTTTCTGAGGCCCAGTTCTTCTGTACAGACGTACAGAGTCATGAACTGGTATATTTTACTTCATGCTTAAATTTAGACACAAGTTTTATTGAAGCATCTTGAAAACAAATATTCATTCTTTGTCATTTTCCCTAAGGGTCATTTATTTTTTATATGTGGATAATTCCCACAATCACCTTCATTGACTTCACGACATTGCTATCCTTTGTGAGTTGTGTATTTTGTTGTGACTTATTGGCTTTGTGCTGTTGTCTAGTTATTTGTATTTGGCAAAGAATCTTAAAATCATGGATAATGCTCCAAGTGATCATCTCGTGGCTAAGTATTTTTGTGCTATAGTACCTTTGGCTTTTCTATGCAATCTGTAGCCTATGGAGATTTCAGTAATGAACACTTGGGTAACGAGAAGGCCCTATTATCTACCATCTATTCATTGGGATTGTATCCCAACAGAGAAATGAAGAAGAAAGCTTTCCTCAGGGGAGAGCAAAATGGAGGAGATCTTCCTCTTCCAGGATGAAATTCTTTGTGTACATCAAACACACAGCAGAGAAGACCATGAAAGCCTTCTTCAAATTTCTTTCCAATTCTTACTCAGCTCAAGATGTTTTCTCAGCAGTGTTCCCATCAAAGGGCGCAAGATTCAATGGAAGAATTTGCACAATTTCTGGAAGGAAATTACCAATGAGAGAGTACCCATCTTACCCACTGATGTTTTATGAAGTAAAAACATTCCCTCCTCAGTGCAAACACAGCATTCCTTCCACCACTCCAGTCCTTAGACCCATCCCTGATCAAAGGCTTGCAGGAAGACTCTGAATCGCTATCATCTTCCTCTTCATGACGATTTAATTTCCTGGGGTCTGTGAACTGATCTGGATTTTATGTCATTGTTTAAAATCTTTTGATGGATGACTCATTAATTGGAAATCAAATCCAATTCTTGCCTTTCTTCCTGGTTATTTTCTATTTTCTTTCAATTACCAGTTAACTACTACGTATGCTGTATAAGGCACCATGCTGGGTGCTGGAGTACTGACAGATCCAACCCTAATCCAAGGGAAGTGTCTAAGGCCCGTCACACTGGGCTTGATTTATGTTTATTCGGAATATTTTCCTTACTCTGAATTTTTATTTCTGTGTCATAAGGCACGATGTATAAATAAGTAACCTAGGGAATGCCAACTGTATCTGGACATTTTAGCATGCTTTTACTGTTTGACCTCTCATTTACCATCCTTTGTGTGACAGGGGATCTTGGTAAGCAAGAGGAGGTCACAGGACCATGTTTAGATCAGGTTACAGAAGTGACTGTAATGCTATGCTCCTGTGTGCACAGTCCCAAGAGTCGGAATGATCCTCAGGGCCCATTGAATGCTTGAAAAAAGCTCAGAGGGATTTCATATCTTATCACACTACTTCAACAGCTGTTTCTCAAAAGGTAGCTCCCAATAGATAGATCTTTTCTGGCATCTCTTCTATGTACCATTTATCCTCTACATTTTTTCCTATACTGCAGATACACTGGCCTGGCCTTCTCTTTTTTACATGCATTTCTTCCCTCACACACATTTCTAGTGAACTTGCTGATCTTCCCATGACTTGGCAGCCCCAAGCTTTATCTGTATTCTTAATGCTTAACAACACAATCTCCACGCAAGTAAGACAAAATTAAAAACTATTCAGTATGTAATGGCTATGTGGGATAACGAACAAAAGATGCTCCAGTTTCTAACCGTGGCTCTAGAGGCACCCTGTATTCACTCATTCAGGGATATTGTGCATTGGTGTCACTGGTTGTGGAAGCCATTGTGAGGAAGGATGGAAAAAAAGAATAGGAATCTAGGAATAAAAGAAATCAGTGGGGATACAGTATTGAGCCGGTTAGTACAGTGGAGAAAGTGTAGGGTAGCTTCAGATTTGTCCTTCAGAAGGATAAAGGGATGGCATCTGTTCATTGACTTCCAGTCATGGTCATCAGCCTCATGGTTTCCGGTTGCCCTCAGGGATGGCCTCATCACTCTTTGTAGGCTGCAAGACCAACAGCTGAGTGAGCTCCTACGGGGTCATTTTAGGCAGGAGGGATCCCAGCAGCAGGCATAGGAGCTACCCATTTTAGCTGGAGCTGACAGTATGAGAGAGTAGGGACCATGTGGCTTATGGGCCATGAGCACCCATTGTGGATGTACAGGGGTCTGCCCATTCTTGCTTGATTCCACAACACAATGACAGTGAATTCACCTTTATTTCTCAAGTGCCTCACACAGTAGCCTACTCCCAGGAATCATTCAGCTTCATTTGGAACTCAAGAAAAGTCAATGGACAGCAATCAGACACCAGTCTTCTATACCCTCCTGGGTTACAGATTTCTTCACGACTTCGAATATGTTAAAACCTCACTGACTTATTACTTAATTCTTTGTTAAAAATATAGACAGAAATCTAAACATTATAGTAAAAGAAAGTTCCCTGCTGGTCATGGAAAGAAATGTGATCCCCTTACCCCCTAATTTCACTGTGCCCTCTATTTTGGTGTTTTAGGTTTCTCTGAGGTGGAAGACAAACACTGTTAAGGTGGGAAGTGACAATGTTGGCTACCTGAAAATGTTTTGTTTTCGCCTTGATTCACAAACCGTCTCTAACACTCTCCTGCAAAGAGTGATAGGATGCTAATTTCCCACAGATTCATTATCACCATGAAATGAAATTTTGGAACACATCAGAGGTAAATGTAATGTGCAAATGTAGAATCCAACAATTCTAGTTTTAGCTGCCTTGTGTTTTTACACCTCTGTCAACAAGACATTCATTAAAGACTTTTCCCCGGCATTGTACTTGAAAGAAGGCTTAAGAGAATGTTATAATACCCAGGGAAGAAAGGTGTCCTTGCCAGCACGCTTCTGAAGGGAGCCCTCTGTGTATGTATTCCTAGAGTTGCGATTGGGACACAAGGTTCATTGTGCTCAGTACTGTGCTGAGTGCTGGAATGAAACTTTGTCACCACACATACCTAGCCTTGCCCTTGAGTTGATAGGGTAGTTGTGGATTTGGTCTAATGCTGCTTATATTGTGTTAATTTGATCCCCAAAATTTGCACAAGAATCCACACATCCACACATAAGACACTGAGGGACCCTGCCCCCAGTTAGTTTTGATTGGTAAATAAAGTTGCCAAGGGCTAATGGTTGGGCAGGGAGACAGAGGCAGCACTTTAGGATTCCTAGGTGGGGGACTGAGGAAGGAGCAGGAAGAGGGAGGGCTGCCATGCCAGGAAAGGAGTAGAGGCCATGCCTGAGAGGTGTTAGACAGAGAACATAGCAGTCATGTAGGTGCTGGGAACTCAGCCCAAGAGGGCTGTAAGTCTGGCTCTGGGCTAGCCAAGATGGAATATAGGTTTCAGTAAGTAATAACTCAAGAATATCAGAGGGGAGTGTGTTAGGCACGTGGAGGTTTGGGAGAGGCCCAGCCATTCAACTGTTTAAGGCATATTAAAATATAATATTGTGTGAGTGTATCTTTCATTTGAGAATCCAGAACATTGTGGTGGTTAGCGAGGAACACGCACACTCTGCTGCTGTGGCTGGGTCAATTTGGGTAGAGTGTGTTGGGTTCAGCAACAGTGTCAGTCGTATTTTTAAGGCTGAATATAAAATGATGTTTTAAAATGGGTGCTTCTAAGAAGGAGCTATGGTCTTCTTATAGTGAAATTCAACGTAAATCATATAGTCTTGAAAATTTTTAAAGCCCCGCCCCCTGTCAAAGTGGGATTTGAGTAAAAAAGTGAACGATAAGAAAATGAAAGGGAATCCAACATTTGCAGAGGCCCAGTGACAAGAATGACAAGAGAGGAAGAAGCCTGGCTTACTCAGAGAGAGGAGGGATGTGAAGGAAGTGAGGTAGGCTCAGGTCAGACAGGCTTCTGTTCAAACAATGGAGAGTCACTGAGCCACATCAGTGGGAGCTGAGGACTTAGTGAGTGCTTTATGTTTCACATACAGGTTTTTGTTTCTACACAACCTTTCATATTTCCAAAAGTCATATGAACAATTCAAATAAAAACATTTATTTCTGCTCTAACTATACTGCTATTTGCAGACAAGATCACGTGCATGCACTTGTGCACACACACACATGTGGGTGCATGTGCACACACACACACACACACACTCACACACACACACACACTCACGGACACAAATTGATTTTCCAAAAGATGTCAGGCCAGTTAGCTCCACAATTATCAATCTCTCTCAGTCTCATTTGGGAAACATTTAGTTTGTACTTCTGGGCATGACTGTATTTACCCAGTAACTAAATTCTATGCTGTGGTGTCACGGAGAATGAATAGAGAGTTTCTCATCCTGCATATTAAGCATGTCAGTGAAATTTCCCTTCTCTGTTGGAAATGGCAGAGTCATAGCCAACACATGAACAAGACTGGTCCAAAGGAATTGTCTAGCAGCCTCTGTGGGGATTCCCTAAACTCCGTTTGTAACATCCATTAGCTTCCTGAAATTTCTTAGCATATCCCAAAATGGATTAAGTTGCTTTGACAGGCTCTGTTTTTTATGGGGCCCTTTGGCCATTACTTACCCTGTTAGTCTCCTCAGGTGCCTGCAGACTGATTTACGATTTCATTTATGGTTTTGACTGGTAGTTTGGAAACGTTAGCTAGCCCACCTCTTCTTGGATCTTGCTTTCTGGCTCTTTATCTCCAACACTAAATCAGCCTGCTTAGATTTCTCTGATACATAAGTCTCCTCAACAAATACTAGCATGGGAACTGCATCCTGCAGCAGCTCAAGTGATTCTCACCTAGCTCTGCTGATTTATAAATATTTAAATTGTGTAACTATTCTCTTACCTGCCTCTTATTAATTCTGTTTCTTCATATTCCCAGAGACCCATTAATATTTATCTTGCTGATCTCTTGCTTCCTTCATTCTTGTGCTAAAGACAAAATAGTGGCTCTCTCTTCATTCCTTTTTTTTTTTTTTTTTTTTAATCTCTCATCACATCCTTTGCCTCTGGTTTAGCGAAAGCAGCCATTGTTTTCCTGGGTCTAGCATCCTATTGTGCTTACAGAAGCCTTTGCCCTCATGACTTGCAGCTTCCGCTTTCGTGATTCTGCCCCTCTGCTGCTATATTCTGGAGTTGCTTTTTCTTCACATTGAGGTTTCTTTCCCCCAAAACCTACATAATTGTGTTTCCATGCCACCACCTCAGGAAACATTAATGCTCTGAGACTCACACATCTGAAGGTGCTTGCTGGTTCTATAAAAGCACCCTGCACCCACCTGTGCGCTGTGCTTTTTCTTCTAGAGGATGCCCTTGGATGCCCACACCCATGCCTTCTTCCTTTCAGTAGAACAACATAAGCAGTAATCATTTAGCTCCTGAAGGATGGTTGGATGCAGACCATTTATTTTAGAGCACGTCCAGGGAATTGACTGGAAACAAACAGAAGTGACAATGAGACCAAGACAAGGAGACCAACACAGTCCCAGCATTGGCTCTCTGTGGGGGCAGCCCTGACAAACCCCTGGGATTTGTTGCTTAGTGTCAGTAACAGCAACATAACTAAAAAGTAATCACAAAAAAACAAGAACAAGGGTAGGCTTAATGTAGTTGTAACACTGTGGAGAGCAGGCTAACTTCTTCCTATAGAACAGCGATAGGTCCAACAGCAAAAAATAAAATAACAAAATGGTTCTTGGAACCTGTCTCATCAGAAACACACTGGAAATTTTAATGTGTTTTCAAAAGAGTATGCACTGTCCATCACAAAATAGTATAACAAAAGGCATGCACGCTATCATTATGTTTCTAGGGCTTAAGAAAAGGCAAGCTGAGTTGTGGTCACAGGGCAGCAGTGTGTCCTGGGGTTGTCCAGGCTAGAGATCCATACCCCCTGTCCCTCTGGTGCTATGTGCTTGTAGAGAGTTCTTAAAGAGTTAGCAAAGTTTTCTGTATGTTTTATACTTCAGTTTAAGAAAATAAAACAAGTACCGTGTTTACAAAGTCAGTTGTTTGAAAATGTCATTTTTCAGTAGGGATGGTCCATGTGGGTGGCTATCTGAAGTATCATTTTCTTTAATCTAGTGTATGACTATGTTCTTAGACAGATTTACCTGTCTCGTAAGCTGATAGAATGTGGGTGATCATGGTCACTGCTTGGCGGGTAGCTGCGGTGTCATGGGCATTGTTTCCATAGGTTGTCCTCTCAAAGCAGAGACAGCGTCATGAATCCCATCTTCCAAGTGAACAGACGACTCTAGACTATGAGTATTTTCCAGTGAACATAAAGGTAAAGAGAAGTGGTCAGAGAATCAAAAGTAGGTGTCAAGAACTGCCAGCATCTATGATGTTCTTTGTCCCACTTATGGGACAGAGATTTACAACTGTGGCATATGTTTAGCTGATCATTGTGAACTATATATAGATATAAAGTCTCAACTGGTGGCGCTTGTATCCAGTGGAACAAGATGAGCTAGTAAATAGCATTTTGCACGCAGCATACTGATGCAGAGCCTTGCTAGAACACAGTCCCAGCATTGGCTCTATGTGTGGGCAGGCCTGACAAACCCCTGGGATTTGTTGCTTAGTGTCAGTAACAGCTACATAACTAAAAAGTAATCACAAAAAAACAAGAACAAGGGTAGGCTTAATGTAGTTGAAACACTGTGGAGAGCAGGCTAACTTCTTCCTATAGAACAGTGATAGGAAAATCCCACCGGAAGCAGGAAGTAATCTGTGAGAGCACTGGAAGGAAGAGCTGGTGTTGCTCTCCAACTTCCAGAGGAGGAAATGAAAAGCTACACCTGTTCTAACCTGCCCACACAGATGACAGAGGCACCCAGTACAGCCTCGGCATCTATAGGTCCGGCGCTGTTCAGCTGATCTCTAGAGTTTCTCCATCTTGCAGAACTAAACTTCATATTCGCTCATAGGCAACTTCATAGTAACCTCACTCTATGCTCCTATAAATTTGAGCATGTTTTATTAGTTTATTTATTTATTCATTTTATATCTCAATACCAGCCCCCATCTCCTCCCAGTACCCTCTCATTTGGATCCTATCCCCACTCCTCCGCTCCTTCTCCTCTGAGAAGTGGGAGCCTCCTTGACCTGTGTCTCTCCCTCACACTTCCCCCAGCCCAGCTCATCAAGTCACTGCTGGACTGGGTGTTTCCTCTCCCACTGGAGCCAGATAAGGTGGCCCAGCTAGAGGAACAGGATCCACAGGCAGGCAATTGATTTAGGGACAGCCCCCTGCTTCAGTTGTGGGGGAACCAGATGAAGACCAAGCTACACATCTGCTACATATAGAAAACATAGGGTATCTTTCCTTCTGCGTCTAGATTGTTACAGTTAACGTAATATCCTTTCTCCATTGGGGTCCCCGTGCTCAGTCCGATGGTTGGGGGCAAGCATCTGCATCTGTATCAGTAAGGCTCTGGCAGAGCCTCTCAGGAGACAGCTATATCAGGCTCCTGTCAGCAAGCACTTCTTGGCATAAGCAATAGTGACTGGATTTGGTGGCTGCGTATGGGATGGATGGACCCCAATGGAGGAGTTAGGGGAAGGACTGAAGGAGCTGAAGGAGTTTACAACCCCATAGGAAAACAACAATATCAACCAACCAGAACCCCCAGAGTATCCAGGGACTACACCAACAACCAAAGAATACACATGGAGGGACCCATGGCTCCAGCTGCATATGTAGCAGAGGATGGCCTTTTCAGGCATTAATGGGAGGGGAAGCCATTTGTCCTGTGAAAGCTTGATGCCCCAGCATAGGGGGATGCTAGGGCAATGAGGCAGGAGTGGGTGGGTGGGTAGGGGACACCCTCACAGAAGCAGGGGGAGGGGATGGATAGGGGGTTTGAGGAGGGGAGACTCGGAAGAGGTATAACATTTGAAATGTAAATATATAAAATAACCAATAAAAAATTTTAAAAAATCATATTCTTTCAGGTTCATTCATGTGTTTTTAAAAAACAGGAATTTCTTATTTTTTAAGGATAAATAGTACTCCATTGAGTATGCATACATACACACACACATATCACATTAAAAAACTTTGATGATCTGTCTAATTATTTCTATATTTTGATAATTGCCAACAATACTGCAAATAAATATGAAAATTCTTAAGTCTCTTTGAAATCCTGACTTTAAAGCCAACAATGTTATTTCTAGCTCATACAGTAGTTTCAATTTACTTTTTAAAGAACTTCTCTAGTGTTTTAGATAGTGCTACAATATAGTTGGAGAGATAATGGTTCAGCAATCAAGGATGAGTAGTGTTCTTTCAGAGGACCTGAGTTTGGCTCCGAGCACCAACATCAGGTAGTTCACAACCACCTGCAACTCCAGCTCCAGGGGAGCCAACGTCCTCTTCTGGACTCTTCTGGCACTGTACTCACACGGTAGCCACACGGGTACACACAAACACACACACACACACACACACACACACACACACACATCTTACACAGTGCTACAACATTTTATGTCCCTTTTCTATGGGTCCCAATTTCTCTAAAAACTCTCCAGTTACATTATCTTCCAGCTGTGTGTTAACAGTTATCTTAGCACATGGGTGATAGCATCTCATTGTGGTTTCATTTTGCATTTTCATGATGGTACCTCCTGATGGTATGACTTTTTTAGGGAAATGGAGACCTTCAGTTATTTTGATCTCTTTTGCTATTGAGTCTGAGGACAGAGCCCATGGTTGTAATTATTACAGAATTATTACTTCCTATGCAATTACAATGGTCTATGCTTAACTGTGACTCTGATTTCTGTGGCTTCAGCAACCCAAGTCACCACAACTTGCAGATATTAAGAGATAAAGAATTCATGATTTTTCAATCAACTGCCATTTCCAACAGCACAATGAACTCTTGCTTATTCCCACTCTATCTTTCCCAAGACAACAGTCATTCCCATGTTGTGCAAGCTACCAGCTGGCAGTGGCTTAGTAGCTGCCTGGTTATAATATGAACTGTTGTAGCACTGCAATACTGTGTTCAGGCAAAAATTACATGAAACTTCATCACAGATATTTATATAGAGCAGTAACCTGCATAGGACTCAGTACTTTCTCTGGCCTCTGGTATCCTCAAGAACTCTCGGCATAGAACCTCCATAGGTAACAGAGAATGAATGACTGTACTACCTAGTGGTAGGTGACCACAGATGGTCTGAGGTTTGCTGGAACACACTCCAAGCCAGAAAGGCTTGTAAAGCCCTGTCTCGTCATCCCCGAAGATCCCAGTTTTCTGCCATTACTCAGGCAGTATCCATAACCCTCTCTATATCCTTGTCAAAATTCCTGCCCTTAAACACCATTCTAGCAAAATGTAGACCATGTCTAGTTCCATAAAGGTGGTATATTATCCTTCCTGCTAGACCCAGGACATTTACCCTACTGAATTTTAAGCTGCGTCCTGAGTCCAGCCATCTCGGGAACAAGGGTCAAAAACTGAGTGTACGTTCTCAGAACCCAGAACCAATTCCTATCCTGCTTCTTTAGGTGTTTCTTCTTTGTCTGCTAACCAGTAAAGAATGTAAAGAGGGAAATTGCCGATTACCTAAACTAAGGCACACAGGTCGCTTGCCCACTCCTTTGTTCCTTTTCCATTCCAGACCAGAGTCTAGGAGGGGACCTGACTGTAAAAGCTGAGTCAAGGACCCTGAAACCAGTCACCAATGTTAGCTTCCTTGTTTAATGTCTCATGTCAAAATACCGTTGGTTAATACAACAGTCCACTCTGGTCCCCCTCACTTTGTGCTCCCATCCTATAAAAAAAAATCTGAACCTTTAGGGATGTAGTTCGGATCCCAAACTGGTCACCTCACTGCACATGAAGAAAATAAATAAGCTTTCATTTTTAAGCTTCTGTCTCTGAAGTGACTTTTCTCAGTTTCTGGAACAGACACCATACTCACAGCAGGAAGTAGCTTGTTGTGTTCATGAATATACACATATACATAGTATGTAAATGTTTAGTCTATAGTGCAATAATATATAATGTATGATATTAATATATATGGTGTAACATATAATTATTGTACTGCTATATCAATATAGTACTTGTTTGATTTTCTTTGCACACTGATAAACAATCATGTTTAATGCGATGAGAATATTTTAATTTGGAAAAAGTATAAAAATCAAATATGTAGTAGGATTGTTCTACTATGTGAAATAGAATGAAACACATATTGAGTTACTCAAATGCATAAGACTGGTGACTTTCAAAGATCACAAAAGAAAATTGGATGATAGAAAAAGCTACCTTGAGAAGATGTCTCCTTAGGGAAATTGCCCACTGTGCAAACAAAAGGGCCTGAGCTTAGATCCACAGCACCCACACAGAGGGCACAGGAGCATGTCTGTAACCCTGGCACCATGGGGGGCAGGGACAGGAAGATTCTGGGACAACTGGCCAGAGGCTCATCTGAAATGGTGAGCCCAGGAGCAGAGAAGGACCATGTCTCTACCAAAATAAAAATAAGGTAAAAAATGGAGGAAGACATCTTAAGTCAACCTCTGGAAGGGAAGGAGGGAGAGCTGGGAGGATGGAAGGATAATGAGAAGCATGGAAGGAGTGGGGGGGGGGAGCGACAAAAGAAAGGAGGGGGGAAAGAAGAGAGTGCAGATAAGAGGGGAAAGAAAACAAAACAAAAAATTTTTTTTTAAAAAAGGAAATGGTAAAACAGAGAAAACTCCCCTACTTCATGCTCGGAAGAGAGATTTCTACACTGAGAGCTTTATCTGAATTTGGGCTACCAAGCTCATAACCTGACGTGGAAGTGCTAGGAAGAGACTGATGAATGCAAAGAAGGAAATAAGAAGGTAGGGTAGCCAGCCTGTTCTACAGAGTGAGTTCCAGGACAGCCAGGGCTACACAGACAAACCCTGTCTCGAAAAAAAAAAAAAAAAAAAGAAGAAGAAGGTAGGGTAGACCCGGGAGGCACAGAAGGCACGCCTCATTCAGAAAAGCTACGCCAGTCTTGGGAGAGCGGTGTGACCTGGACCATGTATGTGATGTGATGGAGGGCAGTTCCTAGACTAGCAGCCACATCATCATCACCTGCTGACTTGCTAGAGCAGCAACCTCTCAGGTGCTAGCCCTGACTGATGATAAAGAAGTAGGGTGGGGCCAGACAGCACTGTATGGACACCTCCTGAGACACTGAGCTGGCCAAACTGCAGGTGCAGAGCCAGTAGGAGCTGGCTTGAACAGTACATCATTATGGACAGAGACCCAACAGGTTTGGGAGACACTGGCTGTGTCTGCCACAGTCCTGTTCCTCTCTTTTTGGCAGAGGTCAGCAACATCAGGTAGACTTACTCAAACCACACAGCTCATTTGCATCAGAGTCAAGACTCAAATCTAAGTCCATCGCACTCCCAAATCAACCATTTAACCAAATCCCCTAACACTTTAAGGTGGACATGGATGAAAGAGCAGATGCCCATTTTCCGACTGCTCCAGACTGAATTTCTTCTCCAGCACCTCATTTCTTCAACTAAGCGTCTGCACCGAATGAACTAATGACTTAGGTAAAATCAATTATATTTTGCACTGCAAACAGCCTACCGATGATAAACTCATTCCTCCCACTGAGAGAGCCATCATCTCTAACCTAAAGACATACAAATTTCTTTCTTTACGAGAAGGCAGCAGCAGCAGTGGGAGTAGGGTGGGGTGGGGATGGTACATTCACAATCAAATATCAAAGCCAAAACAGCTTTTCTTCTGGCTCAGTCCATATGGATGTCTGTTTATACACTAATGGAAAGCAGCATATAAAAATGGAGATTTTATGGCTGTTTTGTGAGCATCCCAATAGAAGGACCTAGAAAGAATCATGACCCACAGAGGAGTTCCTAAATAATAGCCTATCTTTTTGTCAGTGGAGCAACAACTAGCAAAGCCTGGAGAAAGCTACTTCATAAATAAACGTGTTTCTTAGTGCAATTTGTTTACAAGCCACAAGACATTCAGTGGACCTGCTACCATGCTTTACTTAGGTTTCACAAAGAAGAATTCACACACAGACTTTGCATTACAGGTCTTCAGTTATACAAATATTTTATATTGCCACTTTTTAAAACTTACCAACTATTACAAGACTCGTGAATTCTATTTCCTGATTGAAAAACGGCTTAATCAATCAGACTCTGATGACTACTAATGTTTCTGTATTGTTCTCTTTGGGATAGAGTCTGTGAGCTGGTTTTAAGCTGATGACCCCCCCCCCCCCCCAGCTTCCTGGTGCTCAGATCACAGGCATACAGCAGCAAACGTGGCTGGTGCTCTGAAGTTCTTTAGGTGCATTCCCGGGACTCTGTGTTTTGCCTCTACAACGAATCCCTCTAATACTCAATGAGAATGACTATGCAGGTGGACCAGCAACACCTGCATGCATCTGTCAGGGAATATCTAGGAATGTGGGATCTCAGGCTCCCCTGGTATCTGCTGAATCAGAGTCAGCACTGGATCTCAGAAAGGACCCTTCGGGATGGAATCCTAACGGCAACAGTTATCACGAGTATTATTTAACCTTGTCAGCATTAGGATTTTTACCCGGGTGTAAGATGTTATAAAGTCCTGTCCTAAAGATTTGAAGTGAGGAGGAAAGGACAGAACATCCATAAAAATGTCAATTACTCAATATAATCCAGAGCACTCAAAACAGCAAGAACAGAACATTTTTTTCTCCATAAAGATGGCTTTCTATTTTATCAATAGAAGGCTACATCGAAAATGCCCATAGCCAGCACTGCCATCAACATTTGGAGAATAAACACTTGGGTTTCCTACTAATTTGTTAATGGCTGGTAGTCCCAATATTGATTGCTTAATGGCAGTGTGTAACCTGAGAGTATATCAAATTGTATGCACAGTCAAAGCCGATTTCCAGAAACAGCATTTAAGCTCGGCTTGATAGAAAACTGCATCTGTGCACAGAAGAAACGGGAAGACTGAATCGGAAGCTCTCCCACTGGTACACTGCTTCCACAAGAGGTCTCAATACACACCACTCACATTTACATCTTTTCTTCGAAACTGCCCCCCGATATTGACTTCTATCTTAAGACGCTTCCTCCAGCCCAATTCAGTGCGATGGAAATGAAGCCCCATCAACAGCCTGGTCATGTCATTATGGCGGCTTATCACACAACTGCCCTTTTAGTCATCGAACGAGGGCAAATTTCCTTGGTTTGCCGGGAAGCCCCAGTTGCCGTCTCAGAAGGCTTAGTCTAGTATCAAGAGAAACTGAGTGCAATGGATATGGGGATAGCAACAGGGCAACGGGAACGTTGGGTGGCAGAACCTTTTATTATTAGTCCTGCTTTGCATTCCAATGTGTTTTGCTTCCCAGCATGCCACTTGTGGTGTCTCTGACTCTTGAGAGTGGAGCAGATTTTAGCTCCTAAAACACTTGGCTCCTCTTTCAAAGTCCACAGCAGTGCAATGACTCCCGAGTCACCTACAAAAGGGACTCTCAGATGGCTTTCTTAGTGTGCATCAAGTCTGGCCAGAGTGCTGCGCAGAGAGGAAAGGAGCACCGAGGATCATGCCTATCCTGCCCAGAACACACAAGGATTATCTCTATATTTTATTCCTGTGGCATTGAACTGTGGTGGTCCATGAAACAAACCAGGTATTTGTTGAGTGCTTGGACCTACAACCGCATTCACAGCTCAGTGTGGTGTCTGAGACAAAGACCTTTATTCATGAAAGACCAGAATGAAATAATTAAACACGATTAAAGACTCTCAGTTGACTCTTGGATTGGAAATGTTCTGTAGCTATAGAATATTAACAGGACAACTGGGGAATTCTACTATGTGCTATATATTAGACAATTACCTTAAATTGAAGTTAAATGGCTCAGATAGAATAACTGCATGATGGTCAGAAAAGAGAGTGTTCTTGTTATTAAATGCCTGCTAAGCTTTTTGTTACAGTGTCTGTAAGTAATTATTACATGATTAAAATATACGTATACACACATGCATTATATACAAACACATTTATCCACATACAGAGGAAGATAAAGGAAATATATGTGGTAAAATGTTAACAACTGATATATTTAGATGCAGTATGTAGGGTGGAACATTGTGCTAGATTTTGCAGTTTTTCTCTTACCAATAAAAAGCAGGAAGGGAGAAGTCCATTATGATGTAAAGCTCCAAATCTGATGGGAGAGGAATGAAAACAAAAATAAAGGTATGGGTATCAAGAGAGCGCTACAGCCCAAGGATGTGCAGAATAGTACAAAATGTTTTTGGGAACCAAAAGCATCCATGTTACAGTGGTCTCCATAGAGATGATGTTTGACCCCAATATATATAAATAGGCTTTATTATACATAAGAACATACCTTTAAAGTAACAGAGCTGGAGGGAAATGATACAAGACAGCTATGCAAGAACCAGAAATAGTCATGAAAGCAAGGTTAGAGAGAAGAATGTGGGTATCTTGGTCCTCCTGTCTCCAGTGACAAATCTACAGGCAGGTGGCTGGCAGAGTGGGCACCCTGCCTTTCAGGCACTCCAGTGAGCAGGGCATGCCTAGTGGTCATACAAGAGCTAAACTCACCAGCCCAGCAGCTAAATACCAGGAAAGATCCAATAAGCCAGTATAATTTCTCAAATCCATCTTAATAATGGATACAAGTCTGATGAATGTTCCTTTCTCTCATGCCCATGCTTATTAAAAATGTATAATATCTGAACAATCCACTTCCTCTAGACACTCTTCAAAATCATTAGTGTGCCATGGCAATGGGTGGGGCCACGGTGAGACCCAGGCTGAAGTGCCCCAGCTATGTAGCCTCCTCAACCTCTTGGTCCAAGTGTTCTTGTTTGTGAAGTAGGGGCGATGATGCTTCTCATTAACTCATAGACTTGCTGAACTGAATAAATTTGATAATGCTTTCAGAATTGGACCAGACACACTCTGGATACTACCCAGTTATCAGCCAAGATTACTTATGATTCATTTCAAGGTATCTATATTCATTTGTCTCCCCAAACAAAACCAGGAACATTTGAGTGCTCTGCTCAGAACTCCAGCAAAAAGGCTAGTAAGCACAGACTCACAATTATTTAAGGTCCCTAGACATCATACAGGAAAAAAAATGTTACAGATGTTGGCTTTTCTCCAAACCCCCTTTTGACTCTTTGACCACTTCTCTTTACCTTCGTGTTCACTAGAAAATACTCATGATCTCTCTAGATCCATCTGTTCATTTGAAAGGTGGGAATCACGACACTGTCTCTGCTCTGAGATGACAACCTATGGAAACAATGCCTACCACACCGCAGCTACCCGCCAAGCAGTGACCATGATCACCCACATTCCTTCAGCTCATTAGACAGGTAAATCTGTCTAACAACATAGTCATGCACCAGATTAAAGTAAAGTCTTCCGTTCTTTCCTGGGATTGTGATTCGAATGTCAACCTCTGTCATGATCAGTTTATCTTCAGAGCCCCAGTGTGACAAATTAAGCCTCACATGGTACTGAGGAGAGCCTGAGGGCACTGTTACAGCCCTCATGATGGTTTGGAGATCAGGGTACTGGAACTGGGATCAAGCAGGAGATGGGGTGCTGGGTTTCTAGCTGCCTAGGATCATCTTAGTAAAATCATCCCCTCTGAGGTCTGGGGTGTTGGCTCTGGCTATCTAAAGCATATTCTCAATTTTTCTTAAGTCTTTCTTAACAAATGTCCCACATTCTCTCTATAGCCCTTAAAGCTATACTTCCCTTTCCCTAAAAGCTCAGGAGTTGCTGCTGGCTTCAGACTTCCTCTGAGATAAGAAGATGCATCACAACTCTGTAGATGATAGGGATGGAGACATGGGAAGAGCTTACAACATAGGTAAATAGCATCTCGCAGCATCCTGTGGCTTGTCACCTGATGGCAGAGCCACACACTTGGTTCTTTATTGAGCATTGTTTGCATGTCAGATATGCACTGGCCCCAGCCTCAGGAGCAAACCAAGACAGAGTCTACCTTCCTGATCTCCAGAGACTCAAGACAAGGTGCAGGCTCCACAGCCACTGGTAACTTTGCCTTGCTAGATTTAACCTTGAGAAGACTCCTATCCACTTTCACTGTTTTAGATGCTACTTGTGGAGGCCAAGTCTGGGAAGATGAAGCAGTTGGAAGTCACAACAGGATACTACCAGGGCATTACTGAGCTGAGGCTTCTGCATGATGGTTACAGTCACTCTTCAAAGATGTCACTGGTTATCACTGCTTCGTGCCCAGAGTGCCTCCTGTTTTTCTTGGAGTTTCCTTAGAGTACCTAGAAGACTAAGGATTATTATTATTGTTGTTGTTGTGTATGTGTAGTAGATGTATGGTGTGTGTGTGTCCATGCGCTCTCCCTGGAGTACAGAAGTCAACCTTAGATATCTTCCTCTATCACTCTCCACTCCGTTTTGTGAGGGAGGGTCTCCCAGGGAACCTTAGAGTTCACAAATTTGGCTAGACTGCGGGCCAGAAATCCCTACAGATCTTTAGTCTGTACCCCACTTCCTCCTGTTGTTGTGGTTGAAGACATGCATCATCCTATGACTTTTAAATGTGTTCTGAGGATCTGAACTCAGGTCCCCACTGAACTCTCTGCCAGACTCCTAAGAAGTCATCTTTCAGAAGTCCCTGGAGCATTGCTATTGTCTTTTATTTGTGTTGCAGAAATTATGTACAGTCTTCTTTGTGAGGATACAGATGGATGGCATCCTTGGCTCACTCTACATAAATATCTAAGCAATGGAGCCATTTGTGCCCTTTTGATGAGGGTGATTTTCCATACCCTTCCCAGGATAGTACCCCACATTGTATGTCTCTCTCCCTTGCCATTTTGCTTGTTTTCTATGTAAATTGCCTTTCTGTGCCTGTATGATGATTTCATGTCATTTTCAGGAACTGCTGAAGGAAATATATGAGGAAGCAACTTAATATTATTGGCAAGAGTTAGTTGGCTTGACTGGGTTCCTTAAACGGAAAAACAGTAGAGAAAGGTAGGGAGTTGAGCAGCAACTATTTTCAGCTTGTCATTTCCTATTTCAGTAGCCTAGATAGCTCACAATTTATTTGTATCACAACTATAGGCACTTGAAGATTTGTTAGGAAAACCCTAAGGTGTTGTATAGTACAGGGCAAAGGAAGGAGGGTTGTGAGATGCTATAAACATCAGGTCACCATTCTGCCGCTTCTTTCCTGGGTGACTGTAGACTCGCGTCTTTGCCTCTCCAGTCTTGTCTGTTCATCTGTGAAATGGTGGCACACAGCTTATCTGTCTCTGAGCATTGCTGAGAGGATAGCACAGAGTCAAACAGGAAAAGTGTCTAGTGATTTTGATCACTCTGGTTCATGGATTTGAATCCTCCACCTCAAAGATAAGCTCATAAGGCCCCAGAACAAGATTGTAAGATATTAGAAAAATTAGTGCAGGCCAGATGCTTTGATGTATGAATAGAGTAAGCCAGTTTGCAATTCAAAGAAAAAAGGCCTTGGCTGATATGTCTAGAAGCAAGCTTTTTGACCTCTCCTGTCCCTGCAGGGATCTGTTATAGTGAAGCCTACTTTGGGTCTCTACCTCCCCATCTCTTAGTTTTTCTGCCTGTTGATGATTTTGTCACATCTTCAAGAATGCTCTGCTCTACTTGTGATGGTTAATTTTGTGCATTTACTTGTGTTGCTTTAACTTTTGCTGAGCAGATGTGAACTTATGTCCATTCACTCCACATAAGCATTGATGATACACTAAAGAAACAATTCCACCCAAGTTTTGCTTGATGAACTGTGGTGCCTTATTCTCCAGCCCAAAAGACCAACCAGGAGCTGACCCTGATGTAATCACATTAGGGTCTCTTTATTACAAACTCGAGTTTGGGCTTACTCACCTGTGACCTACAGGACGGTTTGGTGAAGCAGCTCTGAACTCTCATCAGGACAAGGTTTTATATGAAATGGGAACCAGTGTGTGGGGGGGTCCATCCTGGCAAGCATCTAATTTAATGACTATTATAAGCAACATGTGTGAGAAGGAAGTACAAGAGTGTAGAGAACTCCCAAGGTAGCTACTAAGGCCTCCTCCATCTCCAACAACCATTTACTACCTATATATTCTCAAGGAGAGACAGGGTCATGTTGACAGGTTCCTCAGAACTTCTGAGGCTGGCTGCCTCATCAGCCCCTTATGTGCTATGTGGTGAGCCCTCTCTTCTGTCCAGGAGGGAATTTAATGGGCCCAATCTTGTGAGAGTTTCCCACTCTGATTTCAATATGGCAATAGCCATGACATTTTAGGATGACAGAGTTCTATAAGTTGTATAGATCCCAATACCTATATATTTGGTCAAATATTAAGCTAGATCTGATGGAATTTTGAAAAATGAGATTGACTTTAAAATCATCAAAGTGGGTTACATTTTGAGTGGGCCTCCCCTTACCAGCTGAAAGTGGTAAGAAAATCATGACTGATATCCCTGGGGGAAGTGGCTCTCTAGACAACTTTTTGGCTTTGTAACATCAACTCTTCCCTGGGTCTCCACTCTGCCAGTTTGCCCTCCACAGCTAAGGCTTGCCAACTTTGGAATTATGCAAGCCAGCTCCCTTGCTTGCTATATCCACCCAGTTGGCTCTGTTTCTAGGAGAATCCTGCCTTTTCTAACTCAATTTTAAAAGCCAGGTTAAGTCATTACATACATCTCAATTGTGCTAATGGAGATTAGAGGGTGTTAGGGTGATCTCATCTCTGTTCCCAGGCTACTGAATCTCTTCTTTGCTTTCAGCACTGAGGGTGATGATCCTTGATCCAATGGGGCTCATTCTCAGGGGACAGGGATGTACAATGCATCTCTCTTTTTAAAAAGGCAAGCTTCTAGAAACTTCATCACATGGGCTAGAGTTAAAAGTTTCCAGGTTAATTGCACTGACCAGAGTCTGTTGTTCCAGGAGAAATTGGTTAATGCACCCCTTAATCTATTTGTAAGGGACCTTGAGAATGAGGAGGGAGAGAGGAGACTATTTTTGAAAGCACAAGAGGGAAGGAACAAGCACCTGATTTCCACAATGCTCACATTATACAGTTTTCTGATAGTCTGGCCAATAGCTTCGATTTTGAATTCTTACTCTGAAAGCACTTTATGGCTTGTGGACTTTTTCCTGGTATGAAGCAGTATGATTGTCATTTTGTGTGTGTGTGTGTGTGTATGTATGTATGTATGTATGTATGTGTGTGTGTGTGTGTGTGTGTCTGTGTGTGAATAGACATAAGAATACCTGGACATAAAGTTTCAAAACCACCAG
This sequence comes from Uromys caudimaculatus, assembly GCA_028551405.1. Lineage (NCBI taxonomy): Eukaryota > Metazoa > Chordata > Mammalia > Rodentia > Muridae > Uromys > Uromys caudimaculatus. The sequence goes on along the minus strand of CM052708.1, from coordinate 92,968,591 downwards.
TTATTTTTTTTTATTTTTTTATTTTTTTTTATTTTTGATACTTTATTTACATTTCCAATGTTTCCCCTTTTCTGGGTCTCCTCTTTGGAAACCCCCTATCCCCTCCCCAACCCGCTTCTATGAGGGAATTCCACCTCCCACC
>CM052708.1:92947543-92967949 GCA_028551405.1 Uromys caudimaculatus | reverse complement strand
GTCTTGCTTTTCTGGTGTGTTGGGGTATTCAGGGCTTGCTGTGGTGGGGGAGCTGGGTTTTGATGGTACGGAGTACTCTTGGTTTCTGTTCTTTATGTTCTTTCCCTTGCCTTTTGCCATCTTGTTGACTCTGATGTTAGCTGATCTTACTCTGTCTGGTTGTGGCTTGTCCCTCCTGCAGGCTTCTGTGTCAGTACTCCTTGAAGACCAACTCTCTCTGAGAGGTGTTTGGGTTTGGAGAGCTGTCGCACAGGGTCAGCTCTCGGGTGCAGAATGGAATCAGAAGGATCTTGTCCCCAGCTGTCCCTTGGTTCCTATGCCCTGAAGGCTCTGTAAGGGTCCGTCTTGATCCAATGAGTTTGAACAGAAGTGGTGGTTTTGCCTGTACTCAAAGGTGTGTCAGTACTCCTGGGATTCCCGATCTCTAGTGGAGCCTTGTAGCCCAGGCTGAGGTCCCCAGGCACAGGCCCCTGGTGGCCCAGGCAGAGGTCTCCACCCACAGGTGAAAACCGGAAGTTTCGGGGTTTTTCTGTCCCCAGGTTCTCAGGCCCTGGATCCTGGCAGATCCGGGCAGGTCTGGGTGAGAGGTGTTGCTCCCCTTAACCCCACTCACAGCCTTTCCAAGCTCCTGGGAGGCCACCCCTCTCAGGCGCTCGTTGGCTATGGACTCCTGGCAGCCCAGGCAGAGCGAACAACTTGAACTGAGACTCAGCCTGGGCTCCTTCCTGACTTGATTTCCACCACCAGTTATTGAATAGTCCAAATACAAATGTCTGCAAGGAACAGAAGGACACCTTGCCTGTTTTATTTAGCAGCTACTTATTAAATTCCCTCTTTGTTCCCAGTGACTGGTAATACAAGAAACAACTGTATGGTTTCCCAAGCCCAAGTCAGGCCAGGGATGCCTCTGGGGAGTGCATGGCTTCTGTGAAGCCTGTATAGTCACAGAGCCTGCGAGCAAAGAAGGGCTTCTGTCTTTCTATTATCTTTCCCTTGAGATGCTGAGTGACCTGCAGGCCAGGCTGCCCTAACTGTGCCTAGCAGCATTTCCTGGGCCTGGTTTCTATGGACTAGATTCTTGTTAGGCTGCAGCTTAGACTCTAGAGAGGGGAATGAGGAATCAAACCAGCTCAAGTTTGTATAGATGCTCTCAAGCTCCAAACCAGCAGCTCAGCCTATCAGGAGATGCTCCAAGAAACCATCAAAAGATAAGACTTCTTGGTTATTTTCTATGTAACAATTAAGTATTAAGTCATCTTTTAAAGATTTCTTGATAGTTCACATGTGCCTGGAACTGACTTCACTTTTAACTCATAGTTCTGGAGCTATAAAGTTAAAGGTCAAATCTGATGACTTCCTTCTTGCTGGCAGAGTCCCAATGGGGTGCATGTCATCACAGCTATGCATGCTGTCACACGTTTTTTTGTGCTCATGTACATGTATGTGTACGTGTGCATGCATTTACTCATGTTCATGTGTGTGCACACTCGTGTGTATGCAGGCGCACAGTTGTTTGTGTGTATGCAGAGGAGGTCACTTGTCAGGAGTTATCCAACTCTGTTATTTTTTAAGATTTATTTATTTTATTATTTTATGTGAACGAGTATTTTGCCTGCATGTATGTCTGTGCACCACATGCCTAGTACCTGCAGAGAGCAGAAGATAGCATCAGGTGCCCTGGGATTGCAGTTACAGTCATGAGTTGTCAAGTGGGTACTCTGCAAGCGTGCTCTTACCCACTGAGCGAACTTCCCAGCCCCCAACTTTTTGGACAAAGGGTCTCTCATTGGCCTGGATCCCTCCAAAATAGGCTAGGTTGGCTGGACAATGGCGCCCCAAAGATCGACCTGTCTTTGCCTCTCTAGCATGGTGACTACAAGGGCCTGTATCATAGTTTGTCAATTTGTAGCTCACTCGTCTGCTCTCTGTTGCTGTGATAAAGCACAACAAGCATAAAATGGATAAGATATAAGCTTAGACATTTCTGGGGAGAGGGAATAGCAACTGGGGAATTGTATTTATCAGACCAGCCTGTGGGCAAGTATGTGGAGCATTTTCTCGAGTGCTGAGCCCACTGTGTGCCTTGCCATCCCTGGAGTAGGTAGGCCTGGACTGTATTCGAAAGGTAGCTGAGCAAGCCAGGGAAATGAGCCAGTAGGCTGTGTTCCTCCGTGGTTTCTGCTTCAAGTTCTTACTTTGAGTTCCTGCTCAGTGATTGACTTCCTTCAATAACCCTTTTCTCCTTCCAGTTTGCTTGATAGATGTTTTACCACAGCAAGAGAACACAAACTAGGACAGAGGGCCACCTGCCCATCCCCCAATTCCCCATAGGACAGAGGGCCACCTGCCCATCCCCCGATTCCCCATAGGACAGAGGGCCACCTGCCCATCCCCGAATCCCCCATAGGACAGAGGGCCACCTGCCCAGTTTTCCCTCCCCCAACACACACATAGGGCAGAGGGTCACAATGCCCAGTCCTCCTCACCCCCCATAGATTCTGGGACTGAAACATGGATCTTCCTGCTTGCAAGACAACCAAACACTTTGCCTTCCCAGCTCAGCTATCGCTTGTATTTAAGGCCAATTTTCCAACTCGTTTTCTTCACCACTGATTTAGCCTACCCTGGGACAGCTTGCATTTTGTGGTGTGTAGAGTTGTTTAATATTTTATTCAGAGGCGGCTTTTGTGCTTGGGTAATCTTGTTGAATTTTTATGCATTTGTGTAACCCAACACCCGCTTACTTCAGTTTCACAAATTGTGGTTAGCCCTTTAACTAATGCATTTTCTCGTTCCTTTAAAATTTATTTAGTTTTGATTTCTGACTTGGATTAGGGTAGGCTTCCTTTTACATTAAGCCTGCATAGCTTAATTTGACAAATTTGCCAATGGGGAATAAACTCTTCCTCGTCTTTCAATTTTTTGTTGAGTTTTCTACCAAGTTTCTATTTTTAAAAATGTTGAAATTTACCCAGATAGGTTGCACTTACTCCCAGGAAGGTTGGCAGAATGGGTGCCATTTCTACTGTTTCTCATTGAATCTCAGCAGGAATGAATTCATATGCAAGTAGATGAGGCTAAGTCAGCACGACTTCTTGACTGACAACTGCATGCTGCAGTGAGAGCCAGGCTGCCCGGTGCCTGTTCTTGGGGCCAACCTCAGAAGCAGTGGTGGGGAGAAGCCCATGTAAGTGTGGAATGGTGTTCCAGCTTGAAGGAAAGCGCTCCCTGAGTCGCAGGTGCCCGGGTTGATTCAATATTCCCAGAAAATGGCAGAGACATCAAATAGTAGAGGAAGATACATGTCTGAGAGAGCAAAGATCTGTCTGTGATATCCCCAGCCCTCCTGGATTATTTATTTCAGGAAAGCATGCCTTTTATGGAAGCCTCAGAGCAAAATCCAAAACAAACTACAGTTCCCTTGCCTCTCAGCTCCAGGCGCCTCTCCAGAGCCCTTGGCTGTGGACACTGCTTTTCCTAAGCCCTTTGCTCCTAAAGGAGTGAGATACACATAGCCATGCTAAGAGAGATTAAAATCTTGTTTGCTGTGAAGGATTAAGGAGAGAAAAAAATCCGATGTTTAGGTTTTCTGTGTTGTTGGACGCTGCTTTTAAACAAGCATCCTGCTTTCCCCCACAGATACAGGAGGAGCCATTCCACACGCATTTTTAACAGGCTCCACCCGCCTTCCTTCAGAAACAGGGATGAACTGGAGAAACAGACAGGTTTAAAACACAGGTGATCCTTTGCTTCATATATTTGGATCTCTGTGTCTGTTGCCGAGAGAGAGAGAGAGAGAGAGAGAGAGAGAGAGAGAGAGAGAGAGAGAGAGAAAGAGAGAGAAGAGAGAGAGAGAGAGGAAGCTTTCCACTTGAAGGGAAAGATATGTGTTCTGGACCAAATTTGTTTGGTTCTACCTCTTTATCTGCTTTGTAAAAACATTATAATTTTCCTAGGCGAGGTGATATGTTTTTAGGGAAGTTGAGAGTAAAGGATGAGGATTGTTTCTGACAAGGTGAAAGGTTTTTTTGTTTGTTTTTAATTGATTTTCCTTAGTCGCTGTCTGTTGGTTCAAGTTTGAGACTCTTCAGTTTCTAGCTTTACTTTCATAGTGAGGCGATGTGTTTGAGAGCAGTAGATTTCTACCTTCCTTAGATCAGACACAGCCTGATACAATGATAGATTCCTAAATAATCACAGGAAGAAAGGGGCAGGGAGAGTCTTCTGGAATTGTTAGCAGAGTGTCTGTGAATTCCAACGACAACAGGCACTTGAAAAAAGGAAAAAGTTTATTGGCGTTCAACGCAGGGGTAAAGAAGGAAGTAGATGCGTAAATGACAGACAGGAAGGTTAAAGACTTATGTGTCTCTTGGGATGGAAGAGAAGTGAAGAGGCTCCAGTGGGACCTAATGGGACTCGCTGTGAAGGAGGAACAGGTTTCTAGAGAAACAGGAAAACCAGTTTGCCCTGTTCATTAGTGCTGCAAACCTGGCTTCTCTGCTTCTCTGTCTTCTGCTTTGCGGTAAATGCTCCCCGGAGGGGACTTACGGCAGGTTTGCGCTCTGACTTCTTCCTGTGTATAAAAGTTGCCCTGAGGAGGGAATTTATGGCATTCTCAGTTCCCAGAAGTTTCTGCTTTTAGTTAGATAAGGGTTGCTCCGAGAAGCCTTCCTTTCACCTTTGCTGAATCCCAAATGTTTTCAACTTAAGATCGCCTCTGTACCAACTCTACACTTCGAAGCGCGACTCCAAGCTATCTGGGTGCTTTGCAACACACGATTTTAAAGAAAAACTGACTTGAAGACACTATCTGGAGCCTGGATTTTACACCTTCCCTTAACTTTTGCTTGGGAGGCTAGCCCTTTACTCGCCTTACTGTGGTTCTGACTCTTTCTGCAGCCTTTGGAAAGAAAGCCTTATATGCTGAGTAGGGACATATACAAACAACTATGGGCCAGATTGGTTGACTAACACCCCACCTGACCCCCAGCTATTAAACTCGCAGGCAGAGGAGACAGGCTGATAGTACAAAGGCTGAAAACTTTCTAAGTCCATCGGTGTTCGCTGTCGGGTGGGGCACATAGAATGAGGAGATGCCAGGAAGGCCACCTCTAAATCTCTGAAGTAAGACAAAGGGAGGGAAGGGAGTGTCTGCAAACTCACCTTCCCCCTCTCTCAGATCAGTCCCAGCTTTCAGCTGATTGGATTAAGATAGACCTTCCTACCCTGAGGTAAGGCAAGTGAGGGCCCAAAGACTTCAGTCACCCAAGAAAACAGTATTGTCATGCAAGGCTCTACAAATGCAAAAGTAATGCAAAAAAAAAAAAAAAAAAAAAAAAATCATGTGGAATAAACTGTCAGTATTTTAAATAAAGAGATAAGTTCCAACCTTGCACTTAGACAACGCCACTTCCCTGAGCCTATTAGTCATGAGCCCAATAAACTCTTATTTACCAAAAAGGGGGGAAAAAGTAATTGTAGATTACCAGTTTGATTTAAAAGGACTGTATGAAAGTATTGTTTATCTGCACTCCTGGCTTAGGGCACTCTATTACATTTTATTCTTCTCTTATCTCACCCCAGTATTTGGCTTTGTTCTAGAATTGTCTTCATCTACTACATGCAGACCTGGTGGCTCAGACCCATGGCACTGTTTGGCACAGGTCCCATCAGTGTCACTCCATGGCTCTACAACAAGCACTGAGCCCCCAATGTCCTCCTCCATCCTAGGCACTGGCACTTGAATGGCTTTGCCAAGAAAAGGGTTCTCTAAAGATGCAGTAATGCAAAGGCTAGAGAAGGAAAGAGGGTGAAGAAGAGACAGAGATACACAGTAGGTGACACACATTAGGGGAAGTGACATAGGATTGTGGAGGCTGTGAAGGCCAACACTACATGCAAGCTAGAGAATGAGGGAAGCCAGTCACATGGTTCAGTCCAGGTGCAAATACCTCAGAATCAGAAGGTCAGAGACTTAGGAGAGTGTCTACGAGTGCTGGTGGAAGATGTGCTTGTCTCAGAGTCCAAAGGCCCAAGGACCTGGAGTTGTGAGGTCCAAGAACAGGACAAATGCTTCAGCTTGGGGGAAAGGAAGGAAAACAGACAATGAGTGTAAAAGTTGGCATTTTCTCTGAGCTTTCGTTTGACCCCTGCCTTTGACTAGTGGGGTGGAGCTCCAATTAGTCATCCCACTAAGGAATGATAATACCTCTTCCTTATTCAGTCCTCCAAATCAAAAGCCCATCACTTCCAGAAATAACCTCACAGATGTAACCAGAAATAGTGTTTTACCAGATATCTGAATATGTCTTAAATAACCTCACAGATGTAACCAGAAATAGTGTTTTACCAGATATCTGAATATGTCTTAATTCCCTCAAGTTAGCACTTAAAATTGCAGGCCATTGTGCAGAATTGATGCGTAGTCCCCCAGCACTGTTCGCCCTCATAAACTTTCACCTACTCTGAATAAGCATGAAAAGTAAGGAACAATCCCGCCTGCTTAGCGTACTACACATGAACTCAGCAAGGTGAACACTTGCCAGCACCACAAAGGCCCATTGACACATTACAGCTGTGTGTGTTTATTCACAAGAGGAAAACCTGGGGGCGGTGGCTGTAAAAAGGAAAGCTGGACATTTTTTATAAATTTTCAATATCTAATAATTGCACATGAATGTACCTGATTTTCCATGAACTAAATGGAGTTGCCAAAAGGAACTAATGAATATTGCATGGTTGAGTTCTGTAACTTTTTAAAGGGAGGACTGGACATGAAATCATTTCTTTTAATAAAGAGACACAGACAAGTATCTTTGTAATTTAATGAAAGGCGCCAGATTGGAACGCTTGCTGCTGCAGTCCCGCCTCCTCTCCACATGGAGCTGCAGAAGGCTCTCAATGTGAGTTTTGATGACTGATAGGCAGCTTAACTGACAGTTTGATAGGCACAAAGCTTTAGACTCCAAAGCAGGTAAACTGCAAGATAGCCCAATTCTCCTTGTAGTTACACCCTGTTGTTTGGGGGTTCTCATAAGCAGTGAAGGTGTAGGCTAGACTTAAGATGTCAGTGGCATTACTGTGAAAGTCCAAGGGACTTACTTGGAAAAAAAAGTGCTTCTGGAATTATTAGCTTTGTTTTGTTTCTTCCAACTTACTACTCCCAGCCACCAGCTTTCTTCTTTGTTGTTGGCTCTGAAATGACTTGCTTTTTCTTAATGATGGGTACAAAAACATTTTCATTTTAATAATCATGTTGTGTTATTTCTGTATTCTCCTGCATTAAAATGACTCTGTGGGCTCACAGAATAACTGACGGGAACCTTGAGGTGAGCAGATGTCTTTACAGGTTATGTTTTAAGACCGAGATTCCTTAGAAGTGCGACAGACTACATATGCAATCTAGTAAGTTTCCAGAATTAATTGGAAATATTGGCCATTGAAGGGACTGAGAACAAATGAATCCTAATGTCTTTTAGGAACATAAAATTAGAATGGGCCAGCTTGATTGACAGCAGTCTGATGTGATTAGCAATTATCTGGTTAAAAAGGAGGAGGGCATGTTTCTTTGAAGCCACAATCTTCATTTTTGTACTTGGTAAATTATTAACCATTCTATTAGAAAAAATAATGAGGAGCAGTAGATTAAATGGCAAAGGCGTAGTTAGTAAAAAGAAATGCCTTTTGATGGCTTTGACCTTGGGGACGAGATGGGTAGGGATTAGAAGTGGATGCTTGTGTTCTCAGCTTATTTCTTTTTACCACCACATAAGGTAGATGAGGTTCTAAGCACAATGCAAGGACAGTAAAACTATTCCATACCCCTCAACTAAAGATTTTGGGAATGTGTGAAAATGTCAAAATTAGTTTAATTAAACTGAAGATATATCTGCTGAAGACTACTGTGGGCAGAATTCTGAGCTCGGGCTTTGAGGATAAAGAGACTATAAAGGCTATTAAAGAACTTATATTCTGGCTGTTGAGACAGGTAGAAACATGATTGTGTGTGTGTGTGTGTGTGTGTGTGTGTGTGTGTGTGTGCAGGGCACGTAGATGTGTGTGGGCACATACTCATGCTCGTGTGTGCTCACATGGAGGCACAGGTTATGAGGGGTCTTTCCTCATTGCTCTTTGCCTTAAAATTTGAGACAGAGTCTTTCACTGAACCCAGTGCTCACTGATTGACTAGACTGGCTGGTCAGCAAGCTCTGGGGGATCTGTTTGTCTTTGCCCCCACAGTAGTGGGGTTACAGGCATGTACTACCACGCTTTGCTTTTTATATGGGTGCTAGGGATCAGAACTCAGGTCTTCAGGAAGGCACAGAAAGCACTTTGCTCACTGAACCATCACTCTAGTCTGTGTGTGGGTAACATGAGGGGATATGTTCTATATTAGAGATAATTCGAGTGTAATTGTATTTTTTAAAGGTACAAATCATGAGGATCATCAATTAATGGTGTTTAAATGCAAAGGGAAATTGTAGTTAATCAAGAAAGATGATACGAGCACTTGCAATGAGCGGGGCATGTGCTAGACAGAATCTCAGAGGACAGGCCAAGTATAAAAAGGTCCCTGTCCCTCTTAGTGTGTGTTAGAGTCCTGTGGCATCTCCTGCTCTATCTCCTTCCCAGGTATCTTTTCTTTCTGGTCATTAAATATCGTAGTTCCTCAACACCCAGTCATGAGCCACATGCATTTCTCTGTCTATGCCTGTCAGGGACTCTTATCCAGTCCCAAGGCTTCAGCATGCTAAAGTTCTCCGTTTCAGCCCAGACTGCTCTCGGGCTCCAGACCTCTGCTAACAGTCCCAGATGCTTTGTTGACTCTTCTTGGATACTTCAATGGATTTTTTTCAAAAGCATACTTCCTTCTTCTAAAGAATTCTTGTTTGAGGAATAGTAGCAATACCAGATGCTGGGCAAGCCGCAGGACTGAAGGTTCTCTTTGAGGCTGCCATTTGTCTTGGTCGTGTATGAGCTCCTCATCAAGGCCTGGCAACACCGTCTCCACAATACCTTGCAAACTCAACCACGCTTCCAGTGCTCTGCAGTTTGTCTCCTACCCCTTTGACACTTGCTTCCTGCCGTCCAAGTTCTTCCTTTCTTAGCCCCAAACTGGTAACTAGGATGTAGTTCGCCCCCCTGGTTCATTTCTACCTTTTCCCTTAACAATAAAATCTGAACTTCGTTTGGCTGCCCATCACTTTCTGTCACTCAGACTGCTGTTGTTATTTCTATCTCACAGTAAATGTTCTTGCCAATGACTGATGAGTAATCAGGTAAATGGAGCTGAAGAGGTAGCTCAGCAGAGAGGAGCGCTTGCTGCTCTCGCAGAGGACTGGAGCTCCATTTCTAGTACCCGTAACTCCCGTTGCAGGGGATCTCACACCCTCTTCTGGCTTCTGAAGGCACCAGGCACACACATGGTGTATATACATGCGTACAGGCAAGCACTCATGTATGTAAGATAAAAGTGAATAAGTCTGCTTTTTAAAGGTCAGGTATATAACCCAACATGAGCTGATGAAATAAAATGGGATACATGCTGAGTGGCATTAGTGACAGTATTTCTTGTGGTGAAGATTTGCTGTCAAGCACATCATTGGCCTGTGCTCACCTGGACAAGCTGCAAGAACAGTTGCCGGATGAATATCACAAGGATGGAATCCAGGCAAAGCAACAAGATACCTGAATGCAGGGAGTACCACCTTCTCACCAAAGTTCCTATGGGAGGTGGCATTTAGTCATCTTCTTTCTGCCATTGCAGGATAAAGATGTTTCTGTCACTTGATGTTCAAGCTGTCTCAGTGTCCACGGATTCTTGAGAGCATTGGTCCCCCCAACTGGATGGCATGTGTCTGATTTCTTCCCAGCTGGTTTTCTGTACACACGGCCATGTCTGTACATTACATCTTAGGATTAAGGGAATATTTGATAGACGAGTACATGATCTAGCTAATGGGGTAGTAAGTGATTATACAATAAAAAAAAGAAATAGCAGCACAAGCTATTTGAGCAATGCTAATGACTGTTAAGGATGAGTTTACGGGAAGCTCAGAGGAGGCTGATCCTGGGCCACCTGGAGGGCTGTAGTGACCAGAGGGGAGATATAATGAGGACATCTTTATGCATGGACTAAATGGGGACAGACAGAAATGGGTGCAGTGGAGAAGGATACACACAGAAGGGATCTCAGGGCAGGACTGAGCACGGTTTGGCAGCATCTCAGTGTGAGTGCACTGGCCGTACATGCCTTCGAAAACAACAGCAAGACACTCTGGGCTTCTTCCAAATGGTGGAGGGTCCTTGAAGATTTTGGAATACAAGTGAAGTCTGATTTTGTTTCTTTATCTGATACTTAACTCTTCTTCAGGGACACCCTCACTTTTCAATTTCCAATCATCAGAGGAAACGAAGAGCCCTGTGTTCATGATTGTACAATTATACATACAATAGGCAATGTAATTAAAAAAAAGTTCATTTTAAGCTTTTAAAAGCATGTCTCCTTAGTTGAAATAGAAAGAATAATTGCATACATGGTGTCTTACCTGTAGGCACATTTCACAGCTATTCATTTTCAAATATCTGATGTCAGTAATTTAAGAGAGACTTCCAGAACATTATTCCTCTGTGTTACAATGTCGGCCACTCAACAATTTCAAATTGATTCATTGCTGTACCTAATGGAAAAAATCATTTTAAGTACTCTACCCATTTCCCCTTAGGGAGAATGCTTGGGGAGTCTCCTGTTCAATAGTTCTCATGATGTCATGACTTGATTTTATGTGCCTCTTTGATATGGTTTTAGAGGTCTGGAGTAGGACTTTAAACATCTGATGCTAATTGGGAAAACCCAATTATTTCTGAGAGTTAGACTGCATTATCCCGCAAACACAGAGATTTCCTAAGCAACTCTGAAATAGTTATAAGTGGTTTTCTAAATTTTTCCAGTTCTGGGGCTTTTTAACAATTGTAACATGGCACACAGTCTTTTAGAAAAAATAGGAGACTATGATTCCATCCCTGGCCATATTTACTAATCCAAAATAGTGGGATGCATAAATCTGCCTGGCTAATTGTAACATCTACCCATTTCCTGACAAAAGACACAGTTAGTGAGGAAAGAACTTCCCAGAGGAAATTCCTGTCATTTTTCCAACTGAAGGGGTCACCCGTAGCCTGTTCTGGCCCCATATCCAATGTCCTTTTTAGGCTTACCATATCAGGTTACAGGATAAGCTAAAGGTCTGTTTTTGCAGAAGAATCACACACCATTCAGTGGTGTGCGTGCATGTGTGTGTGTGCATGTGTGTGTGTGCACGCATGCACATGAGTGTGCATGTGGAAGCCAGAGGCTGACACTAGTATCTTTCTTCAATCACTCTTTATCTTTATTTCTTGAGACAGAGTCTCTCCTTTTACTGACACATCCATTGAGCTATGGTGGATGCCCAGTGAGATTCAGGGATCTCCCAGTCTCCATCCCATAACCTTTCCTGTCACTGGGAGTCAGACGCACAGGGTCACACTTGGCATTTTATCTGAGGTTTGAATTCAGGTTCTCATGTTTGTGAGGCAGGCACTTCACCACGTGAGCTATCTCACCAGCCCCTCACTTTCTTATATCTGGGCATCATAGGCATATCACCATCTATAGTATTTCTTGATGAATTTTTGAAGATGAATAAATGTACAATGACAATGAATTTTTTCCTTGATGTTTCTTTGAAGATAACTATGGCAAAATCTAGTATATGTAATAAAAGTCTTGTGCTTCTGCTCACTCAAATTCCTTTAAGGATGGTTCTATTACCACTGTGAAAAACACTCAGTTTATTCCTCTGTTCACAACCTGATTTCTTATGTTACTTGCTGTCTAAGAAGGATAAAGTTGGGGTGAACATTTTTATCACAGTAAGAGGTATCTTTACCACAGCAGCAATTTGAAAGTGGCAGGGCGATTGAGACTACTTAGATGGCTACTTCTGTGATTAGCTCTCATCGTTCATCTCTCCGGCTCCCTTCCTAGAGTACTCACCTCCTGCCTTTTCTGCATGGTCCTGGCACACAGTTTAAGTTTGCTGTTGGCTCTCATCCCCAATCTTCTTCAGTCTTTAGAAGTCCTCGTGTTCTTTAGAAGAATCCTCAGTTTTTGTCTGTGTCTCGTTGAAGTTTTCCCAAAGCATATCATTTTATGTTCTTATAAATTGAACCCAGCACATTTAAACTAGCCAGCCTCTCCAATGTCTCTGTATTATGCTACACTGTGGATCTATTTTTCACTGTTTATGATTTTCCACAAATAAGAATAATGTACAATATACTCTGTGCTTCAGATCATTAATAAAGATATTAAATAGCATATGCTTTACTTTTTACCTCCTGGCACCCTGCTTTTCCCAACTTGACTCTGGCCTGTTAACAGTTATTTTTTATTCTGTCAGGGGTTTTTTTGTCTTGTTAAAATATTACTGTAATAATTTCTAACAGAACGCTCCTTGTAACATTTCTTCATTCTCAGCACCTTGGAGCAGAAAACCAAGATAAATGGACAGATATCCTTTTTGCTGGGCCTGGTGGTACAAGACTGTAATCCTAGGTGCTCTTGAGGCTGAGCTGAAAGGGTAGCAAGTTGAAGGCTTGCTTGGGCTACAGAGTGAATTGAGGGTGGGCTTGGGTGACTTAGACTCTTCCTCAAAAAAAAATCAGGAAGAGAGTTGAGGCTGTAGCTGAATGAGGGAGGGCTTGCTTAGTGTGAACAAGACCCTAGGTTTAATCTTCAGGGCTGAAAATGAATAAATAAATAGACATTCTTTTTCTTGTCCCGACATATGAATCCTTTGGAAAGTGTTGTTTGGTTGTTATAGCATTTATTGAAAGAGTATTATTTTAATAATAACTAACACTTAACACAGCTTTGCTGTGTTTTAGGACTACCTCATTCTAAATACCTCATTTAACATTTACAGCAAGTCTATGCAGGAGATCTAACTATTTTCAGCTTGCGGAACTGAAAGGCTGAGGCACAAAAGGACCCAGTGAATTGCTGCAGTTATATGGTAAGTCAGGGATCTGGGGCTCTCGGCCCAGCTGGTTGTCTTTGAAATCTGGATTCTTAATCAATATTGAATTCAGACAACGTCCCCTTAAGTGATGGTGGCTGGAACAAACCAGAAAGGAAAGAGTCCTACAAGGAGACTGCCAAGGCAACGTGATCAGCTTGTCTCTCCCTCCTTGCCCCTCCTCTTGTCTTCAGTGGATTGGTGAGTGCCTTCTACCTTCCCAACATCTCTCCTCTACGCCTTACCACCGCAACCTTGATTCAGTGCATGAGCATCATGTGCCAAGATCTCTGTGACAGTTTCCAGCACTCACATCCCCTATTTCCCACAATGCACACTTGTTGCTTTATAACAATATAGCAGTGATCTCCTGGCTTCCCTTTTTAGAGCCCTTGGATAGGTCCCATGAATAATTTCAAATTCTTCAGTAGCCCCCCCAAGCTACCTTTCCCTCACTTCCCACTTTGTCTCCCGAATTTCACACACCATGGGATTTCCTCTAAACTTACCTGTGTTTACCCTTTACAATATCTGATTATCTGAGCCTGCTATGTTCCCTTCTCTCCTTAGAGTCTTCTGAATGGGAAGGCTGGAAGCTCACACACAACAGGTGGGAGTGCTGGGAGTTACCTACACAAAATGTAGGGCTAAGGATGAGGAAAGGTCACTTTCCCCAAAGAAAACTAAGATTCTGTTTGCAGGATTGGAGTAAATGTTAATCAAGAAAAGCCAGAAGATTCTTATCTTCTATAAAACATTCAGAGGGTAGGGACCATGTAATTGATGTCATATAGGACTCTTTACTTGAAAGTCTCCAATTACCAAAACTCATTTATAATTTTGACTAAGCTCTTCTTTTGAATAATTTTGAATAACCTCTCACATCCAGAAACTTGAATCTTGCTTGATATATAGAGCAAGTGATGTAGGAAGAGGTTAGGTGATTGAAAATCATTAAAAAAACGTCTGCAAGGAAGAAATTTGAATTTCTTTGCAACAGAACATCTTGAAGCTGTGCATTATTCATATAGAACATTACAATTTAGGGAAGATTCCAAAATTCACTCCTTAGCCAAGGGACAGGTATGGCTCCCCTGCGTATCAGTTTAAGAATTTATCATTATGAGACAAGTGTCATAACGGAGCGAGATTTTGCTATGAAGTTTGGCTAGGCAGACATGGAGGTTATCTGAATGGATGCAGTCAAGGTGCTGTGTCATTTATCATTTGTTCATGTCCCTCCTTGTTTCAAGAAGTTTTGTTGGCAAATCAAGCGAGAGTTGAAGCTCACTGAATCTATCTAATCATGCCCCCTTTGTGTGAGTTAGATTCAGGGTGTGTCTTGTGCTGTTTGCCTTAGCTGGGCTTATGGATCAATGTAAAGAAGCCAGGACTTTATTCTGACTGACCTTGAATAATATGGGTTAAAAAACGAAGAAAGAGGGACATCTGGGTTATTTTCAGCTTCTGGATATTATAAATATGGCTGCTATGAACAAAGTGGAGCATGTGTCCTTGTTATATGTTGGAGCATCTTTTAGGTATATGCCCAGGAGTGGTATAGCTGGGTCCTCAGGTAGTATTATGTCCAATTTTCTGAGGAACTGCCAGACTGATTTCCAGAGTGGTTGTACCAGCTTGCAATCCCACCAGCAATGGAGGAGTGTTCCTCTTTCTCCACATCCTTGCCTGCATCTGCTGTCACCTGAGTTTTTGATCTTAGCCATTCTGACTGGTGTGAGGTGGAATCTCAGACTTGTTTTGATTTGCATTTCCCTGATGACTAAGGATGTTGAACATTTCTTTAGGTACTTCTCAGCCCTACAAGTTTCCTCAGTTGAGAATTCTCTGTTTAGCTCTGTTCCCCATTTTTAGTAGGATTATTTGGTTCTCTGGAGTCCAACGTCTTGAGTTCTTTGTACATATTGGATATTAGCCTCTATCAGATGTAGGATTGGTAAAGATCTTTTCCCAATCTGTTGGTTACCGTTTTGTCCTATTGTCAGTGTCCTTTGCCTTACAGAAGCTTTGCAATTTCATGAGGTCCCATTTGTCAATTCTTGATCTTAGAGCATAATTCATTTGTGTTCTGTTCAGGAACTTTTCTCCTGTGCCCCATGTGTTTGAGACTTTCCCCCACTTTCTCTTCTATTACATTCAGTGTATCTGGTTTTATGTGGAGGTCCTTGATCCACTTGGACTTGAGCTTTGTACATGGAGATAGGAATGGATCAATTTGCATTTGTTGACCGCCAGTTGAACCTCAACAAAGGAATGGATACAGAAATGGAATATTACCCAGCTATTAAAAACAATGACTTTATGAAATTCACAGGCAAATGAATGGAACTTAAAAATATCATCCTGAGTGAGATAACTCAGTCACAAAAGAACAAACACAGTATGTACTCACTGATAACAGGATATTAACCCAAAAGTTCAGAATACTCAAGATTCAGTTCACAGACCATATGAAGCCTAAGAAGAAGGAAGACCAAACTATGGATGCTTCAGTGCCTTTTAGAAGGGTGAACAAAATATTCATAGGAGAAAATATGGAGACAACGTGTGGAGAAGAAACTGAAGGAAAGGCCATCCAGAGACTGTCTCACCTGGGGATCCATCCCATATTCAGCCATCAAACCTGGACATTATTGTGGATGCCAGGAAGTGCTTACTGATGGAAGCATGCTAAACTGTCTTCTGAAAGGCTTTGCCAGAGCCTGACAAATACAGAGGCAGATGCTCGCAGCCAACCATTGGACTGAGTGTGGGGTCCTAGATGGAGGAGTTGGAGAAGGTACTGAAGGAGCTGAGGGGGTTTGTAGCCCCATGAGTGGAGCAACAGTGTCAACTGGCCAGACTCCCTGGAGCTCCCAGGAACTGGACCACCAACCAAAGAATACACATGGATGGACCCATGTCTCTGGCCACATATGTGGCAGAGGATGGCCTTGTTGGACATCAGTGTGAGGAGAGGCCTTTGGGCCTAAGGGTTTTGATGCCCTAGTGTTGGGGAATGCCATGGAGAGAAGATGGGAGTGGGTGGGCAGGTGGGGGAGCACCCTCATAGAAGCAGGGGTAGAGGGAATGGGATAGGGAGTTTCTGAAGGGGAGAAAGGGAAAATAAATTTTAAAAAATAAAAATAAAAATAGAAAAAGGAGAAAGATAAAGAACAAAAAGGAATGGTACCATATGTATGGTCGTGTGAGGAGTTTCTAAGGAGTCTAACTCCAGACCATGTCTTGAACACTGGCTTCCTCTGTACTGACTTCCTGCTAAAGAAGCATTTGTTCAGCTTTTATGGGTAAACTATCACATTGGCTGCTAAATGAGAAGAATGATTGTTCCCGAAGTCATTAGCATCTCAACCCCAACTTCTTAGTACACTCTGCATTCTAGGTCTAAGTATCAGTGGAATACTGAGAAGCCCTAAGGTGGAGTGGGAAATTACCAAATACTCCTGAAGATCAAAAAGTGACTACTCAGCCTAGATTTAAAAACCTTTGAGGGTTTTAAACTTGCTTGTTGTTTTTATGCTCTTGTGGCAGAACTCTTTTGCTTTTGTAATGCAACACATGACCCTAAGATGAAATAGCTTAATTCCATCTCTCTTCTCAGAGGTGTGGTCTATCAGATACAGTATGGTTTGCTAATGATATTCTGCATATGAAGGCGAGACACCTGTTTCTGTACATTGTTGATTTTGCTGGCCTATTGGTAGCACCACGAAGACAGACTGTCAGGGTAGACACCTGGAGGCTTTATTTTAGTGGTATCCTCTATGAGTGATAGTTTTTATATTCCAAGCAAATGAACTGAAATAGGCTGCTGCATTTGTATCTGTTGAAAGAAAATAATTCTCTTTGAGTTAGTACATGGAAGTGAAAAGAGCCTTGAAAATTATTTAATAATTGCTTTTGTTTTCTGGTTGTCAGGACACAATATAACTGGAAGGATTTTTTTCTAATATTCTTCTATTAATGTGCATTCTAGCACACTGACTAAAATCGAAGCTAATGAAATACTTCTTTTCTTTGGGTCTCTGTGTTTCTGTTTAAATGGCATTACATTGTAATGCCGTAATATCGCTATTATTGCAAGGGTAATAACTTAAACACAACAAAGACAAAAAAAATCTACCTATTTCACTGACCCTAGATTATACTTTCATTTCATTCTACGCTTCAGATGCTAGAGACCCCAAATCAAGCTGTCAGCGGGATTCCTTTTTCTCTGTGACCCGAGAAGGGCTTTTGGCTTGTAGATGCTCACGTTTCCCTGTACCACCACACAACATCCTTCTCTGACTGTGTGTCTGGATTCAAGTTTCCCATTTTTACAGGGACACTGGTTATATTGACTAGAGTTTACTCTAATGATGACCCCTTTCCAGGGCCAGGGAGATAGTTTATTTTGGAAACACACACACACACACACACACACACACACACACACACACGCACGCACACACACACATTCATGCACAAAACATTTCCAAATAAGGCCACCTTCTGAGGTGCTAAAGATTGGGGCTTTGACACTCAAATTTGGTGAGCCATTTTGTAATAAAGAAGTGTATATCTTGGAATCAATTTGTAGGCTTTGAAATTTGGAATATCTAGAATTTGAATACGGGGCTGATTAGTCAAAAATTGTGTGTATATAATTTTGACAAATCTTGCCAAGTTATGAACCACAAATGTTGCATTATAAATCTCATAAGCAATGGAGGAGCATGGCTTCTCCCTTAATTCTCACTGCACAATGGGAGTCAACACTTGGTGTTTGACAAACTCATAAACGGGAATCATTGTTAATGTTTAAATTCATGTTTTTGCTTCCATCTATGAAGCTGAATATCTTCTACATTACTAAATATGTATTTTAAAAAAGAAGTGTGGTTGAACCAGGATAATACCTTAGAAGTTGTATCTACTGAAGTCACATATAATGGGCAATCTTCCATAGTATGCAGTGTTTCCCCACAGCAGGGATGTTATATGACTTCATTCTATTCCATCTGTATCAAAATTTATTTAATGAATTCCTTAGTATGTATTTACATTGTTTCCAATATGTTTGCTTCTAAGAGAATGCCAATGGTTACTGTAAAGTGAAACTTGGATATTCCGTACAGTAACCACTGTACAGAGAGTGAGGTCCCAGATGGAGGAGTTAGAGAAGGGACTGAAGGAGCTGAGGGAGTCTGCAGCCCCATGGAGGGAGCAACAGTGTCAACTGGCCTGCCCTCCCCACCCCCCGGTCCTCCTGGAGGCTGGACCACCAACCAAAGGATATACATCGAGGGACCCATGGTTCGGACCACATATGTGGCAGAGGAAGGCCTTGTTGGCCATCAGGGGGAGGAGAGACCCCAGTAAAGGGGAATGTCAAGGTGGAAATATGGGAGTGGGTGGGCAGTTGGGTGGGAGGTGGAATTCCCTCATAGAGGTGGGGGGGGAGGGGATAGGTGGTTTCCAAAGAGGAGACCTAGAAAGGGGGAAACACTGGAAATGTAAATAAAGTATCAAAAAATAATAATAATAATAAAAAGAATGCCAAGGTAACTATAGAGATAAATCTTTGTGTGCAACTCAAATAGAAACTTTTATTTTTATAAGTATACTTTTGAATCTGATTAAAAAGAAACCTATTACTACTCTGTCTTTTAACCTCCCTGAGTCCTGCACAACCGCAGTTGCCCATGTTTTCAAGAAATCTACTTCTCAGAGTTTGAGGTTAAATTCCAGTTGTTTTTTTCTGTTATAATGCCCAGGTTTTCGTTAATGAAATTAATTTGTCTTTGAAATCAACAGAACCATAAACTTTACCATATAGCAAGCATGAGTGACATGATTCGGGCATGGCACTGAAGTCTGGGATAGTTGGAGACTTGTGTCTCTCACCTTAAAGCTTATAGCCATAGTAGGATTACAGAGAATAAAAAAAGTATTCAAGGAACACTTCAAATGCATTAACTCATTTAATCTTTTCAACAATAACAGGAGTTCGTAGGAGGTGGGAAATGGGATGCTGTCATAGGCAGCTCTTGCTGTAGAAGAACGACGTAACAAACCGTCTAAATGTCAGGGCCTCTGGACTAGAAAACTTCAGTGTTGTTTGGCTTGTGGGTTTACACTGCCTAGAGCTTCAGCGTGTTTGGATAGGACTAGATAAGCCTGAACTAGATCCATGTGCTAGGTCCGTATTTATTCTATATGTAACACCACAAGCTGGACCACTTGCTACCTGTGAATGATTCTCTGTCGAGATGAGCAGGATGCAGGAGGCAAGCACCTCTAAGGCCGCCATTCATGCTTTATTATCTCAAGTGTGTTTTGTCAGAGGTATGTTTCACTTACACTGGGAGAAAATTGTCAAATCCTGTGTATGATTCTATCCCAAGAGAATGAAGAATTGGAACTAACAAAAATATCTTTGAGAAACTGGATGTGACACTGCAAATTTTTCATATAGGGATCAGAGCTTTTATTTTGTTGTTAACGCTGAGGTTCTATCCTATTAAAAGTTCAATTAAAGATCATTTTGAAAGATAATTTAATTTTGAGATGATTAGTTAGAACCTCAAGAGGAGTGAAACATTTGAAAGAGCAGGCCTCCCATACTCTGGTTCTAAATGAGACATTTATACAAATAATCTCAAAGCTAGCTAGCTCTAAGATGGTGAGGTTTGAAGGTGAGCTGCAGGTGATTGCATAGAGGACTTACCATGCAATAATTAGATTTTCTTGAACTATTTTGGGGGTGGGTGGGAGGGATTGGGTATCACCAAGAATTCTAGTCTGGAGTTCTTGCTGCTGAGCCTTGAATGTTCAGACATAGTTGGTCAGAGTGCTGCTCAGGTAATTTGAAACCAAAGTATGAAAGAAAATTTCTGAAAACCTCTGCCTGGGACACCAGGAGTCGGTAGCCAACGAGCGCCATAGAAAGGGGGAAACCTCTGCCTGGGACGCCAGGAGTCGGTAGCCAACGAGCGCCATAGAAAGGCAGAAACCTCTGTCTGCGCCGCCAGGAGTCGGTAGCCATCGAGAACCGGAGAGGGGTACCCGCCCAGGAGCCTGGAAAGGTCATGAGTGGGGTTGAGGGGAGCAGCACCTCTCGCCCAGACCTGCCCGGATCTGCCGGGATCCGGGGCCTGAGAACCCGGGGACAGAAAGACTCCGAAACTTCAGGATCTCACTTGCAGCCGAGCGCCATAGAAAGGCGGAAACCTCTGTCTGCGCCACCAGGAGTCGGTAGCCATTGAGCACCGGAGAGGGGTGCCCCCCCAGGAGCCTGGAAAGGCTGTGAGTGGGGTTGAGGGGAGCAGCACCTCTCACC
>CM052708.1:92914579-92947043 GCA_028551405.1 Uromys caudimaculatus | reverse complement strand
GGGGTGGGAGGTGGAATTCCCTCTTAGAGGCGGGTTGGGGAGGGGATGGGGGGTATACAAAGAGGAGACTCAGAAAAGGGGAAACATTGGAAATGTATATAAAGTATCAAAAATAAAAAAGGAGAAAAAAAAAAAGAAAGAAAATTTCTGATCACTAAATTAGGAGAAATATATTTTGCAGAGGTATTACAGATACTATTATGAAAATTTTAGAGGAGACTGTTGGTGTGCCACAGTTATAGAAAAACAGATTAATGTGTTTGTTAAGCCTTCTGTCCTTCAACAAATTGAACAATCTGGAGTGTCAAATTGAAAATGTGAACGTTAAAAAATCTGCTATTAAGCGAAGGAATCATGAAAATAAAATGTGAGACAACGAGACCCCTGGCTGAGAAATCTGAAGATTCATTTAGTCTTTGAATAGGAAGTCAGGGAGACAAATACAGTAACACAGTTCTCAGAAAGCAACTTGTTTAAGGTCATTGATTTTACAAGCGGGAGAAATCGCCCTATTTGTGGAGGCAGGAAACCACTGGTAATTGTCAGTTTTTATATGAAAAAAATTATAACTGCTTGATTGTTTTAGGCAATCATGTTGCATTTATTGCATTATTTTGACCAAAGTTATCTGACATATTGTTTTAATGGTGAAAAAATAATCTGTCAAGGTTGAGATTGAATGGGATTCCATGAAGCTTAGCTTAGAAACAGATTTTTTTTTAATAGAAACATTATTTTACCTTTAATGATATAGATGCTTGAATTAATTTTTTCCAACAACTTACTAAGATTTTTATAGCCTGTGTGAGAGTAATAGAGAATGAAATTGGTAAGCAATGGTACCAGTAAACTCATTATAATGTAAAAGAATTTCACCACAGGGGGAAACTTCAGGGCACAGCTGAGATTAACAGCTTCCACATCAGTTTGATATGTTCTAATGTGTTAATAAGGATGCAAAACACAGCTGAAACGGATGAAGACAGTGATATAATAATTTAAGCTCTTGATTAGTGTTATGGGAAAATTGTGAGATTCTTTGTCTGATGAGATACATGTCTAAATTCCAGTTCACACGTGTTTGCCGGATTATTGTCTATAACAAAATTGCTTTTAAAAACACTGTTTTGTGTTTACACAGAAACAAAATAAAATGTAGGCATAGTTTTTAGCTTTTACTGTTTATTAATGAGTTCCCCATTTTGTTTGAGATTTACATTCTACTCTGTAAAATGTTGGGATAATAGTAATCACAAGAGTTGTGGTAAAGGGACTGGGAGATGGCTCCTGAGTTTGGATCTCTAACACCCACATAAAGAACCAGGTACACATTCACTATAAACCTTTGTGTGTGTGTGTGTGTGTGTGTGTGTGTGTGTGTGTGTGTGTGTGTGTGTGCGTGTGCATGTGTGTGTGTGTGTGTGTGGTGGGGGAAGAGAAGAGACAAATTCCTAGAGTTCACATGCCAGCTAACTTTGTCAAACTGATGAGCTCCAGCTTCAGTGAGAATAAAACAGAACCCACGGAGATGGGCATGGTGTCACATATCTTTATTCCCAGCATTAGGGAGGCAAAGGCAAGTGGATATCTGTGAGTTTAAGGCCAGCTTGGGCTATATATCAAGTCCCAGGCTAGTCAGGGCTATGCAGTGAGATTCTGGCTCTGTTTCTATCTCTCTGTCTTTGTCTCTGTCTCTGTCTGTCTCTCTCACTATATATATAAAATAGAATTATATATATATATATCAATCAGAAATATATATATATTACAGAAATATATATATTACAGAAATATATACGTTACAGAAATATATATACTACAGAAATATATATATTACAGAAATATATATATATATCTCAGAATGATTAAGAAGATATCCATTACTGACATGTATGCTTACTTACATGCACATACACTTGAACACAAATGCACACACAAGCATATATGCATGCGCAGACTTGTGACAGGTCAGTTTCTCTTTGTTCAGCTCTCCGCCCATCCACCTCCATCCCTGCTCCTGAAAGTATAAATCACGAGGAAAAGCCAAAGCCTAGAAGAATTCCAGAACATACCAAGAAATGAATTCCTAATCATAAAATCCAGACCCAAATGGGAGAAAACACACAAGCCAAACAAACAAGCAAAAAACCCAATAACGACAACAACAACAGATTCTTTGGGACAGCCCAATCGCTATTGATTATCAAGACTAATAAGTCTTTGATCTTTTTTGAAAAAAGATATTTGAAATACAGATGCTTCCCCAATGTATGAAGGATTGTTGAGTTAAAAATAATTAGGCAAAGGCAAATGAGTTCCCTGCTTTCTCTCTATTTGGCTGAAAGCAAGACATAGACTTACAGAGGTTTACTTTGCTACTGCATTAACAGAATGTCCACTGAAGACAGTTATCAACTTGGTGAATTATAGAAACAAGCTTTGCTAAGGATGATCATAAAGATGATAGTTAACTGATTTAAATAATCAGAGTTGTACATGACATAGTAACTTTCAAAGTGAGACCACAGACTCTGAGTAAAAACTGTCCAAAGAGACAGTGGGTAGATTCATGATTGAACAAACTCAGCATGTTTCTCTGTTGCACCTTGGTGGGGCAGGGGAGAAAGGATTCTGGTTTCTATGAATCCCTTTGGAAGGAGAAAAGGAGGTAAGGAACTGACGGACAGAGGATAATCAGAGATGCCTAACTTCTGGCATCAACAGGGATGTGGCCTTCTTCTCAGTATGATGCTATATTGGTAACTGTGAGGCCAGTTATATGTCTCTAGTCATGCCATTTAATTATTGAATGCAATACCTGTGACATATTTTATCAATTCAAAAGTAATGGAAGTCTGTGCCTTTGCTTGCACGTGTGCTGTGCTTGAGCGCAGTGGTTTACGAAGCATGTGATCGATAAAGCTGTATCATTGTCCGTGTCCTTGCACATGTTAAGTAAGAAAAATGTTTCTTAGAGTTCTGTTTCTGCTGAAAGCTAGTTAATTGAATTTTAATTTGAGGTAGTTAGTATATATTTAATTATGTTAGGGATGACATCATACACCATACAATAAAATTTATTTTGTCATCACATAAAACTACTTCATTGCATCTTATCACAAGTCTGCGCATGCATATATTCTTGTGTGTGCATTTGTGTTCAAGTGTGTGTGCATGTAAGTATGCATACATGTGAAGGCTAAAAGTCAGTGATGGATATCTTCTTAATCATTCTGAGATATATATATATTTCTGTAATATATATTTCTGTAATGTATATATTTCTGTAATATATATATATATATATTTGACCTGCCCCTCGGCTGAGATTGACAGATGAAGGATTGATTTAAATGTAAGCTCTATGTTGCAAAATCTTTGGATATTAAAAAGCACACTGCTATAATTAGAGTGAAGAAGTAAAGACCCGGGAAAGTCCGAAAGTGAAAAATAGCCATGCCCAAATAGTACAAATCTGGAAAATAATGTAGCTAGTTTTGTTTGTTTGTTTGCTTTGTTTTTGAGCCAGAATCTTGCTATATTATCTAGGCTGGCCTCCAACTCTGAGTCCTCCAGTCTAAGCATCCAGAGTCTCAGTGGAATCTGGAGTGCTGGGATTGGGCCTAACTTAGGGAAATGATGTGATTTCAAACCCTTTTCTTTTCAAATTGACTTAAATAAGACGTGTAGAGAGAAAGAGAATGAGAAAAAAAGCAAAAGTGGTTTGAAGTGAAGGAAATGTCTGCATATTTTTAATCTATAAGGACATGGATATTATAAACAAAATGTTAAGAGGCAGATAGAGCAACGATATGAATAATGAAAGTGTAGGCTCCAGCTTCTTCTGGGGCTGACTCCAGCAGATTGGCTTTTCCTGCAACTGCTTTCCTCTGCAGGCAAGAGCAGCTTGCCTAGGACTTTGTTCGTGGGTCTGTTAGCAGAGATTTAGTGCATCAAGGTGTCCAGTGGGAGGTAAGATCTATTTTTGTGGTGGTAAAGCATTATCGTTGGCATGCCCTAATTGTGTTTGCAGTAAAATTGAAGGCCATTACAAGAGTGGGAAATCAGCTGAACGATCATAAATAATTGGTCAAATGAGAGGCTGTGCAGCCCAGTTGGCGACATCATTTTCGTGGTCATTGGTACTTAGGGAGTGCCTACTGGATACCTAGCACTAAGGAAGCAAAGACTGTGAGAGCATTCAGGCCTGATTTCCTCAGGGTTGTATTGTGCTTGGCTCCTGAATACCTGCTTCCTTTGTGTCCACTACTGTTGCAGAAATAACCTTCAAGACTACAGGTCCACTCCTGCATCTGTCTTTTCTCCCTAGCCATCTGAAAAGCTTAATCCCCCTCCACCCTGCTAGCTTGTAACTTCAGTGCGAGGCTATTTCTGCCTTTAGTCTGTAGGGAGGGAAGGCACTCAGGATTACTCCTGGGATGACTCAGTCTTTGAGCATTTGACCTTGAATTTTTGTCCAGGAAATAAGAAATACTATATGCCTTACCTTTAGCTTTGGGTGCCCTGAGAGCTTCCAGCACAAAGCAGAACCTCCAACCTAACAGCCATTATTGCTCTATTCCTGTATCCTACCTCACAGTCAACCTGTTCATACATCCTGTCTGTTCCATGGATTCCACTCACCCTACCTGCAGCACACTCCAGTCCAACTGCTTCTCCTAGAGTCTAAGCTTATTCCCTTACTCGATCTATTTTTGTCCTTCTCGGATTACTTAATAACCTAGACTTTCACGTTTGCCCCAACTCCATGTGTATGTTCTAGTGTGTGTGTGTGTGTGTGTGTGTGTGTGTGTGTGTGTGTGTGTACATATAAGGCTGAGATTGGACCCCAGGTCTCACAGCTGCTAGGAAAGTGCTCTACTAACTCCCAGACCCAGGCAGCAGGGAAGGCATGGTGGTGGCTACAGCCCTCAGTTACTGAGTCATCTGACTCCAGTTCTTCCCAGATGAGATTCCTGATGTAGACCCAATGTGGAGCCATCTTGGCTAGGCTTTCTCCAAATCCCTTTTCCAAGAGTCCATAATTTCTGTGCTATATCTCTATTTGTTTTTACCTATTACATGAAATATATAGCCTAAAAATAACCTTCAAAATGAAGGGAAATGGGAACAGCCTTTTCACATTCAAAGACAGTAGATGGAGGGCAATGTAGTATACATCCTGGACACTGTGAAGCTATCCTGTTAATTCTCAGAGAGGTGAAATAAGAGAAAGACTTTGTTTACGTCTTTGTCCTTTGGGGTCTTGGTTATTCATTACAGCAGCTGGATTCTGCCTCATTCAGGGATCATCTACATTTTATGTACTAACTAGGAACTGACCACCACCTTTTACAGACGTTCTCTCATTTAACCTCCAATGCAACAAATGCATTCATCCTTTCTACTTTGCTAACAGATAAGAAGACCTTGGAGAAGATAACTTGGCTGCAGTTTCACAAGTAGGAAGTATCAGATTTTGGACTTGAAGCAAATCTGCTTCCTATGAATGCAACTTGAGCTTTCCTGCTGGGAAATGGAGAGCAAGACTGTGAGAGAGGAGGCAGAGAGGGAGCTATCGGCAGGAGCTGCTTTGAAAACACACACACACACACACACACACACACACACACACACACACACACACACACACACACACACACACACACACACAAAGGACAGCTCAATAAGCTTTACATTTTCTGTGATCAGGGTTGTGTATATTAATAACACACATACATTCTTTAATCCTGGACAAACATACACATATACTCTGCCTCAATATAAATAATTCTGCCAACTTGCTTTGCCACATTTTTTTGGAGCTCTCCACATAGTAGAATGTGGATAGATATATGTGTACATGTTCGTGTGTGTGTGTGTGTGTGTGTGTGTGTGTGTGTGTGTGTGTGTACCACCTCTCGTTGTACAACTGGGCATCCTGCAACTCAGTATGGGCTTCTCATTCAGATGATCCTATTTTAAGAGTTTTTACTGAAGACTTGTGAGAGAAGAGTAGGAGGTGTGTGTGTGTGTGTGTGTGTGTGTGTGTGTGTGTGTATCTATCGTATATTATTGTACAAAAACCCTTATAAAACTCACTTTAGGTTAGGAAGTACAAGTGCAGGAATTGATGTAAAATCTTTTTGAAAGAGGCAGTTCAGAAGATTGTGGAAAATATTATAAATGATATCAACCATACTGTCAGGAGAGTCACATAATCCGAGTTAATCCTAAACGATCCCAGTTCATTCCAAAGGCAAGACTCTTATCCTATTGTAGATTAGGGACCCAAGGCACAGAAAGGCCAAGAGGTTTTCTAAAGGTCACACTGTAGAGAACCTTTCTACCTAACTGAGGTAAAGGATGAAGAGTACCCTGTTATCTACTTTCTAGTATGAATGAACTTTTTGTATCAATTCATATTTTATTTACTGTATTTTCTATAGAAAAAGATTGGAGATGATATCTTAATTATGACAGAGCAGAAGGTCAAACATGTTCTGGCCATTTCATTCCTGAAAGAGGTAAAATTTCTCTGACTATAATTCAGATCAATAAAATCTAGGTGGCAAGGCTAGCTATCACCAGAGTTTGAAAGTAGCAAGTTATATGTGAGAGGTACAAGGAGAATCAAAGTAAAATGTGAAATGAAACACTAAAAAAGGGAAAACTAGACTCCCTTCTGGGAGGGCAACTTCTTCTTTGCTGTATCTAATTAGAAATCTGGAGCAGGAGCTGAGCTTCCAGAGTTGGGGAGCGGAGGCATGTCAGCACTGAAAGTCACACCAAGTGAGAAAAAGTAGCAAGCTCCAACCTGTCCCTGGAAGAGCCAGGGCTTGCACGTCAGGCTTCCTGTTGCCTTCTCCTTGACTCTCATGGATCTATCCTGGTATGTGAATGTCATTTACATTTGGCCAGAGCAACAGATTTTTTTCCAGGTCTACTTTTTAGTAAGAACTCTGAATAGTGCCCCTAACCTTTTCTCTTTCTTCTTTCTTTCTTTCTTTCTTTCTTTCTTTCTTTCTTTCTTTCTTTCTTTCTTTCTTTCTTTCTTTCTTTCTTTCTTTCTTCCTTCCTTCCTTCCTTCCTTCCTTCCTTCCTTCCTTCCTTCCTTCCTTCCTTCCTTCCTTCTTTCTTTCTTTCTTTCTTTCTTTCTTTCTTTCTTTCTTTCTTTCCTTCCTTCTTTTTTTTTTTTAACAGTTTCATTCTGACTGTGTACAGAGTACTTCCAGAGACTCGAGAATTTTAAGAGTTTTTGCTGAACACTTGTGATGAGAAGAGAAGGTGTGTGTGTCTATTGTATATATGTTTATATGTATGTATGTGTGCACAAATGCTTGTGTTTCTGTGTACTTATGTGTATGTATATGTGTCTGTGTTTGTCTCTGTGTGTTTATGTGTATGTATGTATGTATATGTATGTGAGGATTTGTGTGTGTTTATAGAATTATGTCAGCAAGAAACTACTTACAGATTAGACATTGCTGTCAGTAAACTTCAGCTTAGTGAGCAGAGTCTCTTCTGTACACATTCTTCTGTTTTCGTATTCTAACTCACCCAGACATTGATAGAACCGATCAGCAATAGACAGTGCTCAAAACATGAGATTTTCTTGGACTGACTTGTGTATCATATAATTGCTAAAATGTATTATAAAATTTTAAGTTTTACCACCCATAAGCCTTAAGTTCATGTCAACAAAAGCTAATAGAAAATGACTACATGCAAATTACCTAAGGTACTGAAAAGAATTTGGAGAATTTCTTATGAAATTCTTCTGTAGTTAAACATATGTAGGTCCCCATTTCTCTAAGTTTATTCTATGAAAGTAAAAAGCTATAGATTTAGAACTTTTCAGTTTGGAGCATTTGGGGTTTTATGGGCTTCTTGAACATGCACATAATTATTAAAGTACATTTATAAGCCCCATGAGTCCCTAAAGCAGTGTCAAGTATAACACCTTTCGCCAGACAGTTTTTCAGACAAATCTTTTACCTGAATGATTATATCTTAGAGTCCTTTTCATTAATGGAAAAGTATCACTAAATTTAAAAGTTCGTTAAATATGCCTGCCAAGCACCATAGCTAAGTCTAACCTGCCTTAAATGTCCCAAGAACAGTTATATTAGCCTAGGGTTAGACTAAGCCATCTAACACAACACCCATTTCATACTAAACTGTCGAATGTTTCATGAATTGGTTGCTTATCTGTATTCATCAAACACTGGAAAATACTCTAGAGTATCAGTTGGTACTCAAGGGCCCTGACTGTGTGGAGGGTGGGGAGCTGTGAAGGGTGGCTGGATGCCTCTCGCTATTGTTGACAGAGACTGTTAGGCTGCATACTGCTACCCCTCGAATGTATTAAAACTAAAACTGTGGAGAATGGCTCCCAGTGAGTGCATGTTTCTGTCTTGGCATTGTAAAGTTGAGAAGTAAAACAATAAAATCATTTCATGAAACCATATTCTAATCCTCTAGAAGTTGGAGACAGTTTGGACCGCTAAGCTGAATTTGAGGACAAGGATTTCCCATAGGTAATGGACAGCAGCAGGTGAGGTTTATTTCAGGCTACCTAAGAGTGGCCAGGCATGCTTTTCTAATGAGCCTTGACCCTTCTGTCACCCAGTTTCATACTGTAAAAACTCAGTTTTAGAAGCCTGCCGTCTTCCTCAAGCCTGTTCTATCAATGCTCCTTAATTTTTGTACTCTTACTGTTGCGGCTCTCATTCTCTTAGCATCCTTTGCAGAGAATGTAAATAAATGTCTTTTTTAAAAAAATATTACTTCTCATTTGTGGAGGTTTAATTGTGGGCAATCGCCATTTATAGATTCTGTTAAGCATTGTGTTAACTAGTTTAGTCTTCTACCAAATGCCATAGACAGGCGACTTAAACAGGAAGGATCGACTGTCTCACAGTTCTGGAGGCTGAAAATCCATAACCACGTTACTAATGTGGCAGCTCAGGCTCTAGGGTGTAGATGGCCACCATCTTACCTTAGGCTCCTACAGCTTCCTCCTCCCATGTCTACAGAGAGAGATAGTCATCTCTTCCTCTTCTTATAGAGGCACTGATTCCATCACAAGGATCCCACTCTCAAAACCTCATCCAAATCTAATTATATAACATATCCAAATTATCCAAAACATTAGCCCTAGTCCAATCAAACTCGGGGTCAGGGCTTCAGCCAGGTACAATTTAGTGCATACTAAGCAATTTCAAATGGCTCAGTCTAAAATTTTTCTATAAAATTAGTACATAATCAAACAATGGGGTTAAAATAGTAAAAAAAAAAAAAAAAAAAAAAAAGACAGTAAAGATAGTTCTTCCACCCTGAGGTAAATTGTCATTACATTTTATATTTGTACATGAACATTCAGCTTCCTGAGTCTCGGCTCATTTCATATGTATACTGCTCCGACCTGCGGTTTTGGACTTAACACTAATCCTGGTACAGTTTCACATGTCATTGGTGTCATAGGAAACATTCTAAGTTGCAGTACCACACTTTTGGCACACATATGCTTTTATGTGCATATCCTACTTTTAAAACTACAGATTCATTGAAATTGAGTTGCTAGGTCAAAGGGTTTTCAGCCTGAGCATCTTAAAATTTCACACCTTACTTTACTATAAATGACTTCTTAGAAATTTGCAATTTCTGCTTTATTATTTGTTTTTACTTAATTTTTTAGTAATTTGAAAAGTCAAATACTTTATATAATTGCTAATAGCAATCACTTCTCTTATTTTTCTCCAGGTCATATCCCATTCCAAATAAGTCTCCACTATATTTCTAGATTTTTCTACAAATGTGAACTTCATTGTATTGCTGGCATGACAGAATCCTGAACGTATTTTCCAATGTATCCTAAGTCTAAAGAATGTTCCGTCGGCCCTTCTATAATCTTTTTAAAAAGTTAATTATTTTTATGTGTATGTATGTGTATGCCTGAATATGTCCCTGAGCCACTCATGTCTGCCGGAGCTCTAGGAGGTCTAGGACATTGGAGTCTTTAGGAACTGGAGTTACAGATAGTTGTGAACTAGCCCGTGGGTACTAAGGACCAGAGTCAGGTCCTCTGCAAGAGCTGTAGATGCTCTTAACTGCTGACCCATCATCTCTCCAGCCCTACACTCTTTTGAATATAGTTTCAATCTCATTTTTTCCATTCTTTAGTCTCTTGAGTAACAATAAGCCACTTATGGTTTCTAAACTTCCTATTCTTTAAGTCACCTTTCACATGCCTGTTCCTGTCTGGGATTCATTTCCCCACTGGGTTTTCAGCATCCACCAACATCTGCTTAATGAGGAGGTATGGGGTGGATGGGATGTTCCAGCTCTGGAGCTGGGAGTGGTGCTCTGACAGCACTGA
The DNA here is from genome assembly GCA_028551405.1 of Uromys caudimaculatus. Lineage (NCBI taxonomy): Eukaryota > Metazoa > Chordata > Mammalia > Rodentia > Muridae > Uromys > Uromys caudimaculatus. Next base: position 92,936,662 of record CM052708.1, on the reverse strand, counting down.
GATAGGGTTTCCTCAGTATTGTCCCCATGGACAAGTGCGCTGGCCCTTCACATGACAAACAGTCTTCTGTGTTCTTTAAACCTCTGCAGACCTGATGACTCTCCTGACAGCAATTTCTCCTAAAGCAGCTTTCACAGAATCTTCAGTGATTGTTCTGGCTGACTGGATGTTAATGCTGTCCATAATGCAAACAGATATTCTTTTGACCCCCTTTGCCTGATTCTGTCTCTTCAAACAGTTCTTAAAGTCACCTGAACCTGTAACACCCACATTTGCCTATCTAGAATGGTGATGTTTCTTTGTTGTAGCAGTTCTTGTGTGCAAGTATCATCTGCATACCCTTTATTAAATATCGGGTGTTGAATTGCTTTTGAGAACACAAATTTACATTGGCAGCCCATAAAACAATACCACAGAGAAAGGCCAAATCATGTGTTTGGAGTCCTCTGAGCTCATGGTTGTATGGGAAACAAAGTAACAGTGAACCTGCATTCATTGGCTGAGACTATGTGGTAAATCCTGCTATACTGCCACTTATTATCTATTTGCCTCAAAACACTTAAGATGTAAAAAGTTTTATTTTGTATATGCTTTGATAGGCTATTATGGTATTATGTTTACATGGTTTTAAGTAAACCATCACAGGGAGAGACATTTTTCAAGTTAAGAGTTCAATAAAGCATTGTTCAATGAGGCATGTTTGCTTTAAACCAAGTCTTTATTTGTAATTTAAACAGCTCAAGTATCACCTCTGTCTCAGCTTTGTTTGCTGTTGTTGTGATAAAATACTGGACAGAAGCAAGTTAGGGGAAAAGGCAGTTTATGGTCTGCCATAGCTGGGAAGTCTTGGTGGCAGGAACTTGAGGAAGGTAATATATACACACATACACACACACACACACACACACACACACACACACACACACACACACACACACGGAGTCAAGAGCACAGAGGATGAATGCATGCACACTTACACTCAGTGCCTCTGCTTCTTTTATAGGATAAATTTGTACTGATTTGTGATTTGTTGAAAAACTGGGGAACTTTATAATAAATTACAGATATAATCATTGTGAAATGCTGCAGAAATCAGGGAATGAGGGTGATGTTAAAAGCCATTTGTGGGAATTTCACTTAACAAAAGTTGTAGAGGGGGCTGGAGAGATGGTTCAGTGGTTAAGAACACAAACATCTCTTAGAGGGGACCTAAGTTCCATTCCTAGAACCAACTTTGGGAGGCTCACAACCAACCACCTGTATCTCCAGCTCTAGGGGTTCAGATGCCTGTTTTGGACTCCAGTGGCATTGCATACACACACACATGCACACCGACACATAGATATTATTAAAATAAACAAACAAAACCACAAAAACAAAACAACCCAAAAACTTAAAAAACAAAAGAATAATGGTAGAGTTCAGCATAGACAGATGTGGCATTTGTTGCTAGGGAAGTTATCCCTTGTGTTGGAGAGTTTTCACAGCATGCCATGGTACAGGAATGCACACACCCCATTCTCACAAAATAGCCCATCACCTGTTTGAGAGTCACAGTACATCTAGTATTCTCTTTTACAGTCTGAGTATCTGAAGTGGGAATTTCTGGCTTCATTGGCAACTTGGTTGTGTCATGTGATGTTTTGCTGGGAGCTGTCTTACGAGAGGATGTTTTGCTGAAGCAAACCCATGAGAGGTTGTTTTGTTGAAGGAGACACATGAAAGGGCATGTGATGTTTTGCTGGAGCAGACATTTGCGAGGACACATGGCGTTTGGAAAGAGTATACGTATAACCCAACAGACAGTGGATGGTGCTCCTGCATTGGTACACCTTGCAACTCTTTGCTGGCCATCATTGGGCTTTGCTCGACTGGTCTTCCCTGAAGATGCTCTTGCATTGGTTTGCCTTACTTTCTTTGCTGATCTTTGCTTGTCATGATTTCATAGAGAGACATTCACTAAAGGACTTCTGGTGGTATTCCAGCTGCTTCTTGACACTTCTGCTGACTCATGCTGATCGACAGAGCCTTACAGTTTTTTCTGGATTGAAAACTGTTACTGATTCATGTTTGGTGTTTGCTGAGTTGACTAAACTGCTGCTGCTGATTTGTATTTGGTGTTTTGCTAGTAGACTGGGCTGCTGAAATGAGGATTGGAATTGCCCCAAACAACTATTTCTAAACAGGTCCACAACCCTCATTTCCTATTAACCTTTCTTTCTCCCCTACCTCTAATGGGTGATGGGTCAGAAGGAAGGTTGAAGTGTTTAAAAAAAAAAAAAAAAAGCCGGATAGTGGTGGTGCATGCCTTTAGTCCTAGCACTTGGGAGGCAGAGGCAGGTGGATTTCTGAGTTCAAGGCCAGCCTGGTCTACAGAGTGACTTCCAGGACAGCCAGGGCTACACAGAGAAACCCTGTCTTGAAAAACAAAACAAAAAAACAAAACAAAAACCATAGTTAAAGCAGGTTTTGAAAAATCTAAGCTTACAAATATCTGCAGTTCTTTGAAAAATAAAGTGAGCTGTGTGCATGCTTTTTTGGTTGGTAGGGTGAAGGTTAGCCTGACTCTAGGTCTGGGAGTCCCCAAAGAACAGCACAATGGAACTAGCCTGAGTTTGATAGTTGAATTTGTCAGTTGGCTAGGATTCCTTTGGTTGAAAGTAATAAACCAAACTCAAACCAACTCACATAAGAAGAAACTCATATAACCTGTAAACCAGAGGAGTAGCTTCAGGCAGAGTTGTATTCTAGGATGCCTTACCTGCTGTTTTTTATTCCTCTCTTGACTCTGCTTGTCCCTGCTTGACTTAATTCCTAGGTAGGCAAGGTAGTCTGCAGCCTTAGACTGGCATCATTTCATAATGATTAGGAAAATCTCTGTGACAAAACACTGGAGGAGACTGGCTTGGTTTGGAGTAGTTGTCTTCTTAGAAACGATCATTTTGACCACTGCTATGCAGTACTTTGGACAATCTTGTTTGGTGTGAATATCTCTACACCCAATTCTACTTCTGCAGGAACAACTATGGTCAGCTCCGCCACAGTCACATGGACTGAGGTTTACTTTTGTAAAGAGGTCTGATTTGGTTTTCATTGTGAGGTCGTGGAGTGCCAGGTTACTTAATAGAATATTCAAAAGTTGTGACACAAACATTGAAAGCTCAAAAATGCAGAAAATTTTTCTGAAGAAGAAGAAGACGAAGAAGAAGAAGAAATAATAATAATAATAATAATAATAATAATAATAATAATAACAACCAGAAAGACACCTTTTTATACGCAGGCAATTTTCAACTCAAAGTTGACCTAATGGTATTTGGCACAGCATTAGGATTCAAGCTATATTTTATCAAGAAGCTGCCTGTAATGTACTGGCAGGATACATGTAATGTATTGAGGGTAATGGTTTTCTATGTAATTTTCCCATAAGTGCATATTATCTGGGTTTATAGTCACAATACTCCCTTGCTTCTGTGTTTGTTACACACATCAGTGTTTAACACCAGGTTATGCATTCTGTTGCATTTTTAAATTGATTCTGATAGCAAAGATCCCCTGTTGTGAGACTCTTCTTTATGATATCTGAAAACCACATGGAGGGATGGAGGATGAGCTAGATTAACATCATACAAACCTGATTAACAATGGCTGCTCTGTTTCAAAGGTCAGGTACACTCAACAGATTTGCTTAGAAATTATTTTGTTTATTTTGTGGGCATATATATCATGAGCTTTCTAAAGGTCAAGAGTAGAGTTTGTTCTTGGATTCTAAAGCAATCTGATTTCCATTTACAGTATGCTTTAGTGACCCCACTGTAGAAGTAGGACCAGTTATGTCATACTTACAGTTTGTATTTAACTGTATCATGAGGAAAATCCCTGCTAGACGAAGGCAGTGAAGACATACTGTTTTTCCTAAGTTACTTTTATTTTCAAAAGGGTTCATAAGAGAATGCTACTCATAAATGACATCTGAACTCAGAATGTAGGTTTTATCCCCCGATTCTTCTCAAAGATCTAGAAGCATCTTATTCAGCTAGTTTCTTACCTGGAAACTGGAGCAAAGGTCAGAAGAGCTAGGATTCCTGGGTTTTACGAACATTTACCTGGAAGGGGTCTGGGATCATCATTAATTAATGCTTGTAAAACCACTGTGCATGTCATAGAGAAGCGACTTTGATCAGTCATCCAGTCTTCCTTACGATTTGAAAAAGATCAGAGGACTACTTATATACCTGAGATATTTTTCATTAATTATTTTAAATGTTTTCCTGCTTACCGTATGTATTTTACCAAGATTAAAAGAAAAGCTCTCAGGGTACTTTGTATTCACGCTCATTAACATTCCAGTGGAATAACAAACCTCAAAATGATTCATGTATGAATCAGTGACACATGGCTAATTACAGTTTTCAGCCACACAGCCAATAGCATTCACCATGAAATGTGGTGCCTGTTAAATACATCTCTCTGAATTTTTTTGTTGGGGAAAGAGTGGTAGGAGATAGGGAGGTTTCAAATTATGGTTTTAAAATGTCTAAATATTTTAGGGGATTTTTACATTATAAATATCTTTCAGGCGAATATTTATCACAAGCATGACATCCTGTTATCAAAACAGAAAAAAAAAAAAAAAAAAAGGCCCCAGAGAGTTGCCTTAAAAACAAACAAAACAAAATAAAACAGAAACATCTCAGATCTTGAGAATGGACCACATTTTAGAATAAAATGAATGAAATTTCTTGGGACATTCATTAATATTATTTATGGTTTATATAAATTTTCAAAGAATACTTTATGTTAAATTTTACCTTTCTTATAAACTCTCTTTCCTATGATTCTAACACAGAACCATACTCAAAAGACAAAAAACTGGAAAGCAGAGTGCACAGTGAAAATTGAATGTCATACTAAAACACTCTAGTTTAGAGATGATTCCATCATCCACGTTAAAAATTATTTCTACATCTGGAGAGGTAGCTGGATTAGGAAAGTGCTACACACACACACACACACACACACACACACACACACACACACACACACACACACACAGGACCTGAGATCAATCACTAGAACCCATACAAAAATGTGTGTGGTGGTGCAAGCTTGTAATCCCTGCTCTTGTGAGGCAGACTTGGGTTCACTCACCATCCATTAGCCTAATTGATGAACTTCAAGCAAATAAAACAGATGTAAAAGTAGCTGTTATTTTCCTGTTGTGATTGCTACTTCTGAGGCTCAGTGCCTCCTCTGCTAACCTAGGCCTAGTCCTGGGAGCCTCTAGCATCCATACAGTCTCATCTAGGCCTAGAATGTTTTCAGCCTCTGAGACTCATTACTGAATAAGCTCACCCTTTCTCACTCTTTCTGAATTCTAGCAGGTTGGTTCAACTTAGATGTTCTGGCTCAAATGCCTCTCCAAGCTGACTGATTCACTCTGACTTTTCTCTCTCTACCTCTCCTGAACTGCTCTGTGTAAACTCATACTATAACTTTGACAATCTGTTCTAATCTTCTGGCTCCTTCTCATCCTGTCTCCGGCTCATTCTGTTTTCATCTGTGTCTAGCTTGTTCTCTCTTCTGCCTGCCACTGTAAAACTCTCCCAGTAAAACTGACTCCTCCCTTTTCCTCTTTTCTCTGCATTGCTCTCTTATAAGTAGCTTCTTCTTCCTCTCTCTTCTTGTGAGAGTTGGGCATACACTATTTGTTGGGTTAGTGTGGTGAGTGGGGATGTGAGTCCCATGTCTGCCCCGACTTTGGCCTCTGGGAGAGGTGGGACTTGGGAAGTTTGACTGAGTTCACCCCATGGCACCACTGGGCAGGTGTGGGGCTGTGAGAAGACGTGGGACACTGCCCAGAGATGGGGGAGTGCGACCTGGGGTCCTGAGAACTTCACAGAGTAGGCTTCATCTGGTTCTCAGGCTCTTGGGCATCCCAGGCACTGCTGGATGCAGAGGAAGAGCTGAGAATGAAGCGGGGGCCTGAGGGCCAGATCTAGCCCGAAGCCAAGGGGGAAAGGCAGGGAGGAGCCCGGCTGGGTCCCACTGGGGACCAAGTCTTTGGCTTGTCTCTGGTTAGCTGGGTTGGTTTGGTAGAGGCCGTGACTGGGAGTGCTGAGAGGCCTTCTGCAGGAGACTAGATGAGGCTCTTTAGATGAAGGCCTGTTCCATCGTTCCCCACCGGATCCCAGTGAAGAGAGACACGGTGCTGTCCCAAGACTACATGAGCAGTGTATACCAGATATTATAAGCATATGCTTTTCTACAAACTACAAAACTTACCAATTTTGTGTTTGTATTGGTGTGCTTATAGACACCAATAATTGTGTGTGTGTGTGTGTGTGTGTGTGTGTGTGTGTGTGTGTGTGTGTGTGTGTTGAGGTTTGGTCTGTTGCTGTGTATTGTAATGCTAATACTGACTCTGGTTGCCTCAGGGACAAGAGAATCTTTGTGTACACAAAGTGATGCTATGTGACCTTGCTAATTAATTTAAAACTATTTGTTGAACAAAGATGCCAACAGCTTAAAGCTGGGCAGAAGAGAGGTAGGTGGAGTTTTGGCTCCTGGGCTTTAGAGTGTGAGGCAGGAGACCAAGAGGGATGAGGAAGAAGGTGGAGAGAAGAGACTATGCCATGGGCTAGGTGAGTCATGAAAACAAGGCCACGAATGCTGGCTAGTTAGAGTTAAGAACAGCCCAAATGGAACATGGCAAGTTATAACTCGGGTTGTTCATAGGGAAGTATATACTGATACCTTAGAGGGTAGATATCTACCCAGCTCTAGTGTTGATTAAGGTTTATTATAAATATAAAAGTTGTATGTCTTTTATCTGTGAACTGAATGATAGAAGGCAGGGCAGAAACACTGGATTGAGGTTAAATATTTACAACAATGTGTTTGCATGTGTGTGTGCGTGTGTGTGTGTGTGTGTGTGTGTGTGTGTGTGTACGCACTACCTAATCCTTTTAGGTTTGCACAAATGGCTATTATGTATACACTGTCTGACATCTACATTTATGAACTAATTTAACCATTTCCTTTAAGTCTGTACTGTGACCTCTGTGACCTTTGACGTCATGTCCTATAACTTTACTTTCCACTGCTGTGACCCCCGATTATTTTTCCATAATGCCAAGCTGGTTTGTATCTTAATGTTGTTGTACTCAGTTCTCCCTCTGGAATTTTCTTCCACAGAGTTTCACATGGATTGTTCCCTCATTTCTTCAAAATCATGTCTACAGGCAGGCCTTGGTTCAAAGGACACCTCTTCTGAGAGGTCTTCTCTAATGACCTTATCTCAGCCACCACTGGAATGTTCTGTGTCATATCTGTGGGTTGTCTTCTTGACTGTTGATTGACGTGGGAGGACCCAGCTCACTGTGGGCAGTGCCATCCCTGGATAGGCAGGACTAGGCCGTATAAGAAAGGGAGTTAAGCAAGCCAAGGGAAGGAATATAGTAAGTTATTGCTGTTTTGTATCTTGCCTCTAGCTTTGGATTCTCTCCATCATGGAAGGAATCTGTAATTTGTAAGCTAAAACACATTCTTTTGTTCATGGTGTTTATCACAGCAACAGGCGGCACACTAAAATAGTCCTCTACTAAAGAAATACAGCTTTTTAATTTTAAGAAAATGTTTTTTAATGGATTTTTAACTCTGAGAATGATATAATGCCTTTTATGTTGCAGTGAACCTGGGGCCATGTGTTTGGATGCAGCATTTCTTGGAAAAGAGTGATGAGAAATTGCAGCTTATCTCTGGCCACCCTAGTGAGATCACAGCTTGGACACTGAGCTGAGTTTTATGTGCCGTATGTTCTAGGTAACTGGGAGATGATTGCAAAAGATGGCAGGAAGAAGGATTAAGTGTGATTATTTATGATGCAGTTAGAAAGAGAAAGCATGCATATGTTCTCTAACTATAGGGAATATACTGATGTCTTAAATGTCTAATGAGCAAAGCCACCCAAGCAATCCATTTAACTTGGAAAGGCAAAAGAATAAATAAGATGAAGTGATAGAAAGATAGAGGAGAATTCGGACAATATTTAAGACGCCATCAGATGTTTCTTGTTCTTGCTAGCAAGCAGATTTTTCCGACAGCCAGGAAAGCTCATGATTACCAGTGGAGGTTTGTGAAGGAAATGGGAACACTTCAGGACAGCTGGATGTGCAAGTCTCTCTATACTTCATAGGATAAAAGATAAAACATTGCTTTCCTAGTTTTAAGATATTTTTGGATTTCACACACACACACACACACACACACACACACACACAAACACACACACACAAATTTTTTCAAATAAATCTCCTCAGAATGCTTGTCTGAAAGTCTAGTTTATGACCTGTAACATATGGCTGAAATGAATTATGCAGAGGGTTGAACTCTGACTGCTAACGACTGCTTAGTTTTGAGAGTGTTTCCATAGTAAAGATTTCTTTGTAGGTCCTCTGAGCTAGAGGAGGATGCTCTTGGGACCATAGTGTATGACCTGCAGGCTCCCCACAGGGGAGGAGGATCCTGTATTTGTTACAATGGAAGGTTACCAGGAGGTTGTCTGTGCTCCTTTGCTTCAGGACTTTGTTTAATGCTACAGGGGCTCCTCTAGTTCTTACAGTATATGAGTCCTGTGGCTCTAGCATGGCTATGGCTCTGTACTTCCTCCTTGACTTCCATCGAGGAGCTTGCTTCTCAGAGTTTGCACTGTCTTTGCGGGAGACACAGGAGAAGCAGAATGATCAATAGTGACTACAGTTTTAAGTGAAGCTGTTTTTGCAGAAGTGTTATGGCAGTGCAAATCACAGAACTCTTACACACACACACACACACACACACACACACACACACACACACACACACACACACACACAAATATCTTCTAGGTCTACAGATAAGCTAGATCTTTGCTTTCCCTCCCCCTCCTCCCATGAAGTACTAGCATTTCTTTAGATCACGAGAAAAAAAAAAAAAAAAAAGAACAGATCTTCAGCAGTATTTTTCTCTAAGTCCCCTTCCCTACCTCTTGGTCTTTTTCCTACCTGACCTACTCACCACAAGCTTCAAGAGTTCCTGCTTCCCAGAGTTACTGTTTGGTTTGTACGTCTTAGTGAAGATTTTAGAAAGGAAGAGTCTATATTAATTGTTCCTATGATAAAGATACAAGGGTAAAGTTGTAAGCAGCTTGGAATACACACACACACACACACACACACACACACACACACACACACACACACACACGCGCGCGCGCACACACTACTTGGTACCTATCTAATTCATTTTGGAACTATTCTTATTTTATTAGCTTTCATGACATTGTTTTAAGCAGATCTCTTTTGGTGCCCTGCCCTCTTACTTCCAATGGCATGGCTTCTATTTCTAACGTGTATGTCCACTGAGGCTACTCTGTCTACTCATACGCATGCCTGACAACTCAGAACTTACCCCTACCCCAGCAGCCCCTCCCCACAAAGCAGCCCTGATGGACTGATGGGAATTAGTGTGTCACCAGCCCAGGTCTTTAGCTTCCCTGGTTAGATAAGTCAATTAAATACTGCTTTTCAAGATCCCCCAGGAGGACTGAGCTACAGTTGTCACTACAAGTAACATAGTCAACAGGGCGCTTGTTTCATTTTGTTTCTTTGTTTTGTTTTTTCATGTCTTTCCCTTCCCTATTTCACTTTCCCATTCTTTTCGTGGTATTTCCTGTAATTGCCTGTGCAATAAACAACTCTAAGCTGAACATCTGCCTCAGGACCTGCTTCTGGAAAACCCCACTCTAGTGATTATTCAGTCAGTTTGTACATTAGACTATAACCTTCCAGCTGATTGTCTTGGTACTTAGAAGTTTTGGATCCAAGGCCAGTGCCATACCTTAAGTGTTGTTTACAGATGTATGTATTGCTGAAGGTCAGAGCTGACTTTTAACCCAGAAACATCCACAGCTGAATGCTTATTTTCACGTTGCTGTGCTAATATTATGCTGTCTGCCAATGCATCATTAGAACAAATATATTAAATATATATTCAGTCATCTCTAAGTAGGAAATGTAATAGTTATAAGCTGATATTACCTTGGGAGGGGTTCAAGTGTTGAGATTTCCCATGTCATATGGCCCAGTGACTTTATTCCATATTTAGTTTGGCACTGTTCTGCATAGTAGACACATGTGGTGAAATCACTCATGCTGATCAGCTTGAGAAAAACTGGAACTGGTGAGCCAACTCTATGCTCATAAAAACTTCAAAGAACTACATTATACAAAATAATTCAAAACTGACGGAATCAGATTTTTGGAAACCTGGAGAGGGTTTTAATCCCTATGCACAAAATTAGTCTGTATACATATTGACCTGCATTCTTGCTATTTTAACTGTAATTCTTTTCAATTTCATCTTAATTCACAATTCTTAGTGTCTTAGTGTTGTAGGCATAATTTGACCACAATCCAGTGTGACATTCTCCGGGAGTCAAGCTTGCAAGGGCATCAGAATATTTCATCAGGATGCTGTGTCCAACTTGCTACTCTTTATGGGGTTCAACTTCAGAAAGGACGAGAGGTCTGAGATATTTTAGGGTTTGTTCAAGCATTACTGCTCATTGATTCACTTTCAAAACATTAAAGAAGACTGGCAAATACCTTTCTTTCCTTGTACACAGATTTGGGAAAGAATGAAAGGGAAAGGAGTAGGACATATCTAAGAAGAAAGGGCAATGTGTGGTTGTATAGCCCCACTAAGGGTATGCATGATCATGTGACAATCATTATGGTGCTCTACAATTTTGTGTGAAAATTGTGTGTGTTTTTTTTCCTCATACATTACTAAACCCAGAACATGACTAGGTTCAGAATTGGCTAAGTCAATGATTTTTTCCCCAACATTCACATAGCATCTGGTGTGGAATATATTGAGGAAATGATTTTGAATTAAAATGAAAAAGAGCAAGCATAAAAGACCCTTGGTGGTAAGAGATGAGTTCAATTGATATGCATGAGATAGGAAGATCAGAGGAAGGTCATCTCTAGCTATCATTCAATTATTCAAAACTTATTTACTATGTTTGCCTCATTGTTTCATATTCCTCCCCCCCGCCCCCGGCCCCCAGGTGTAAGAAATACTGTAGCCAAATAAAAATTCTCTTCTGCAAAGTCTTGTATCCCGGTGGAACAGTAAGACAATAAAAAACACAAATAAACAACTTGCGGTGATTTGTGGCAAGAGCCTACTTGAAAACTATTACAAAGGCAGAGGATAAAGGCAGGGAAGAAGGCACAGGAAGACTGTCATGGGATTTTGTTAGGATTTCAGGGGAGGTCAAGGGTAGCCATATCCTGGATCAAGTAGGGACTTTGGGGACATGTTCTGGGAAAATTACAAAAGTCTTAAGTAATCAAGAAGGAGCCGGAGAGGGGAAAGGAAGTGCAGCAGTTAGCTCTTTTCGGAGGAAAGGAAGGAAACGGACTGAGCAGGTTTGCGTTCAAGAGAAAAACAGTCGGGTTTCTTTTCCCATTTGGAAAAAGCTAAAGATTGTGTGACTTATGACAAATATTCCTTTCACAGGGAAGACTCTCCTTAGGTACTCTGTCATTTGGCTACCGATTGGTATAGCGCAGTCTAATGCTCTTTGCCTATTGGTTCCTGCGCCTGTCTCCAGATGAGAAGCCATCTTGGTTCCCGCCCCTTACCGCAGGTTGCTGTGGGGATTGTAGTTCGTCCCGTTTGGGCCCGCAGTGGGACTTTTTCCGTCAGCTCCCAGGTCCACCCCACTGGGGACACGCTCAGGCGGCACTCCTGTCCCGCGCTCCCGCCCTCTTGCCTTTCATTCCAGCCGCCAAGATCTTGGAAGGTAGGGGCGCGGGCTGGGTTTCCATGCGCGACTGGTCAGTAACCCAGTGACCCGCAGGGCGGGGACAGGCCAACACCGCTCGCCTGATGGTGACCGTCTGTCAGGAGGACGCGCCCACCTGACGAGACTTCTCAGGATGGACTCAGGCGCCCGAGCTCTTGAGCTTGTCCTAGCCTCAACCCGCCCCTCGGGGTAAAATGAGGCACCAGGTCGCAACAGCAGGTCCACAAAGTGTCATTGTGGTTACTTTTGAATAGTTCGTCAGTTCCATAGACAAGTGGCAGGAACCCCTGACCCAAACAGGTCTGTGTTAAACAGACACCTGGCTTAGGTGTGCCAAAAGGTTTGAACAGGTGCTAAGGCAGCTGCAGAACAGGGCTCACGGGGGACAATGTTTTGGGAAAGAATTTGCATTTTGATAAGTTTAAAACATACAATAAAGAAAAACAAACCCACATCAATACACTGTGGTGTGAGAATTTGTCACTGGTTGGACCCTACGCCTTCGTGGTTTTTAATTTTAGTTTTACACTCGGGGATTGAAAGCTGTAACCGATTCGATTGTAGAAGGAAGAAGGCAGGTTGCTGCAACTTAAGCCACCTTTGCCTCTGCCATACGACCCTGGACCACAAACTCAGCGGTCCTTATGTGGATAAAACCAGCCTAATGCTCCCTGCTCTAGTGGACCACGGAAGCTATTGGCCCCTGTAATCAGCATTGAGGCCAGGCTCCCGAAAGTTTGTCACTTGAAAATTGCTTATTTTCGGTCTCAGAAATGTGCTGAAAATACCCAGCGGTTGTTTTTAGAGAAAATCATGGCTTAGCCTGTTCTGCCAAGGGCAGTCCTAAGAACACTTGTGCTTTTAAGCTGATTATACCTGAAAGCTCCTTTTTCAGGCTCCATTTTAAGGCTCAAGACCTTGGCTGCTGAGGGTTCTGGGACTTGTAGTCCCGCCTATTGCACTCAACCGGCCTTAGTACTTCAGCTACCAATGTGCCATTTAGCCCGACGAGATGTCTTCTGGGAATTGAAGTCTCACTACAAGGGTCTCCTGGGGGTAGCCCCTTTCCTTAGAACTACTACTCCCACATGCCCTGCCTTCTTGGCTGCCTTCTTTGTTCACCTGCTTAATTATGCAAGGAGTAAGAGAAAATGTTTAGAAAAGATTTCACCACCTCTTTTTTTTTTTATTGCAAATGCTATTCAAAGTATTGAATATGAATTTTTTGTTAAAGCATGTTCACATGGTCTCCAAATCATTCTGTAGCTATAATAATAATAATAATAATAATAATAATAATAATAATAATAATAGAAGGCTGTCCATTGTTTCACAGCCGTATTAAAATTGGGCTATTTTATTGCATATTAGATTCAGTTATAATTTAATCTCCTTTAAAGCAATATGGTAGAGATAACCATTTTTTTTTCTATTCATCGAACTGATTAAAGGACAAAAGTTAGGAAAGTTAAGTAACTTTTTCAAGTTAAGCCACCTGGATAATAGAAGTAATGGAACTGTAGCACTTTCTGTTTGAGAGTTTCTTTCTAGCAAAAAACCCTGCCTCAGAGACTCTGGCCTATAAGACTGTAGAATACAAAACCTTTCAGTTGCACAATGGTGCTTCTGTAATTAGACACTAAATACTAGTGCTACAAAATCTTTTGAGATTACTTAAGTCCAGTGTAAAGATCTTTCGGAACAATTACTGGGAGTAAAGGTTTCAAAAATGTTAGCCACATATAACTTGAATGTGCCTTAATTTCATCGATGAGGAAACTGGTCCCTGTGAGGCAGAGTAGTTTGTCCAAGGTCACACTGTTGGTTTATATCAGAAATGAAACTACTCCCCAGCATCTTACTTCCAATAGCAATAAGCTCTCAGGAAAGGCAGACGGGTAGCTGTTTAGATAATGTTATCCTACCCAACTTGCAAGATTTGTTCTTTATAGGCCACACACTAGGGCCAGTTGTGGTAAAGCCTCTTTTCTAGCTAGTAAGCTTGTCCTATTTCATGAATTCAACAAATGTTTTCCTGAGCGTCTTTATGTGCTCATCTCTTCAGGTGAGAGAGACTTTTTTTTTTTGGTTTTTCGAGACAGGGTTTCTCTGTGTAGCCCTGGCTGTCCTGGAACTCACTCTGTAGACCAGGCTGGCCTTTAAATGAAAAGTGACCAGTGTGCTAGAGCTGGAAGGACTTAGGGATCCTCTCTCATTTTCACTTTAGAAAAAAGTCAGCCAGCAAGCAGTCTTTCTCTCATGCCTCGGGTCAAAGGGAAGTGGGTTTCCTGAGGCCTCCTGAGGCTTGTTACAATCAGGGCAGTGCTTGCCTCCTCCTGGTGTCCTTACCCTGCGTCATTCCTGTAAATATCTGGTGGCATGCGTTATGGATGCTTTTGTCTTCTTATCTTAATTTGTATGTTCAGTGTCAATATGTTCCATTTCTATTTTCAGCATTAGTTTTGTTTTGGTTCCCAATCCTTTTTTTTTTTTCCTCCAGAGATGAGAAAATGAGGTTTTGATGCTGTTTTTACATTCACAGATATCACAATCTAACACTTTGATATAAGGTACTGGAAATGTACACGTGGCATGTATGTTACACAAAACTTTGATTTGAGAAGACACAGGGCCCTTCAGTTATGTATTCACAGATATGTAAGCAAGCACCTCTCACCTTTTACGTGTGAGAGATGGTTTCTGGATAATTAGGTAATGGCATAACAGCTTTCTAAATTGTTGGCCAAACTTTGTAAATTATTGGCTAAACATTCAGAACAAGTCACTATGCACGAAGTTCTCCCCATTAACCTCTGTGACCTTTAGCACTTACTGAGAACACATTTGTGGACTTGCATTCATTGGCACCCTAGAGCTCTGCTCCCATAGCCTTTCCTTCAAACTTACATTTCTCTTTTAATGTGGAAATGCAGTTTTGAAATGTAAGATGCAGGGTTATGTTACTTTCAACATGAACATGGCAGAGAGAAATCCCAGCCTCTGAGGTCATCTATCTATCTATCTATCTATCTATCTATCTATCTATCTATCTATCTATCTATCTATCGATGTGCCCATGTCTTTGACTTCTCAGATGAAACAACAGTCCAGATAAAGGCAATACATACTAGTCATGTGGCATCCTGGGATTGAAAACCCTGCTCTTTGAGGCTTCTGTCAGCTTGCAATAGTCTGGAGCAGATAGATAAATGTTATGCCTTATTTTGTCACTGTTAATGTGAACTTGGTATGTGAAAATAAAATGATTTTTTCTTTGTCTTCTTAGAGTAAGAAAGGTGGGCCATAATATTTAAAATTCATAGTTTTGTCACTCTTGAAAACCAGTCTTGTCAGCCTGGTGACATTCTTGTGGTCAGGAAGATGGTAAAGGTTATGTGCAAACACTGCCCGCTGGAAGTCTCTGACCCATGGTTCCATGTAGGTATAAACTTAGACAGGAAAGCAGCTGGCTTATGTCAGTGAGGCCTTTTATCTGTCTGTAGAAGGAAGAGAACCTGGCCCAGGATCTTCAGGTTAAATTCAGGCAATTGTCCTCCAGCTCATGAGTGATTCAGGGGCAATAACTAGTGACTTATTTCTAAAGTTGATGGTAGTGATAGAGACATCATTTTCTATTACTCAGTGACAGATAGAGAAGGAGAAACAAACAGGGGTCCCAGCCAAAGGGAGGAGGTAGGGTCAGGAGGTAAAGGGGAAGGGGAGGTCAGTCCTAAACATTGAACACAGGCATGGAGCTTGCGCCTGGCTTCTCTAGGCCCTCCACTATGGACCAGGTGTAGAGAGCAATGATGTGACTGACAGGGAGGTGATCATGGCACTGACTTGTGGCATAGTCTAGGAACAGGTGAGGCAGGAAGAAAGGGAAGGAGGGAGTGCTGGGATTTGGTGAATAGAATGGAGATCTTGGCACACAGTCGTGACATTCAGTGACTGAAGCAGGTGACAAAGTGAGGTTACACAGACCAGCACAGAGGACTGCACTGACTAGTTTCTGTCAACATGATACAACTAGTGCTGTCTGAGAAGAGAGAACCTTAACTTTGGAATTTCCTCCATCAGACTGGCCTGTCAGTCTGTCTATGGGGCATTTTCTAGATTAATGATGGATATGGGAAGGCCCAGAGCACCATGGGTGGTGCCAGCTCTGGACTGTGGTCCTATGTTGTATAAAGAAGAAGGCTGAACAAGCCACAAGAAGCAGGCTAGTAGGCATAGTCCACCTAATGCCTCTGCCTCCATTACTACCCTGATGTCCCTTCATGAAGGACTGTAAACCTTATGATAAACTAAACCTTTCTTCCCCATGGTGCTTATCACAATAGAGAGAAAATAAGACAATGATGTTATACACAGCCCAGCATCTACAAGAGCTTTGTGTGATGTTATACACAGTCCAGCATCTACAAGAGCTTTGTGTGATGTTATACACAGTCCAGCATCTACAAGAGCCTTGAACTTTCTTCCAGGGCAATTTGGGAAACCACCTAGCATTCAAGTGGGCAAATAAAATGTTTGCATACTTTTGAAAGTATAGATCTAATGTGCATAATAAATCACCGATAGATAGTAGTCAATGTGGAAAACATACCTACAACTGTGCTTGCTGTCTACACTCACATACACAAACACATGCAATTTATTATACACACACATACACATATACCGTTCATTATATACACACATACACACACATATATATAATTCATTATATACGTATATAATTTAGTATATATACATATAATTCAGCATACACATATATTTATTAAACAAAGATATATATATAATTCATTATACACATAATATAATTAATTATACATATACATATATAATTGATAGTGCACACATATATCATAACACATCTATATAATTCATTATATACACATAAAATATATTTAATTCAATACACACACACACACACACACACACACACACACACTCACTCACACTCACACACACAGAGGAAAAGTAGAAGCTTCCTATTAGGGAGACAGGTTTTCTGGTCTACTCCAGATCTATCTGTGGCTTTACCACTAACGAGAATGACACCTCATCCCACAGCCAACATTCGTTTCCAAAAGTTCTCTAAGGCTTCTTGAGCCGCTCATGTGTTCATGTTGATATGTTGATGGGTACATCCTTGTGTAGATCATATGCAGGTAATCACATGAGTTTTAGTGTAGCATCCATGACTTATCTAGCAGGCATCTGTCTGTAGATCACATGAGTTTGTTAGTGTAGCATCCATGACTTATCTAGCAGGCATCTGTCTAGAGGACCCATTCTGTCCATACCCCCTTTACTGAAATGTTTCCTAAAAGCTGTGAAGGAGTGATAGATATATCTGTGTTTCTTGGATATTAGTGTGCACCCATGTGTCCGACTGATTTAAGAATGTAGCTTCTGATTTGGTTGATCTGGAATGGTCCAGAAAACCAGCCTAATAGACTCTTGATGCAGTTTCATGGACTGTGCTCTGAATAGCAAGCATTTAAGCAGTTCTTAGTCTGTCTTTGTGAGAGTGGAGATGAAAGTAGGTAAGAGGATGAGAATAGGTAAGATGATGTGTGTACGTGTATGTATATAACAAATTACATATATGTGTGTGTGTAGGTGTATAATGAATTATATATATGTGTATGTAAAATGAATTATATGTGTGTATAACAAATTAAATATATATGTATAATGAATTATGTATATTAAATGTGTGTATGTATAATGAATTTGTAAGAGCTCACATCTTGATCTGCAATCAAGAGGCAGAGAAAGAACACTGGCAATGGTGTGAGTGGGCCTTTGAAACTTCACTCACAGGGACACATCTCTCACAAGCTGTACCTCCTAACCCTTCCCAGAACCAAGGGTTTAGATTTTAATGTTGGTCCTGATCTCTGTGTGACTCTGGGAAAGTATTATAGTCTCTTTCAGCCTAAAATTTCACATAACCCATAGAAAATATTTAACTCAGTAGCTGTCTTCACTATACAGCAGCTTTTCATTTTGCTCTTATTCATAGTAATAGAAAAATCATAAATGAAGCATGGTGGCATGCACCTATGGTCTCAGTCCTCAGCATGTAGAGGTGGGAGGACTGTGAGTTCAAGGCCAGTCTGAGCCACATAGTGATTTGTAAGCCAACCTAAACTACCGGGTATGACACTGTCTGAAAAAGTCAACTAACCAAAAATAAATAAATAAAATCACAACGTTGTGCATTCTGTTTCATGCTTCCTTGTTCCCATATTTTGAACATTGAATGGAATGCACTGTCTCCAATTCTACTATTTTACCTTACATGTCCCATGCCGAGTCTGGAAGTTCTTCAACCACTCGTATGTACTTAAGCATTATTGGTGCAGGAGAATTGAAATATCTTTTCCTCATTCATCTTTGGCTCCTGGCCAAGGGACCCCCCCCCCTTCCTCTCCACTCTCCCTTTCCCCAACAAAAGACAGGTGAACAACTTTTGAAAAAGTATGCAAATTTATGTACTGTAAGTTTTAGATTACACAGAATCCTTGTGAAGCAATGACAACCTGAAGATGGGTAAACATGCCTCTTTGTGCTAGGATTGCTGAAGTAGACTGAGTCATGGTGGGTAGGATCAGATGAAAACAGTGGGCCTGGAGGAAGTAGCAGGCCTATTAGGTCAGATTCTTCACCATGACCCCTCATCTTCAAGGAGGATGTGTCTTTCCTCCAGGCATAGGGAGGTTATTTCTCATGAGGGTTTTATGACCTGTTTCATGGGAAGGTTGAAAATCCTTCCTAGATTTTACAATCTGTTTTAGGGGAGAAGGAGGGAAAAGCAACAATGAAATGTTGTTTCTGATATTTTTCTCTAGGAGCAGTCTCTGCATCTCATCATGGGCAGATAACTGTAGCTCAGTCTGTAGTTGAGCCTCTCTGAATTCAATGGGAAAAAAAATCCAAGGTCCTTAAAGTAACATACTCAAGGTAAAGCTCCATTATTAAGAAGGGAAATCGAGGCATTTAAATGGACACCTCTTCCTCCTTTCTATAATAGTAATCTGTTTGGATTGCTTTCTAATAAGTGTTTTCCGGGGCCGACTACCAGTAGATTCCCCCATCCCCATCGGGGACTGGCCAGTCTTCTGCAGATTGGCTAAGGGGCAGGTGGTGCTGTTTTCCTTTTGACGTCTCTCAGGCGATTAAAATGGCGTAGCTCTGCAAGGAGAGTCTAGAAAGTAGCATTTGAAGGCCTTGGGAGGGAAAGATATGAGATGTCTCACCCAAAGCTCTCCCGGAACTAGATGAATAACTCCAGGTTGTCTTGACGTACATCCTCTGTCCACTCGCAGTGCCACCTCCTCCCCGACCCACCTTGTGTCCCTAGCTTTGCTTACGCAAGTCACAATTCTCCTCGTGGGGACTCTCAGGTTGGGTTCTCTTCCTGGTATTTAGTTTATTTCATTTTTCATAACTGGAAGTAAAAAAAAAAAAATCAATAAATTCATTAAAGCCATGTTAAAAGTTTCCTGAACCCACAAAAGTGCTAAACAACGGTCTAAACGACTGTTCAGAAAAAAAATGAAAACTGCTCTTTCTAATGACACTCTTTGTTTCTGGTGCAGCGGTCTGGGATGCACAGCTCCTCGGAGCTGCTGTTTGAAGGTCTGCTTCCTTTTCTTAAATAATTACCCCATTTTCCATTGGCAGATTAATTAAGATAATTTGATTAAATCCCTTTTATTTTCTGAATCATTTATATCGTAGAGACTTTGGAGGAGGAAAACTTCCTCTACCCACTTATTCCTGCTTCTAGGGCCCTAAAAAGTAAACATACAGGGGTAAATTGAAGAAGGGACTTTTTTTTTTTTTTTTATTAAATCTGCATGAGGAGGACTTTAGAGAAGGAACACTTGGAAGAGGAGGGTGGTGCTGGGGCTTGCACACCTTCTGCAGCTAGAGCAGAGGAAGGAAGAGGGAATGTGGTCTGTCTTCTGGAGTAGACACGGATGGGGGGGAGCTGGGAGAGGCTGTCTGGGGAAATAGATGGGAAATGAAGGCTGTTTTGTCAGGTTTGCTGTGCACACAGTTGCTCTCTTTTTCATAAGGAGAGGGGACCCTTTTGCAAACACATCTTCTTCACAAAGGGAACTTATGCCCAGCTTTGAGCTTGCAGGAGAGGTATTGAAGAGTCCTTCGTTCCCAGGCTGCTGTTTATCCGCCACCTTCACACAAGATAGCCTCTATTCCAAGGTGGCGTGTTTAGGGGAGGCAGATTCTGATCACTGCCAGAATTCTTTCTTTTTAAAAGCATTTCCTTCCCCTTAGAAAATGTGCAAACCTATGGTTGAATATTTATACTTAAAACCTTATCAAGTGCCTAGGACTATTCTTGCCCTGAATATACATTGACCAACATTGTGATCTTATTTGCCCGCATTTGCTGAGTCTCTCTACTCAACAGGAGGCTATTTTACAATGTAGTAGCTTTATTTGCCTGCTGTGTGGACTCCATAGAGAGAAAAGGAAAATTCAGGAAGAGGAATGTTGCTGCCACTGGGCTTGATATAGTTAAATATAGCATTTGTAAGAGTCATGGCATGTTAATGATTAAGCATGAATTAAATATGAATGAAGGAGAAAATTGATAAAGAGAAGAGGAACGTACAGTTGTTGTATTCTGGAAAGTCAGGACAAGTTCTAAGTCTGTGTGGTTATTAGCAGCCCCCCTTTTCTTTCTTTTAGGTTTGCTTATTTCTTTTAGCAATCAGAATTCTATTAAAATTCAATGTATTTGGCAGTTTCTCAGACTCCCAGTTACTGGAGTTAAAAACTATCATAGATAATGTTGAGGTGTCAGTACTCCCTATGAGGTTTAATGCATGTGTATTTTAGTTGGAGGAGATTACAGCCTGTAGTCATTTAATCAGAGAAGTTTGTGGTATGTGGTAAAAACAAAATTTTCATTTTCTTCAAGGCTTGAGGTCTCCTTCCCATGTCTTCAGTTAATAATAAAACCACCCAAATCCAACAACAAAAATAAAATGTTGTCTTTGTTTTTGTCTTTAGATTCTGTGTTACACAAAGGACAATGTCCCCATTGTATCAGGAGCTGTCTGGGCAATGGCAACAGGATTTTGTACACAGAACAAAAGCCTTAGGACAGGTGGAGGGAAGAATTAAAACCTGTTTTTTAAAAAAGGCTGTGTCAACCCCAGAGTACCCACAATTCCTGGGTAACCTCAGGGATAAGCCTGGAGAAAGAAGAGGCTGTGGGAGGAAGCAGAGGACAGGAGGAAGAGAGACATGTGCGTGGTTGAGAAACAACAAGGAAAAGGTGTTTGAGGGGAACAGTCATCTGTATAAATAAAATGAAGTTGGCGTGTTGGTTACTACATCATATGAAAGAAGGTCTCATTTCACTGAATTTGGCCCACTGTTTGGATGGTCTGCTTTAAGGTATAGACCCAGGCACACTTAATCAAGCGGGGACATGTTAGAGAAACGAATGGCTATATTCTAGGACAGTGGAAACAAAGGTACTCGTTAGATGTGACGCATTTTCCCCAACGAGTCCTGTGCTACAGGACTGGTTACCAATTGACTGGGTCCAGAGAAGTGAGGATCATGAGGACTCTGACCTAGTCAGCAGGGGTTTATTTCTTGATAGACTTCATTTGATAACATTACTGAGAGGTAGTGGGGACTTTAGGAGGTGGAGCCTCGCTAGAGGAACAAGGATGCCCGTGGTGTGCCTTTAAAGGGCTTCTCTGGTCCCTAGCTCCCTCTCTGTTTTGGCTTCCTGGTTGCCATTATGTGAATAGCTCCCTCTGCCCACACACTCTTGTGCTCTTCTGTCTCACTAGATGCCCAGAAATGCAGAGCCAAGTGACATTCTATTAAAATCTTGGAAACTGTGAGCCAAACTACAAATTGTCTTCTCAAAAATAGTGTCTCTCAGGGATTTTTTTTTTTGATACTTTATTTACATTTCCAATGTTTCCCCTCTTTGGAAACCACCTATCCCCTCCCCCTCCCCGCCTCTATGAGGGAATTCCACCTCCCACCCACCTGCCCACCCACTCCCGTATTCCCACCTTGACATTCCCCTTTACTGGGGCCTCTCCTCCCCCTGATGGCCAACAAGGCCCTCCTCTGCCACATATGTGGTCCGAAACATGGGTCCCTCCATGTGTATTTTTGGTTGGTGGTCCAGCCTCCATGAGGACGGGGGG
>CM052708.1:92844899-92914079 GCA_028551405.1 Uromys caudimaculatus | reverse complement strand
TTGTGTTTCCTCTTTAAAGGCTTCTAGTTGTTTATCTCTGTTCTCTTGTATTTCTTTAAGGGTGTTATTCTTTTCTTTCTTAAAGTCTTCTATCATCAACATGAGAAATGATTTTAAATCTGAGTCTTGCTTTTCTGGTGTGTTGGGGTATCCAGGGCTTGCTGTGGTGGGAGAGCTGGGTTCTGATGATGCCAAGTAGCCTTGGTTTCTGTTCCTTATGTTCTTACCCTTGCCTTTTTTCCATCTTGTTAACTCTGATGTTAGCTGGTCTTACTCTGTCTGGTTGTGGATTGCCCCTCCTGCAGGTTTTTGTGTCAATACTCCTTGAAGACCAGCTCTTTCTGAGAGGTGTTTGGGTTTGGAGAGCTGTGGCACAGGGTCAGCTCTGGGGTGCAGACAGAAATCAGAAGGATCTTGTCCCCAGCTGTCCCTTGGTTCCTATGTCCTGAAGGCTCTGCAAGGGTCCCTCTTGATACAGTGAGTTTGAACAGAAGTGGTGGTTTTGCCTGTGCTCAAATGTGTGTCAGCACTCCTGGGATACCAGCTCTCTCCTGGAGCCCTGTGGCCCAGGCTGAGGTCCCCATGCACAGACCCCTGGTGGCTGAGGCAGAGGTCTCTACCCACAGATGGAAACTGGAAGGTTCAGAGGTTTCCTGTCTCCGAGTTCTCCTCAGGCCCTGTATCCTGCTGGTTCTGGGTGGGTCTCGGTGAGCAGTATTGCTCCCCTTAACCCCACTCACAGCTTTTCCATGCTCCTGGAAGAGTAGCTTTCTCCTGGCGCTCGTTGGTTATGTCTCTCAGGTATTAATAGCAGTGTCTAAGCAGAGAAAGAGAGATGTGTATTGTTGATAAAGAGCAACAAAAAGGTGGTTGAGGGGAACAGAGCGAGGTATCAAGTTCTTCTCTTGAATCACTTAGGGTCTAGGTGATTCTAATTTGTATCCAGCGCTGCAACCATTCCTTAGAAAGCAGTCCACATGGGTTAAAATATTGAAAGAATGTGGTAACTATAATAAGACTAGCTTCAAATTGTAACCTTAATACAAGACATACCAAATATAACATATTTTAAAGTTTTCAAATTTTTACCATCAAATTTAGAAACTCAGGTTTTATTAGCTGAAACACATCCACTTGAGCCAAATATCCAAATAATTAACATAGATTTAAGGGGTTCCAGCTTGGGTTATGAGCCTACTACTTAGAATTATCCTAGTACCCAGAGTGAAGTATGCTGTGACTGGCCAGGCTGGGAGCATATTCTTAGCTCTGAAATAAGAGGTTTGCCCCAAGGGGGTGGGCATACCTTATGTGCACAGCTTGAATGTCTAAATACAGAGATGGTCTGATTACGTGGAGATGGAGATACTTTGAGCAGAGGGGAAATGATTCTGGGGGTATAAAACCAACAGGTAGCCACTGCAGTTTGAAATCCTAGTTGCTAAGTTCTTCTGGCTTAGGGGGTGAGAGAAAGGCCAGGCAGCTTAATCAGCCAATGGTCACAGATAAATCTGCAGCTGAGGCCCCCTCTTAGCTCTGTGGAGCAGGGGATAAAGCATCCTCTAAGCTTAGGCTTCCTTTGGCCTCCTGAACTTCCAGGAGGCAGTAGGCCAAGGTTTCCCTGGCTTGGAGGAATTGGCTGGGCTTGATTTCTAGTGCAGATTGAACAGCTGGGTCCAATCCTATGGGTCAAGGACTGGCTGGCGCTACATTCTTGGGTCCCAGGGAGACCAGAAGCATCTGTGTTTTCAGCACACTCTAAGTTGTTGCTCATGGTGAAGTCCTCACTTGAAATAGCAAGGTTCTGGATCTTCATCGCATCTGTGAGTTTAGGTTTTGTGTAATGGAACAAGAAACAATTGTTTAGAATTCACAAATCCATTTATCTGGGCATCTATTTATCTGTACTTCTGTGTATCTGTCTTCATTGTTGGTCAAGGACTGTTTTGAACAAGTTGTTTCAGTGTGCAGGTCTTAGTCTCTGTAAGGTGGATATAATGGTATACACTTCATTAGAATGTCTGGATCTGGTGATAATTGCGGTCTGAATCTAAAATGTCTCCATGAGGTTATGTTCCAAATGTTTGTTTAGCAGCTGGTTGCGCTAGTTTGTGAGGGTGTGGAGCCTTTAGGAGGAAGGCTCTTGCTGTATACCAAGCCAGTGATTCCCATATCAGTCTTTGCTTCCTGCCTGCTGTGATGTAAGCAGGCTTCATGGCATGCGTTTGCTGCTCTGCCTTCCCTATCATAAAGCCATGAACCAGACTGAGTCCTCCTCTCTTAAGTTGTTTCTGTCAGGCATTTCATTAGTGATGCAAAGATAACTAATAAGATATTACCGCAATATCTTTTGTGTAGTAAACACTTGATAAATGAAATTATTCTTAACATTTTTACTATTGTTGAGCTCAGGTATCCAGGTGCATTCAACCCACGTCATGGGTGTTACTAATCACTAGCTACACGAGATTAAACTAGTTTCTTGGCTCAGGAAATAAAATTTCCTCATCTTTAAAATGGGGATTGTGGCAAGAATGGTGGCATGGGAGTCAGAGACAGGCAGATCTCTGAGTTTGAGGACAGCCTGGTCTGCAGAGAGAATTCCAGGGCAGCCAGTGCTACACAGAGAAACCCTGCCTCAAACAATAACAATGACAACGGAGGGGACTGAAGTGATAACTACTTAATTTTTGGCATCTTATGTGTGTGGAATACTATGCTAGGTATGGATATCACCATCAGATAGAGAGTTGTGGCAGAGATGGGAAATAAACAGGCAGAAACTGTTATGTAAAGATCTCAAGTTCAAGAAGGTGGAGTACTGTGATTAAAGTGGAATTGAGTATCCTATTTAGATAAAATAGCCAAGGATATCAAGCAGATGCTAACATAAAGGATGAAATGCATCTGGCCATACACATTGGTAGAATGGTGTTCTCAGCAGGAAGAACAGCATATGTCAAGTGTTAAGATGGAAAGGAACTTGCCGTGCTTAAAAGAGGCTTCTGTGGTTAGTGGAGATTGATTGACAGGGTGACTTGATGAAGTTGGCCCTAAGGCCTGACACTATAGGGCCTGACACTGAAGCATAGAGTTCAGATCATCATACCTGGGCCTCAGTGCTATAGCTGAAGCTTGCTTCTTGATGTCTGGGGTCTTCTTCATCTGGCATACAACCTAGCATCTTCTCCTAGACATCTTCTTGTTGCTGGAACACGAGTTTTCTTCGGAACTGGTGTGGACTGCCTCCTATCTCCTTAGGCTACTCCTCGCTGTGAATGTATTCATTGAACATTGAGCTCTGTGTGTATCATCAGGGTATTCTTGTTTCTTTAACCTGCCTCTGCTTAGTGTCTGTTCTACCTGCTTCTGCCTCCAGTGGGGTAGCAAGTGTGTCCTTCCTGGTCTGATATATCTGCCATGTGGCCACAAAAATCAAGACTAGGACCTTGCTGGAGGGCTGCAGATGAATGGGAAGTACCGGACGGAGGGAAAAGCTATTAAGAACTGTTGACTGAAGGAAGGAGCGATGTAGTATGTTTTGATCAGGACTCCAAGATGCATTGAAAAAGAACTTTATGGATCCCACCAGATTCATCTCACTAGCACTTCCTTATTTGAAAAATTGGAAAACTGTTTCTAAGGTGGAGAAGTGACTCAATGTGTGTCATGGATGGAGTCAGTAGCATGGTATTGACTGTAGTTTTCTCGGAGCTAGGTCCTGTGTAGTTTGCTTCCTTGACTTCTAGACTTAAAATCATCATCATCGTCATCAACAACAACAACAATAACAACAACAACAACAATACCAAAAAGCAACAAATCAAAACTCCAGCCTTTATTTTACCTCTAATGTCTTGATGAGAACCTCTATTTGCTCCACAGTGTCCGTGGTACAGCAGGGCAGAAGTGTAGTGGCTATGGACCTGTGGCCATTTCTTCATTGTTGGTCCCTAAACTTAGAGTTCCTCGTTAACCTTTACACTGCCCCAGTTTGTGTCTGTACTGTTCGTGCTGCAATGAGCTATTTCTCTGGTCTATTGATTCTTACGTGATATAGAGTAGAGGTAAGGAGTCATTATTGACATTTCTGAACTTGCATAGAGAGTTTCCTTCCAAGGTTAGGACTCACAAGTGGTGTGACAGCAACATTGTCTGTCTTCCCTCTCTAGATCCATGAGGGCAGGGCATTGCTGCCCTGTTCATCTTCTGTCTTAGAGGAATGCACGATCCGTCACTAAGCATTCCCTTTAAGCCTCGCTATTACCACCAAGATCCGAAAGTCCAGATTGTCCTGATGTTTGTTTATCTTGGTAGATGAATTTTTTTATGTTGAACAGATAACAGGAATTTTCAATGCTGGACCTTCAATGTAGGACTTATAAGAAGTGTCTCAGTCATCTTGCTCTGAAGACTGACTTGTGACTTTGTTTCTCATGTAATGTGCCATTTTGAACAAAGGACTCAACCCCTCCATACCTCATGATATTCTTAAAGAGAGATGATAACACCGCTAAACTTAGAGGTGTTGTGAGTATCAAGTAGGGTGTCTATAAAGTCATATCATAGGAAGTGCCTGGTGCAGCATTCACAGAATTCTACCTGAGACAGAATGTGGTGTAGTAGCCCTGTCTGCCTACAGTTGCAGATAACAGTTATATATCTGTCTATTTTAACATTGAAAATCACAGGTCAGCTGTGCTCATATAGTGTTATTTGGTAAAATCTTATATTCACTTTATCATCCAATAAATAACAAGACCATCAGTTCTGGGCGTGTAGAGTTTACTAAAAATGTCAATGAACACCACCTAGGATTCAGCATAAAAAATAAATGCTGGTTGATGCTGAAGACAGGAATATAAATCAGAAAACAAACACATCTGCAGTACTGTAATATTTAAATACCTTCTCATAAACACTTAAGATTCTCATTAGTCCAACACCAGAAAAATGATAAATATTAATATTTGTCATCAAAGAGAAAGCTTAAAAACCAAAGCAGAGTAAACAACAGTTATCTTTCATGGATTACATAATTCTGGGTGCATTTTTAATTCAGTAGCCTCAAGCCTCTATTTTTTAAAATTCTATATGAGCAAGCTATTTTTATCTACTACATAACTAAGAAAGATGTGCATTTAATTCAAAAATTCAGGTGTTTTGCTGATTCGAATAATGTTTGTAAGAGCTAGGTCTGCTATGTCTTATGTCTGAAAGAGACCCATGTGATTGAGCACACACTTCTTCCTTGATCTTGGATTCCATTGCAAAAGAATGACACTGGAAATGGGCTCCAGATAGGGCATGAAAAGTCATGGCCAGCTTGTCTTTGTCACAGGTTCTCTCCTCCTCTGAAGGTGCCTGGAAGCACATACCACAGTCTCAGAAGGCAGGAGGACACACACACTGCAGCCACTTGACTGCAGGAAGGCCTGTTTTTGCATTCCAAGTGTCTAGTAAGTATACACTGTGGGAGAGCACTATTCTGTCACCAAGGAGCAGAGTACTGGCAGTTGGGAGACCTCGGGGCCCAGCCCTGGCTCTCACCTGACGAGTATGTCGAGCCTCACTTTCCACTTCAGTGATGCCAGAGTCTGGAGCAGATCATTCTGAAATCCTATCAGTCTCCAGCATCCTGTGCCATGGGTAGAGATGTTCCGGGCTTGAATGAGCCAGCCCTTTTCTTAAGGTCTGTAGAAGGGTAACTGTAGATAGGTGACTTTATGCTAGATAGAGCTGTGTGTTTTAGGTAAGCCACATAGGTCCTTAGCTGTCTTATTCATTACACGAAAAGACTACAAGGGCAGGCGTTGTAAACACAGGAAAAATGTTTTCAAAAGCATCAAGTGCCGTGTTTGGCAGAGCATAGGATTTATTGATAATGTTGATAATGATTGATGATGTGGTGGCATTTCAATGGCTGTCATTGTTATTGTATGAGAAAATATGAATATAGATTATGCTATGTTGTAGATCATGTATGCAGATTGCTGTTGCGTGCTATGTGTGTATTTTGATAGCACATTTTTGTCCCTTTATACCTCAATTTCTTCATCTGAAAATGAGGATAGTAAGACATTATACCTCATTGGTGAGTGTGAGCATTAAGTAATGAAATATATAAAGTCACATGGGATACTTCCTGATATGCAGCAGGAATCTTTTATCAATTATTTGGGGGTTTATTTTTATTATTAATCAAAATACTTTAAGTATGAAAGAACTAGACAAAACAAGATACATGATCCAAGAGATTTTCCCTAAAGGGCTCATTTATTATGAGGTCTGTAGAGGAAATAGAGTCAGATCAGTACTGGGGAATCAAGATCCAACATTAATTCTTAAGCAAAATGTTGAGGCCTCCTTAAAATCTAATATTCCAGGTCCTCAGACATAGGTCTACACCTGTGTCTCCTCATCAGTATAGAAAACAAATTAGGATACCTTCCTTAGAACAGATCAGTGTGGGCCAGGCATGAAAGTGAGAACTTTGCATGTTCTCAGTTCATCCTGATAGTAGCTCTGAGTCAGAGGTGCTGCTTACCTCTGCTTTACCAGGGAGGCAATCCAGCTGGCAAGTGGTGGGCCTGCATATGGACCCGGGTCTCTGATTAGGGGCTGGATCTTTTCTGGCAGATGCCATCAGAAGGCTGACTTGCTTGCTAGCTGTTCTTTTCCTATATGATGGCATCTGATGGAGAGGGACCCTCTTTTCCTCAGTGACACAGAAAATTAACACTCAATTTTATTGTTTTCAAGATCATTCGGTTTCAAGCAAGGGGATGAATTTCAATGGAAAATAGACTTATTTAAGGAAAGTCAATATTTTTCTCAAATTGGCAACATCAAAACTGTATTTATGGGATCAAAGAAAACATACTGCATTTATATAATGCAAATTCACTTGAAAATATCAAATTTCTGTATTGTTCTTCATAGCAGAGCTTGCAGCTGTTGGCATCAGTCTATTTTTAAAACACAAAAATAAATTGTTTCTTGCTAACTCCCTTGAGTCTATGGGCAGACATTAGACAAGGTTGGAGTCTATGAGGCCAACATTTTACGTTCTATAAGACTATGCTGTTAAACTAACTTGCTAACTAGCTTATCTTATTTAATGCATAAGAGAGTAAATTTATTTTAGATTTTTAAGAAATGCAGGAATATTCTCTAAATAAAATGAGCATTGCCACATCACCATTGCCTGGTCTCGCTGATGTCTTCAGTCGGCACATTTGGATGGAGACCACCCATCGATGCGCGTTTGTCCTTCGTGGGGACGGGGGCCTTTTACTCGGCACTGTGCTGGGTGTATTTGACCTTCACTTATTGTTGCCAATGTACTCTGCTGTTAAAACACAGCATTATTATGTACCTTAGCCTTTGCCAACTGTTGAACTTTTAGGGTCCTTCCATCTTTTCCCTCTCTCTCTTTTCTGGTACATACTAATGAAGGCCCTTTGTGTGCCAATGTCATTGTACCCATGGTTGGAGGTTCTGGGCCACATCATAAGCTTCAGTCAGGATCATGTACCTCGTTTTTTCTGCACTGTAGGCAGTCCTCATCTATAGACTTAGGATTCTTTTAGCTGCTTCTCCTCTGCCATGCTTTGCAGGAGCTTCAGAAGAGAACTGTAAAGTCAGAAGCTAGTGGGTCAATTAGCCACATCGTTCTTCAGGCTTCACTGGCTGACAAAATAAACACTCTGGGTTGGCTTCTTCAGTCTAAAGCAACCATATATTATTCAATATGTTAATCTGTTACCTCATTTTATTTATTAATGGTGGATTAGTGGATATTGCTAATCAAATCGCACCATAATATATATCATTAAGTGTGACAGAATGCCTTCAGCTGCAAGTTACCGAAAACCTAATTTAGGTTGGCTGAAACAAATAGAGGCAATGGCTCATACTTAAGGAAAAATCTACAAATGAGTGTCTGCTCAGCCCATCAGAGACGTAAGGGAGTATCTTCAGTGCTCCTGTTCTTTTCTGGTGGCCTTGGGATAGCAGTTGTATTCTGGGAGCCAAGGAGAGGTGACAGAGGAGAGTGAGAAGTGTCACGTTCTCTCCATCCTGGGAGTTGTTTGCCTGATACGGAACAAAAAAAGGCAACAGCTTTATGTCTCGCTGCAGAAGCAATGTGTTCACTGTAGAAATGATCTCATTTGCAGGCTTGCCACTTGGAGGGAGTCCTGCTCACACTCTGATGTCTGTCTTTCTGGTCTAGTTATAAATGCCCACGTGCACAGAAAGCTAAGATTATTCATGTTGCCTTGTTACCGGCCTTTGTGTGGTCACACCCAGGTCCATGCCTAGAACCTGGCAGGTGGCGATTCCCTGTGCTGCTTTGCACCGCCACCAACTGCGCGTTGTTATAGCCTTCTTTTGGTTCTTAATTCTTAGTGGAATTAAGGAGGATAACATTTTGGGGTGTGTGTGTGTGTGTGTGTGTGTGTGTGTGTGTGTGTGTGTGTGTGTGTGTAGGGAACCTATTTATTAACTCAAACATTATGAAGTGAAGTTTCTTTTCGGTTCCTCTTCCTACAACCTAGCCTCTGCTCTCATCTCTTAGGGAGACACTAAGAAAAATGGCTTCCTTTCTTTTATTTCATCTCAGATTTTTTTTTAATACACACTGGAAAAAGTATAGACATTATTTCTCTTCCTTCCTTGTATAAAGAGTAATGTGCAATACACATGGTTTTGTGCATTCCTTTATTTGATTTGACTGCTGTACAATGTTCCGTTATGTGAATATTCCACAGTTTTATTTATCTGTTCTCCTGTCTAGCCTTATTTGAAACCTGTGTCTTTCCAACCAGACTGGGCCCAAGTGAACCATAGTACTCCAGCCCTGCAGCTGTCCCACTAATAGGAGGAGGCAGCTGTATCTTAATTTCTTATCCAACTGCCTGGGCTCCCACACACTTAACTTTGCCTCCAGTGTGTAGTTAGCAATGTCTGAAATATTCTGAATCTCCCAAGAAAAGAAGAATTTCCGGGTGGTTTTATGCTCTTTGGAGCCCCCTTGGTTTTGTGTTAGTCTCTTATATTATCAGACACTTTCATGGTCTGGCTTGCATCGTGAGCTAATCCCTTTGTTCTCATCCCAGGAGTCATGGAAGTTATGCAGGGCAGTAGTTCTGTGCCCTGTGCCTTTTGAGGAAGTTCATCTCCCAGTTTAGTAAGCTGCATGTTTTGACATCTGCACCATCTTGTATCACTAAAGGCAAATGTAAGCAATGGATTTTCTTCTTGGTTCTTTTAATGGAGGCAGAAGAGTGGAGCCTCACCCAAAGGGGACACCACAACCCTATCCCAAAGTATATTCTTCCATTATTCAGAATTATGCCAGGTGGTGGATGAGGAGGTAAAGGTATCTTTGCTTTTTCTCTGCGATGTAGTCCCTTGGAGGTAGATCTACCTGACTAGTATGCATCCCACGGAAAATGCCCAAGCACTGTTTTCTGAGTAAGCCCTTCTGGATTATACTCAATGAGTCCCCTTGTAGTTTCTCCCTCTGCTCCTTTTACACAGTGGAGATGCCATTTGTTCTCCTTTCTCTGTCTAGAGCACTGCTTCTCAACCTTCCTGATGTCGCAACCCTCTAATTCAGTTCATTGTGTTGTGGTGACTCTCAACCGTAAAATTATCTCATCGCTACTTTAAACCTCTGATTTTGCTACTGTCATGAATCATAATGTAAAAAAATGATATGCAGGATATCTGATATGGGACCCCAAAGGGGGTTATGACCCACAGGTTGAGAACAACTGGTCTAGCCTCTGCTGTCCATAAAGGGAATGACTAGGTTGGACATTGGATTCCACTGCCTGGTATGGGACCAGGCACACAAGAAATACTTAGGAGATATTTGCCAAACTAATAATGACTGTTAACATACTACATATAAAAGGCAATTTCTGGTACTTATTCAAATCTGACCAGATTAGTAAACATAGCTAAGAACTTTCAGATATTTTTAAAGTGAAATTTCACTTCAGATGACAGATTCCCATTCATTTGTAAGACTGTAATAGAGAGATTTCTGGGCACACTTTACCCAGTTTCTTCTAATTATAACTCTTCAAGGAACTGTAGTATAACATTCATAGTCAGGAAAGTGACATGGATGGAATCTGTTCATGCCATTCTCAGCTTTCTAGTCTCCTTTGGATGTTTGCTTGTATCTGCTTTTGCTGGTG
The DNA here is from genome assembly GCA_028551405.1 of Uromys caudimaculatus. Lineage (NCBI taxonomy): Eukaryota > Metazoa > Chordata > Mammalia > Rodentia > Muridae > Uromys > Uromys caudimaculatus. The sequence goes on along the minus strand of CM052708.1, from coordinate 92,903,865 downwards.
GGTGTTTTTGTATTCTGTAAGGATGACTTCTTTGTCATGAACACTTCTGTGATGACCAATAGTCACACTTCTTAAATTCCCTAGGAGCAGAGAATGGTAACGCTGGACTAGAACTTTCCTGGCTGGGGGACAAATGGATGTAGGAAAGAGTAGGAGAAAGCATACAATTTTATCTAATGTTTCTATGACGTAGGGGCTCTCAGAAGGAAACCCAAACCCAGAGGTATAGGTGGGGGTGAATATTTACATAGGAAATTGGATGAATGACAGTACATTGTGACAGTAGGACAGGGCAATGGCACTTGAACTCAGGAAATGTACTGGGTAGAGGAGTGACTAGGATTAGTGTAATTCTATTTGTCCATGATCACTTCCATTTCAACACCTGGCCCATGCTGTTACTTTCTTGTATGGGAAGATATCTTTGGTACAAACATGTCAGTTCCTATCTTCCAGAAGAAGAGAAGCTCAGACATGCCCGTTGCTCCTGCTGGTTCTTAAGTCCCTTTCCTTGTGTGAAAGCAGCATAGTTACGGTGGGATATTTGCTGTCCTTCAAAGGTGGAATGGGGCTGTTGATCGGAATGGTTGGCGCATTGTCTTTACACGCAGTAGTTATAAATTGTTCATGTTAAAACATAGATTGAAGCCGTTGTGGGCAGCTTATAGCTACAGACATTAAACACAAAGCTCTCCCATATTAGCAGCCCAACTCAGACTCTGGGTTTTTAGAGCCAGACTCAACCCCTGGTTATGCTAATACAAGTTTTAAAATTGATTTTGGATTATGAGGATGGATTTTGAATTTGGAAAGAAAATAATTCAAATGGCACACTCTGGGGTTTAGCAGAAAGGGCAGGCACTTTTATGAATATATTTGGTTCCCCTCTCCATTCCAATTTGTTGATCCCGTGGAAAAAAGTTGTGTGCTGTGAAAGACATGGATTATAATCCAAAACAATTTTCTGCAAGAGGAAGTCAGAGTTTTTAGGCCCAAACATTAGACCGAAGAACCTGTTTCTTCCTCATTTCCACCCACTGGGGCATGTAGATGGTTACAGTTATTTTGTTCGTTTACTTATTTAGCTTCAAATTTTTAATTAACACTTAAGATTTTATACTTCATAGGATGCCATGTGATGTTTTGATATAAATATATTACATAAAATTTGAATATCTAGCTCAGTATCTTTTTTCTTTTTGGTGAATTATATTTACCAACTGCCTGTGTTAATTTACATGGACCTGTACTCTGAACACATTTTCTGCTCTTGGTAGACTATGTGCTACAAGTTTCACTGCTGTCAAAACATGTTTTTAAAAATAACCTGTGGGTTTTAATCAGTATAGTCAAGATAAATTAGATTTTTAAAAAGAAAATCTGCCTAATGTATATAGATCAATGAGGAATTATGTTTATGATTAACTTTTGCTTTTATATAGCAAGACAGGACAGAGTTATATTGACACCTAAATTGTTTAATTAATTTTTTAAACTAGGGTTTAATGGTAGTAAATGATAATTACTCCCAGTGATTGACTGCACAGTTTCATTTCCTTGTCTCTCTGCCTTTATCCCAGTGCTTTCTTTGAAAGCAGACATTCTAAGGACAAAGCTGTCTGACATTCTTTCCCTTCATTCCTTACCTTGCTGCTTCTGTACACATCAGGCCTTGACTTAAATGTCCCTTTGATGGGGAAACCTTTTCTGACCCATGTGACTTAGTTGGTGTTTGGCCTCTTATTCAAGTCTTTACATCCTGTGCTATTTTACATTAATCTCAAGTACATGTTAATACTTGGCTTTTATCTTTGACTGTGAACTAAGCTAAGACAGAGGCTGTGTCTGTCTTCAACATTCTCTGACTGGTTCAGTGTCTGGCTCACATCAGATGCTTAAAGAGGCCAAAAAGGCTGCCCAGGGACATGTGGGAGCAGTGTTTTTAATCTGTCTTGGTGTAGACTCTCTTCTTCTTTCTTTCTCTCTGAGTGTGTTTTGAGTATCACCACATCGAATTACTGAAGTAGAAAGAATAGCTGACATTCTGTTTTCAAGTGACCATGCTTTGACCCATTCTCTGGTAATGTCATCACAATTGTATCTTATCGCTGTGCATTCTTGAAGGCTGACAGGTGGAGCAAGTTGCTTCAGCTTGCAGTCCTCATCTGTCATACAAAACAGCTTGCAGATTCTTATTATGTGAATGAAATATGGAGAGAGGGAGAGTGTTCTTGTTGGGCTATCATGATAATTGGAAGTAGCCATATCAGGGCACCAGGGGAAAACATGGGAAAAGAGACTGCCTTTGAGAAGGGTAACGAAGCAGGAGGTGAGCCTCAGCTCCAAGCTCACCGGGTCAGGAGGCTTGCTGCTATCCAAAGGTTTGAGACTGAGCTAACACATCCTTTCAGGTACAGTGCCTTGGCTGGCATCACCACACCTCAGCTGCCTGATCCAATCAATGCCACTCTTATTGTCCCTGGGAGACATATTCTAAGGAACCTTAGGCATGGGCTCTGTACCCTCTTCAGTTGGGAAAGAAACTGCTTTTGTATTCTGGATCGATAAACTTTGGAGGGAAATTGGAAATGTGCTATGAAAAATCATTGAGCAGAGAAATCCCCCTGTTCCCGAGTTTTGATTCAGAGGAAATAAATAACACTGGACCGCTCTTACAGTTTATGTTTTACGAGCTTGGCCCTGGTGAAGCAGAGTATCACATAGTACCGTAACAATGACACTTGCTGTCTAAATGGCTTAGTCCTGTAGATGTGTTTCATGGGGTTCTTTTAGTTAACAGGAAGGGCTTTACTTCACACTGTCGAAAAGTTTTAACGTGATGACAGGAAGCAAGGTACAATTCAGCAGTCATTCAAGTCATGACTTTGTTATAGTTTGAGATAGCTTTAAAATCACTTAGTCGTATAAAACTCTAAAGTACTGTAACTGCCAGGTTGCTTTATCTAATTTATGAACCAGAGGCAAAGGAATCAACAATAACCCTCCATTTGCCATTATTAGATTAGGTATTACTGAAACCACAGAAAGTATATAACCTTTTACTTTGTGCTCACTTGAATTCAGTCATTAATCTTTGATAGAACTTTCATTTAACCAAATGCCCTTGTTTACAACAATAAGCATGTTAAGTCTTTGTGTTCAGAATTTGATATGGCCATTTTAGAGCATGTCACCCATAAATGGCACGGTAAAGTTATAGACTATTCATTTGCGTTCCGCCAAACATTTCCCAGTCATTCCTGTATGGGTCCTGTTTTGCTTCCCAGCTTTCAAAAAGACATTTTTAGGTTTGCAAGTCCTCTATTTTTTTTTCAAGAATATAACCAGACATTAACAAACATGAAACTACTTGTAGCAGCTCCATAAAATTGATTTTTTCAAAATTATATAAACATCTGGTGGTCTGAGAATGTTTCATACCTGATATTTAAAAGTTATTTGACTATTGCCAAAAAGGGACCGATTCCTCCACGCTGTTTCGCTTGCAGATGCTGTCATAAGCCACTGGGTTTGTAGCTCCTAGACTGAGGAGGGAGATAGACTTGAATTTCTCCCTAAACTTCCATTTACATGACCTCAGACCTTGGGCCTGCATTTAGGAAGGCTCATTAACTGTTAACTGTAACTACCTTTTTGTAGTTCCTCATTGTGCAGTAGACTTCATAATAGTACTTATGGTATGTGTATAAGATATTGCTGTTAAGACGAGCATTTGTGCTTGTCCCTATTCAAAATTTTGTTGATTTGAATAATACTTTATTGGTTCTAAAGTAAGTTGTGTAAAAGAAATGCTTTCATCTTTCCAGGAGTTAAAAGTCTGGTATCTTGACCATAATTAAAAGTGACATGGAGCATAGTTACTGTTTTGCATCTGACTACATATACAACTTGAGGGTGAATCACTACCATGAAGGTGGATACTTCAGATGCTGATTGTAGCTCATGAGCAAAATCCATATCCCAAAGGAGAATCGCTTACATATTACGTATAAAATGCATTTTTATTCTACTCCATTTATAGTGGCGTTTAAAACTGAGATAATGGGTGTTTTAGATATATGAGCTAGAAATATATTTTGTGTCCATTAAAATGTGCTGCTGCTGTGGATCATTCATTGTTACCTTCCATGTCTGTGAAACTTCTATCCATGTTGTAGTGTGTGATTCAAATTTACATATATGTTTTATGGGTAATGGAGATGGCTGTAGGAAAATCTGTACCATTTCACCCAGTTTCCTTTAGTCCTTTAGCAGTGAAAGGAACAATAGTACTCTGCTTTGGGAGATCTATTTGCTGACATTGTCTTTGACATTATTATGCCCTTCATCTATCTGCCTTGGAGAGGGCACTGGGCATCAGGACACTTACATGGCTCTACAGCATGGAATAATTTTTCTTCGTCTGTGCCATCTTTCTGTTAGTTTGAGTAATGAATCATAGAAGAACAAAAACTTCTTTAAGCTATGAAAGTTTAGCAAGAATAAATGTTAGGTCTATGGTGTTAGTATAATGTAAAATAAGATAGCATTTAATACCATCTCTGCATCAGCATCATAGTGACAGTGCCCTCACTGAGTCAGAAATTGAGAACTTACTGAGACACACCATCTGGCAAAATACGGAAGGCCAGTTTTGTGCCAATTGAAAAAGCTGTGTCAGATCCAACTCTTGTGTATTTTGCCTATTATTAGATGCCTTGGAAAACACTTATCACTTTTTAATTACAAAGGACTAAGGGATTTTAGTGCCCCAAAGAAAATACCAGAAGCACAAAGTTTGACCCAGTGGATCATAGGATGCAGCCTTTAACCTTGAGCTCATATAGGAAATAAGGACAGCCTTGTCCCAAGGTCTTTTTTAGAAAAGTCACAGCGGTGGCATGTCCTTGGTCTGTCTGGATGGAGTTGCAGACCAGGTCTTTCTGTTATTCTGATGGTTGCCCAGCTTCTTTCTCCTGTGGCATGGCCAGTCCTTGGAAGCACATGCCAAGAAATCAACTTGCTTCTGCATCTTGGCCTTCCTTGTAAGCTGTGGTCTGTCATATTCATTAAAATGAAAATTTGTCGAATGGAATTTGCCCGACTGGCAGAATAGTTTAAATGTCAGATGTTGTTAGGCCTCGATATAAATATTATGTTTCTATTGTTAATTAATTGCAGTGCCTTAGTACCAGTGATCCAAAATCCAATTTAGTCTGCAATAGGCCTGTGGATAAGGGCCAGAGATAATGAATGCAGAGGGGAAATATATTCAGACTTTCCATTGTATTTATCAATGTCCTCTTAGAAAAATGGCACATTTCAGTGTGTCATTGAAGTTCAAGTGGTGCCAAAAAACAGGACAGAATTAAGACTCATGGTCTTTGGAAACCTCTCCTGGGTTACTGTTGAGCCTGCTCAGTGCTTCTACTGTGTCTCTCTTGGCATCAGAATGCCAAAGAGGTCCTTCTCTGTTCCCCTTCCTTTTGTCCCCTCTTGTCGCCCCTGCCCCATCTGTTGTTATGTGTGAAGCTTCCTAAGAGTTGTAGGCAGCATGGGGGTAACTAGCCCAGCACTCGTGTTTGTCTCTATGGCATCTCTCTCTCTTCCATTGCTGTATACCCTTTCTCTCTTCTGCATTTTCATCCCGTGTTTTGGTCCCCAGGCTTAGCAGCCTGTCTGTCAAGTCTGCCTCTGTTTGTTAAGGTCATTTTGCTTCCAAATTGAGCTGGAGGCTGAATATCACCCAGAATAATGCTGGTAGAATTGCTTGCATCAGAACTGGAGAGCTGAAATCTTGCTCCCGGTGCTCAGACTTCCAAACCGATGTTACTGCCAAGCCACGAGCTAACAGGCTTTGACTGCCATCCGCAACCAATATTTTGTTGAATGCTTGCTGTGAGTGTGGCATCTTACCCTGCCACCTCCATGGGTTCCAGAAGCAAATGGGTGTGCCAGGCAGAGAAGGACTAATTAAGACTTTGGAAGTCAGGACTGATGTGGTCCAGTGGTCAGGGACCCTCATTTAGTTCCTGGCATCCTGCTCCGTACCAGCCTCCCTCTGCCCTTGTGATTATGCAGGGCGAGAAGCAGAGGAGGGAAGATGAACTTTGGTCTGCTTTGAGGGTCCCTGTCTTACAGTGTCTGTCAGATTAAAAATGAGAGGGAAGGAGGCCAGAGAATCTTCCAGATGGAGAGTTCAGAGGAGGGCACAACCAGACTCCCTTTCCCAGTGACGTAGCTGGGCCACTTGAGCCCTTGGCTAGGAAGCAGGTGTTACACAGACTGTTTCCTAGTCCTGAAGTGGAGCAGGGTCTGGCAGAACAGGCACCAGGAACTCAGGGTGGGGGCCAGTTCAAGGGGTTACATACAAGCTTTCCGGTGGAGGTATAACACAGTGCCCCAGGGCTTTGTTAGTTTTGGAGAGGTAGGTCCCCTCCTCTTGGGCTTTGCTCAAGGGAGCTTCCCACAGCACTTGGGGGTTAGAGTTGGCAAGTGTAGAAACCAAATAGGGAGCTGGAATTCTGAGAATTTCCAATTTCTCCTATGCAGAAAAGATGACTCTAGGAAGAGGCTACAGGTGTGGTAACCACAGCGACCATTTGCCCTTGGACCGAGTCACATATGAAAGCAGTTCTGGGCAGCAGGGGCTTGCTGAGACCATAGCACTAACACTCTCACTCTCTGCCTCTTGGTTACACAGCTTTCTAACTAATTTCAATATGCCTTAAAAAGTATCCAGTCTGGGGATCTGAGCGGAAGGATCTGTTCAAGTGAGAGCAAGCAGTTACAGTAAGGTTTAAGAAATGCCAGGAAGGTAACAAATGGGGTTAAACACTGTCTAGTTGGACACCTTTGAAAACAGATTCTTTTAAGCCAGTATCTGCATACATACCCTCAGTTTTTCCTAAAGATGAACCTCTTTTCCTTGAATTCAGACTAGCAGAGTTTGGGGGAGGACTGTGGCTACTGGGAGCAGGGATATTTGACTTGAAATGTCATCCCATTCCAAGAAAACATACTGGGGGCATGTTAGGGCACCCCTGTGCAAATGTCACACTGCCACATTGTCTCCTCCCGAGATTAGTCCAGTATGTTCTAGTCCTGTTTGGTGGTCAGACAAACTCATTGACCCCCCATTTTCAGGGCACCAGCCCAGCTCAGGTCATGCTCCCCGAGATTTCGTGGAATTTGATCTGCCTGGAATTCTGTAAATCTTGAGGTGGTAATTATTGACCGCCTGGCATTCTGCTCCTCAGATGTCACCTAATGATTTTCAGATCTCATGCTGCTTGGCAAATTTACTTTTGCAATATCTAGCAAATATGGCAGTATTGAACAGGTGTGGTGAGGTTGGGGTGTGTGTGTTGTGTGTGGGGGGTGCACTGGTATATGCCTCAAGTCATGGAGGACAGGTTTGAGCAAAGAGAGAGAGAGAGAGAGAGAGAGAGAGAGAGAGAGAGAGAGAGATCGGTTTTATGAAACTCTGGAAAAAAATAAAAACAACAGGAGCAAGTAAGGAATGGATGAAATCAAGAGACAAATCCCCAAAGCAACCATAGCTTTAGAATTCCAAATCATTGTATACTAGCAATAGTGACGACATACTCTGTTATTAAGCAAGCTTTTCTGAGTGCCTGTTCTTTGCTAGAGACTCTACTAGAAGATATAACTGCACCACAGAGCAAGTCATTCTTGAAGTTATGGATTTGAGGAAGGGCTTCCACTTATTTTTAACAACATAAGGTAAATCACAAAGGTAAAGGCTATTCTGAACCCTGAAGTACGCCCAAGTTTTGTATAGTTAATATATAGATATAAATTCAAATACAATTTCTAAGACTACATAGGAGAAAATGTTAGGTTTGGAGGCCTTGCTGTTATTTCTTGTGTTTAAGTCACTATGCAGATTGCCAAATAACTCCATGTATTTAAAAATATTCATTTATCGTCAGGAGGTTTACCCAGGCCTGTTTTCCAACTGCCTGGTTTTTACCACTATGTAGAAAAAAGTTTTAGAAAGTGGTTTAAGAATCTTCTCTTAGTTGAAAATTGGCTATCATTTGAAAGACTGTTGCAGTAATTTGTCTGCAGTAACAGCTCACTGAATGTAGCATAAAAATGAAAATGAGCACTGAATTTATTCAGTGTCTTCACTGTTGTACCTGAATGCACAGCCTCTTTCCTAGCTATGTAGATAATTGTTACAGACTTAAAGGTCAATATCCAATCCCTCAACATGGCAGTTAAGTCGGGTGAAGGCTGCAGAATTTGACAGCAGAGCAAAAGCCTCAGTTCCGGGGAACCTTGCCTTATGTGAGGTGCAGCCGGACGGTTCTTAGAAATAGCTTTCAAGTAAGCCTGTCTGTATTCTTGGGAAGGCTATTTCTTTAAATTCAGATCAGCTTGTGAGGGATCTGGGGCCTGGGCCATGGACCGAAGGGTTTGGGGGTTTGTAAAGCTGTGAGAAAACACCAAGATAAATCAGTCTGTTATTGGCTTGTTCTACTTTGGTTCCATGCTTATTTCTTTGAGGAGCAGCTGAAGCCCAAACCTATTTGGATTCATTTAAATCTAATTTATGTCTTGCAGAAGGTCATCTGAAGGGTGTAGACACTGTCTGCTCTGGAACAGAGTGTGGTGAGGTTAGGCTAGGAGTGTGTAGCGGGTAGAGCAGCCTTGTAGCTGGACGGGAGAATGTTTACCTGGTGGTGCAGGTGTAGGTCTTTGGATTTGGGAATCAAAAGAAAAAGAAGGCTGATTTTGAAAGGTGATTCCTGACTTTTGTCTAGAGATAGGTGTTTGGGGCATGGGAACAGAACTTTTGGGTTCTGACTTGCTCCTATTTGATACACACACGCACACATTTTCAGGCACTAAAAATGGTATAAAGGCTATACATAGGAAGCCCTTGTGTTTGTGTATTCAGCAAGTATTTTACTGGGTGATTATAAATGTTGGGATAAAATCTGGGACTTACAAAGCACAAGGCAGGCAGGTTTGAACAATAACAGGTATAGGTTTTAAATAATATAACATCTGATTAAGGTCAGAGAATATAAGCACACAGAACACAACACATAGTCGTCATAAGACATTGCAGGGAAGACCAAAGCGGTTTTTAAGACAACTTCCCACCACTAGTCCCTAAAGGGAAGCTGACATGGAGATGAATTTTAAAGCCTATTTCATTAAAAAGCTTTTGTTTATTTATTTGTGTGTGTGTGTGTGTCCGTAGGGTCATATGTCTCATGGCATGCTTGTGGAAGTTAGAGGATGGCCTGAAGGTTTTGGTTGGTTCTCTCCTTCCACTGTGGACGTTCATGGATCCAACTCAGGTTGTTTTGTTTAGTAGCGAGTACCTTTACCTGCTGAGTTAACTCCCTAGCCCCTTCCAACATAGTTTTAAAATCCCATTTTACAATTCTTCCCCTACTTTAAGACTGTGAGAAGAGAGCGCTCACTGCTGGATTGCTACTGGATGCTGAGAACCATTGAGTTCCCCAGACCCGTGTGATTGTGCAGTGTGACTGCTGCCATTCCCCCCTGGAGGTGTGTATGTCTTTGTTGGGAGAGGGGTGTGCAGTGCCAATAGCATTGTGTGAATTTTGATCCTTCTTCCAAAAAAGTGTAACTTTTGCCTGGCTCTGTTGGGGACACACACCTTTGGAATCTCTATATTTTGAGGAGCCTCAAGCCACAGGGAGAGGACACATGTGTAATAGCAAAAATCTTAGCTAATCTTAGAAACTGTCGACAATTACGTGGCCAAAGGAGCTTTTGTATGATTCTGGGCTCTAGCTTTCAAGTCTTCATGTGAGGCAAGGCATTGTAGCATCCTGCAAAGCCATTCTCCTGCACTCTCAGAACCCTGATATGTAGAAACTAGGGGTGTAATAAATAATTATTTTTGCAAGTTAAACATTTTTGCAAGTTAAACATTTTTGAGTGATTTGTTATGTAGCGACAAACAAATAATATTTATTTCTCCAATTATTACTAACTTTAAGTTTGACTAATACTAAGTCATTTCTGTTAGCTCTGTTGTACTTCCTGTTCACTTAAAGTATAGTTCCCCCCATATTTAATTTCCAAAGCTTCTTAATGTATTTCTTATAAAAATCAAATTGTAGGATTTAAAAAATATTATTTGGAAAAAATATTTTGCTAGGTATTTCTGCTCCATTTAGGGCAGTTACTGAAATGGCTGACTTTTGGGAAACAATGTCTCTTGTGTTCTGAGTTCACCAGGCGTCCCTTCACTTCCTCTTTCTCCCCTTCCCGTCTTCTCCAGAGAATTCATTAAGCTTCTTTATGTTGTTTTCTCCAATGGTTTGGAAATTTCTATTCATTTGGTATTCAGAGCATTATGTTTTCAAAATGTGCAATGGAAACCTGGATATGGTGGGCATGTTTTACCCCTAGCACTCAGGAGGCTGAGAAAGAAGCCCGGGGGTGGGGTGGGGCCAGCTGGGGGGAGTATAGTGAGGTCCCCTTCCCAGGAGAAAACCAAACCAACCAAAGGGAAACAGGGAGTATATACAAACGGTTTTTGAAATGCACAGTTTCTTGAAAATGTCCAAATACGTGGAAGAAAATAAAAAATGACTGTAAACTACCTTTCCTCAGCCTAATCCCTCCACGGTTTCCCCGTTATAACCTACTGCCACTCCCACGACAGAGAACCTGACTTCTCTATCCGACATTGCTTTGCTTTCAGTCTTAGATTTTCTTTCCACTCACACTATATTCCCAAGCAACCTACCATTTATTTTTGTCCTTTTGAAATGTGTGCGAATGGAACAATATGAAGAAAGACCTTCGGTGACTTGCTTTCACACCTTCCTTGTTAATATTGACGACAGTTCCATTGGCTTTTCCAATTTGAACATTATTTTATTGGAAGACTATAAACGTTTTATTGTGCTGCTTAGATATGGGTTGTATGTTGTGTTTTGCCATTTATCCAGGGGTTTGTTCTTAGCCAGTTTTTGTATGAATGTCGTGAGCAAGGTGTGAGAGTTTGTGGTTGTGTAGGAAATGCTAGCTAACTTTCCCAGGTTCATCAGATATAGAATGCTGACGCTCTGACTTCCTCTCAGCTGCATTTGATTTGCAAACCTTAAGCATGGGTTGTCATCATCTGTGCCAGTTAGTTTATGCCAACTTGACACAGGCTGGAGTCATCTGAAAGGAGGGACCCTTAATTGAAAATGGCTTCATAAGCTCCCACTGGAGGGCACTTTCTTAATGAGTGATTGATGGTGGAGGGACCAGTCCATTATGGTGTTGCCACTCCTGAGCTGGTGATCCTGGGTTCTAGAAGAAAGCAGAGTGAGCAAGTCATGGGGAGCAGCACCCCTCCATGGTCTCTGCATTGGCTTTGGCCTCCTGGTCCCTGCCCTGTTTGAATTCCTGTCCTGACTTCCTTCAATGATGATATGTAAGCTGGATAAACCCTTTCATCCCCAAGTTGGTTTTGGCCATGGTTTTCGTCACAGCAACGGTGATCCTGACTAAGGCGACACCACTGGTGTTCCCTGGTCATGGTTTTCCTCACAGCAACGGTGACCCTGACTAAGGCGACAACACCACTGGTGTTCCCTGGTCATGGTTTTCGTCACAGCAACGGTGATCCTGACTAAGGCGACACCACTGGTGTCCCCTCTTTTTTATAACCAGAATGATGATTATTACTTTAAACTTGAATTATGATCAGTATTCATTATTAGGTAAACTTTCTCTGGTCATTCTTTCCTTCTGATATGAATTTCTCTCTATTAAACTACAGCTTATGTGTTTTTTCCAAAGTGAACCCCTGTAAACAGACAACAATCTTTTTAAAAATCTGACTAATGTCCTTATTTCTCTACCATTTTTGAATAACAGCATAAGTATAGTTTACTGAATTGTTAAACTCTGAGCCCTTTGACTATGTTTCAGCATCACTGCCTTGCTTTTATTTTTGTGGGTGGGTAACTTGCCTTTTGCAGATGTCTTTGTTCCCCTTTTCTGACTGAGTTCAGGACTGCCGTTCGGTTTTGGATGTTCTATAGGGTCATTTGGGTGCGTCTACGTTTTGATTTTTGATTTTTGATCATATGATTTTGATGTACTTTTAAAGAGGACTCATTCATTTCATTCTAGAAAATTTATATACATTGTCTTTTTATATTGGTCTTTCTCTTTTGCACTTATAATTCTCTATTTTGCTTAGCATCTCTATATATTTGAAATAGAAAGGATTTTAGACCATAAATCTTTTACATTTCACAGAAGGAAATATAAAATTCCATTTATTCTAACCCAAATTATGCTTTCCCAACCCCATTATGTTCTATGGAACTAGGAAGAACATGAGAAAGTTGTGATACTTTTCAGGGAGGGGCCTGTGTTAATATTCTAAGGATTGCAGCATTGCCTATGACTATGGCCTATCCTTTGGTGGTCATCTGTGGATTCTTTTGTGGAATTAAAGAATGTGGAGGGAAATAGTCCAGGAAGATGTAAAGTCATCACCTATAATATTGAAGAGGAAAAAATAACTGTGTAATAGTTAACAATTCTCAACTCGTGCACCTTTGGGATGAACGAGAACCTAGCTAAGGACACAAGAAGAGACAGACTCCAGGACTCTCTCAGAACAGCTATGTGAATAATGGTGGAAGTGCCAGAGCCTCCGGAACCTTCAGCGCTATCTCTTCTCAACAGGCATTTCGCAGTCTTCTCAAGATCCCACTGACTAGACTGTGGCACATGGGCAGTGTATTTGGGTGAGTGGGAAGTCATCAAGTAACGACTTGTTTGCAATATGAAGTTGTAGCTTCTGCTGTCCTGTGGGTTTCTCCTAAAAGAAGGCGGCATTCTTTCCAGAGAAAGGGAGGTTGTGCATGCCTAGGCATCTGCCACCTCCTCTCATGGACAACAATGCTAAGCAGAACTCCAGGCCCATGAACCTTGTATAAATGGAATAATATTCCTGAACTAGAATATCTTATGGCAAGTGGAAACCAGCTGCATGAAAAAAATGATAACAGAACTAAGAACATAAATGCTTGTTCAGATTACATGTGCTGTCCTGATGTTGATGTGCCTTCCAACTCCACAGTTTATAAGCCATTCGCTGATGAGGTATGCACATCTCAAAAGGGTTGGCTATAGATTTGGCAAGGGTTGTTTGATGCGGTGGGCTGTTTTTGTTTGTCATTGTGTTAGCCTGGCTTTCGTTGCTAATAATACAATATAGCATCTGGATCAGTTATAAAAATCTGAAAGGCTTATTTGGATAGTGGTTCTGAAGGTGCAAGATCTAGGGGCTGTGTCTGGAATGACATCCTCATGGCGGAACACCAGGGCTGTTTTACAGATCATTACATACCAGGAGACAGGGAGTGTAAGATGTGTGTGGACATACACACGACTGTATGTAGTTCACAAATGTTTTAGCAGATCATACTCCTCTTCTCACACACACACACACACACACACACACACACACACACACACACACACACACTCATACCCTGTCTCTTTTTCATGGCTATGTGATGTCTCTTTTTCATGGCTATGTGATCTCTTTGCTTCTCTCTGTAAAGCCATCGGGGCTCAAAATTCAACCATGAAGCCTTTAGCCTAGTAACCTTATTCACACCTAAGGATTTCTTGGTGTCCTCCTCTCTAACCATATTCAGATTAAATTTTCATTCTCTTCATGCCTCATGGTAGAAACTAAATTTTGACACACAAAGCATCGGAAGACATTAAAACCACAGCTGTCTGTGTCTCTGGTTGGCCATTTTAGGCAGCTGTGAGGCACAAGTTTCGTCAATGGTGTATCTAGCTAGTACCATCTACTACAGCATATGGAAATTTGGTTGAAAACCGTGGAAAGGAAACATGGTACTTTACTTTCAAATATCTTAGTCTTTCATTCTTCTCTCCTTGCAGCTTTGAAGTCCAGCAAAGAAGGGAAATCCACTGAGAAGCGCCTGGAAAGGTAAGTGTATTCATTACATGACCTTGACAAACATTGCCTTTACCACATTGATTTTTCTTTTATTCAGAGATTTAAACCCTTGGATTAAAGATACAGCTGACAGGACAACTTCCTTAACCACCTGCTCATCCCCTCTCATAGGCAAAAGTGCTGAGCAATAGTTAGCGGAGAACGGGCGCAAACACAGCGATGTGCTGAGGGTGGCCGAAAGCGATTGCGCGTCTGCTGACTTTTGCTTTCTTTCCAGCAGTTAAGACGTTCCAATAGAGCCAAGTTTACTAAGATTAATGCTCGATGGAGAAAGAATGCACTGCTGCCACTCCTGGTCAATATTTAAATAAAACCAGCTGGCCAAACAAAGCATTTAAAATAAAACGCAAAGCGGCGTTTCCATTGGGTTGGATGAGTTTATCACGGAAGTGAGTTGTGCGGTCGAGTAGAGGAGCCGGTACTGTATCATGGCGACCACTTTCTAGTTTGGTTAGGGCTGCTTACCTTCCAACCAGTCACACTGGACCCTTCCTAAGCAAGTTACAGGAAGTGAACTTCGAGCAATAGGGAGAAATAGCAGCTCGGTCTCCTGTGAAACGTTATGGTTGAGTTGGTTTTTACATGGAAAAAATGTAATTGTTTCATTTTCGTAGGTATATTTATAAGCGCACCTCTGTACAGCAGTGTTCTTTGATTCATTGTTTAATTTCTGTTCTGCATGAAGTATTTTAATTTAGAGAATTCACTCTGAGGAATTATAGGGCTGCGCTTTCATCAAGAGTCTTTGGAGGCCAAGGTGAAATATGCCATAATTTTATGTTTGTTTCCATCATCAATTATGTTTTTGACAATTTTAGGTTTTTTTCTGTCATTTTTATTATAGTAATTATGGCTGTGACCACTTTGATTAAAGTTGAAAAGCCAATTTGATTTACTTTCTATTTTAAGTTATTTTTAACTTTATGACAAACTTGAGTTTTTAATGTTCTTTTTGAGAGTAGAGTATAGTTTTACAAAGAAATTGGAGAAAAATCTCTTTTGAATCATTAAAGCATTACCCATAAATGCTTTGGAGGATTTACTTACAGGTGACCGAGTTCTGGTAGACGGATCCTGGCTGTCTTGGAATGTTACTATAGTAGGTGGCCATCGGGAAGAAAATGCCCTGCGAAGGGGCAGCTGATCCTCACTTTCATGTACTGTTCCCCCGCCTGCAGCCTTGAGCCATTTCTGGGCTCTTGATAGCATTTAATTCTATGTGCTCACAACTTACTGGAGTTAGAGATGGCGTAGCCACCTCGGAGACTTTGCAATTAGACACTGTGGCTTGGTGCTCGCATTCCTTTAGAGAAGGAGGTGTTTTCACACTGTGTTCACTGTCTTAGCATTCTTTGGTGAGTTAAGTGGTCTGGAGTCAGACTTGGGTTTTTGTCCTGCTTTGGTTAGTGGACCATGAACAAATTATTCATTCTCTCTTTGTGTTTATTCTCTTCTCTGTCTGTGAAATGGAGCTGAAAAGACATATTCTGCCTCAGGTGGTTGCCGTGCAAGAGCACGTCCTACTCCATGTTAAGCAGATGTCACTTGGTGCTGCTGCTGCTGCTGCTGCTGCTGCTTCCTCCTCCTCCTTTCCTTCCTTATTCTCGACCTCCTCCTCCTTTTCCTCTTTCTCCGCAGCAGTAGCAGCCTTATGAATTTATTAGATACTTTGAAAAGTGTGTTTTAGTTTGCGTATTTATATGTATATGTGTGTGCACATGTACGTGTGCATGTGTACGTATGCATAAGTGCGTAAGTGTTGTTTGTGTGCACGTGTGTAGGACAGAGACTGACATCAGGTATCTTCCACCATTGCCTCCTGGCTTACTTTCTGAGACTTTCTCACTTAACCCGTAGCATGCCAGTTGGTTAGCCAGCCCGGTGTGGACATCCTCCTGTTTCTGCCTCTCTAGCAATGGGATCGCTATGGCAGCCTCTTTGATGTAGACGCTGGGATCAGGCTCCGGTCCTCCTGCTTGTAGAGCAAGCTCCTTATGCGCTGAACCATCTCCCCAGCATCGCCCATTCTTTGACTACATTTTAAATCGTGTTTAATTATTTGTGTGTGTGTGTACCTGTGTGTGGGTATGTCCATTGGAGTACAGGTGCCTTTAGAAGCCCAAAGTGTCAGATCCCTCTGAAACTGGAGTTACAGGTAGTTTTTAGTTGCGTGATTTGATCTGGGTAGTGGGAGCTGCTGGATCTTTAGTAAGAGCCCTAAGCACTGCTAAGCATGGAGCCAGGGCCAGGTACCCAGTTCCTGCTCTTTTGTTTGCTGGCATGTTTGAAACAGGGTTTCTCTGTATAACAACCCTGGATATCCTGGAATATCCTTTGTAAACCAGGCTGGCCTTGAACTCGCAGAGATCCACCTGCCTCTGCCTCCTGAATATTGGGTTTAAAGGCATGCACCACCATGCTGGGCTACCTGTTTTTAAAAAGATGTTTCCTGGTAATATTTTCAAAATGAACACATTATTACTACCAAAAAGTGAGAAATTATTGCTTTATCATCAGTCATCAACTGAGAAGATTTCTTTTAATAGCCATGGACCATGAGTCTGGTAAGATGGCTCAGCAGATGGAGATGCTGCTGCCACCCCGATGGCGAACATTCCATCACCAGACTTCGCATGGCAGAAGGAGAGTACAAACTACCATGTACTGGGTCATGTGCGAATATACAGACACACACACACATGTACAGAGAGAGAAGAGGGAGACGAGGGGCAGGAGCATATCAATAAATGTAATTTAAAAAGAAAACTGAGAAACAAGGCTTTCAGAAGAAAAAAAAGGTCAGGGTTAAGTTTTGTGGACATCAGGGAAATGGATCTTTTTGCTGTGTATGGTCAGTTACTCAGTTACTAATTGCTATAATCTTAAGTTAAAGTCTTAGGTAATCAGTGATTTTCTGCTAGGTAGCTTGTTAGGAAGTTTTAAAGAGAGCCTTGGTGGGTGTAGACCTGCGCCCTTCTCTGTTCCCCTCAGCCATCTATCCCTTTTCTCTCCGCAGTGTTCACATTTCCTTTGGGTGCATACTATAGTAGACGCTGGCAGCCCTGCACTAGGGCGGCCACAAGCTAGCCGAAGTACATGCTTGTTCTCTGGGGTTCAGACCTTGATCTAAGCATTCGCCCTTGTTGCAGGTGGACATTCTGCCCTGACCATATCTATGAGACCGCGGCTAGCAGGTGCTATTAGTTGGCTACCGTGTCTGTCTTGGCTCCTGGTGGTCACCATGCCTTCTTTAATCTCCAGTCACCCTTCAGTAATCTGAAGTTAGCCATTTGGTTTGTCTTGCTTACAATTCAGGAACCTTAACTAATAGCTTATACGTCAGTGTCCTAGATTTAGAGTAAATGGCTGTGGTTGGAGCTTTACAATGAAGACACCATTACCTTCTTCCATTCTGTATAAGAGCTGAGTGTTTTACAGTAGATCACCAAAACAGATCCCTAAAAGGCACATTTTTGGTGAGCTTCCTATGACTTCAGTCCTGGGTACAAAGACGTTCCCTTCCAATGGCTTCCCTAAACAATGCAGGATGCTTGCATACCCGGAGGAGAGGCAGGGAAGCCATCTGTCTACTGTCTGGGGTCTTGGGCTCCCTGGGGTTGAGGCCTGAGGAGAGGATGCGATTCTCTTTCATTTATCCCAACATCTCAGAACAAAACAATTGTATTGTTCATTTTTGTTTCTCTGAATTTTAATTTCTCTTTTCAATATTTTTTGTTCCACTGAAGTCCTTTTCGTTAATGTGTAAAATGTGGTTGGAAACATTGTTTGGGCCTCTGGCATCCTTACGGTTTCCTGAGAATGGAACAGCAAGTTTCCCTTTGAGTCTTCCTTATTGACTCCTGTTCTGTGCAGGTGCTAGAACAAGGTGTTCAATGACTGTTCTCCTAGAGACGTTACATTTGTTCCCTCCCCTATTGTGACTAAGTAACATGGCTGCATTGCATGCTGGGAAGAGCTTCAGCTAAAATGTTAGGAAGAATGCCTTCAAGTTTGGTTCTGCAGCTTGCTAGCTTTGTGACTCTAGGCAATGGTCCTAACTCTGACATTTCCTATTCCTACCACTTCTATTTCCCACAGTCTTCTAATATAGTCATATCATGTAATATAGTCTAAATCTACAGGTAATTATTACATTGTCACAATGATGTAATTGTTTTCACATTGAGCCAGAAGGTATAACCTAGTTGGTTATTTCTTTTAATATGTAAATTTTAATGTATTCTGTAATTAATATGTGGTTTCAAATATTATTTTCCCCAATGTCTACTAGTACCATATGAAGAAGGATGGTAGCAGGTGGGACAGATGTTTCCATTTTATTGATATGGAAAGTAAGGCTTAAACCAAGTAGTTTGTCCAGAGCACAACTAGTATCAGATCTCTGTAGATTAATAGTCTTAATCAGCACAGTTGTAATGAATACTCTCACTCCAGTTGTTTTGCTAACCAGGAGGTCTAACATGGAGAGCAAGAGCACGCTTGTGTAGCATGCTCAAGGTCCTCACTGGACACCCCACAGTACTGATCGCAGGCAGGGTCTTGAGGAGTTCTGTCTGCACACTTGTGTAGCATGCTCAGGGTCCTCACTGGATACCCCACAGTACTGACAAGGCGGGGTCTTGAGGAGTTCTGTCTGCACGCTTGTGTAGCATGCTCAAGGTCCTCACTGGATACCGCACAGTACTGACAAGGCGGGGTCTTGAGGAGTTCTGTCTGTATCTTAGCATTCCCTTTTCATAGCCACATGGGTGCTGCTCATTATCAGTTACTATTGCTGCCATCATCCGTGACATATGACTGTGTTGCTTGGTGCCCTCAGTTGTTGAGCAGCGGCGGTCCTGATGTCTGTAAAGGCACCTTCTTTTTGTTGTTGGTCTGATAGAAAAACGATGAAAATTTAGTCCCTGTTTAAAACTTTCCCTTTAAAGGACTCGATTTTCCCTGCAAGCTCCCTAAAATGACTTGGAGGAGAATCCAAAATTGTGGTGACAGAGGAACCCTGATGTTTTCCTTGCCTGTCACCACCTCCATGCTTGGCATTTGTTGTTTATCAGGCAAGAAAAGAAGTGGTAAAACTTGGCCTGGGGTTTTCTCATCCCTAGGTGTGAAATTATTTCAGAGCTATAGTAATAATACTTTGCATTTCTATCATGATTTTATTTGAAGATCTCAAAGTGTTCCGCTGGTGTTGATAGAGCTTCACAGCACTCTCTGAAGTAGGTAAGGAGTATTAGAGATTATTCCCTCTAAGAACATTTTCACTTCAAATCCCATGTGGGACTTGAAACGCTTTTGTATTGTTTGGGAATCTCAATAGTCTGAGGTGCCATGCATGTTGGGAGCTTCCTTTACATTCAGGCCTCTTTAATCCCCACTACATTGAGCAGAATCAAGTAGTTCTTTATAAGTGGGTATGACATTTTGTAAGTGAACTAAAATAGAAGGAATTTGCTATCACCTTTTGTGTGACTGTTTAAAAATATTTAATATTGTTCGTCAGCAATGGAGTCTCCCGTTTCACAGCTAGACTTTCTTTCTACAGTAGCAGATTGTGTAGCAGTGAGTATACTGAATGACTAAGAAGAACTTGTCCTAGGAGGACAGTGCCCTTTAGAAGCTCAGGACCTGTCAAACAACCGAAATACAAATCGAGATTGAATCCTGATTTATAAGTGTCATTCTGAAAACTTGTTTTAAATTTTTTTCCATCTACTTTATTTTTTATTTATTATTTTTATTTTATTTTTATTTTTTGATACTTTATTTACATTTCAAATGCTTCCCCCTTTCCAGGTCTCCCCTTTGAAAACCTCCTATCCCCTTCCCCCTCCCCTGCCTCTATGAGGGTATTCCCCCCCCCCCACTCACTCCCGTCTTCCCCCTTGGCATTCCTCTACACTGGGGCATCTAACACTCTCAGGCCCAAGGGCCTCTCCTCCACCTGATGGACAACAAGGCCCTCCTCTGCCACATACGTGGCCCGAACCATTAGTCCTTCCATGTGTATTCTTTCGTTGGTGGTCCAGCCTCCTGGAGCACCAGGGGGTCAGGCCAGTTGACACTGTTGCTCCCTCTATGGGGCTGCAAACTCCCTCAACTCCTTCAGTCCCTTCTCCAACTCCTCCATCTGGGACCTCACTCTCAGCCCAACCATTACTGAGAAGTGAAACTCGGGTATTCCGAATTTTGGGGCTAATATCGACTTATCAGTGAGTACATACTGTGATCGTTCTTTTGTTACTGAGTTACTTCACTCAGGATGATATTTTCAAGTTCCATCCATTTGCCTGCGAATTTCATGAAGTCATTGTTTTTAATAGCTGAGTAGTGTTGCATTGTGTAAATGTACCACATTTTCTGTATCCATTCCTCTGATGAGGAACATCTGGGTTATTTCCAGCTTCTGGCTATTATAAATATGGCAGCTATGAACATAGTGGAGCATGTGTCTTTATTACATGTTGGAACATTTTCTGGATATATGCCCAGGAGAGGTATAGCTGGGTTCTCAGGTAGTATTATGCCCATTTTTCTGAGGGTCCGCCAAACTGATTTCCAGAGTGGTTGTACCAGCTTGCAATCCCACCAGCAATGGAGGAGTGTTCCTCTTTCTCCACATCCTTGCCAGCATCTGCTGCCACCTGAGTTTTTGATCTTAGCCATTCTGACTGGTGTGAGGTGGAATCTCAGACTTGTTTTGATTTGCATTTCCCTGATAATTAAGGATGTTGAACATTTCTTTAGCTGCTTCTCGGCCCTGTGAATTTCTCAGTTGAGAATTCTCTGTTTAGCTCTGTTCCCCATTTTTTGATAGGGTTATTTGGTTCTCTGGAGTCTAACTTCTTGAGTTCTTTGTATATATTGGATATTAGCCCTCTATCAGATGTAGGATTGGTAAAGATCTTTTCCCAATCTGTTGTTTGCCGTTTTGTCCTATTGACAGTGTCCTTTGCCTTACAGAAGCTTTGCAATTTCATGAGGTCCCATTTGTCTATTCTTGATCTTAGAGCATAAGCCATTGGTGTTCTGTTCAGGAACTTTCCCCCTCAAGGCCTATACCTATACATAGTAAAAGCAATATACAGCAAACCAGTAGCCAACATCAAACTAAATGGAGAGAAACTCGAAGCAATCTCACTAAAATCAGGGACTAGACAAGCTGCCCTCTCTCTCCCTATCTATTCAATATAGTACTTGAAGTTCTAGCTAGAGCACAAAAGGAGGTCAAAGGGATATAAATTGGATAGGAAAGAAATCAAAATATCACTATTTGCAGATGATATGATCATATACTTAAGTGACCCGAAAAACTCCACCAGAGAACTGCTGCAGCTGATAAACAACTTCAGCAAAGTGGCCGGATATAAAATTATCTCAAACAAATCAGTAGCATTCCTATACTGGTAGGATAAACAGGCTGAGAAAGAAATTAGGGAAATGACACTGTTCACAATTGTCACAAACAATATAAAGTATCTTGGTGTGACTCTAACCAAACAAGTGAAAGGTCTGTTTTAAATTTTAATGTGGTGTCACTTTTCCTGGGGCGATGTTAACAACCATCTATATTTCCCAGATAGAGGACCAAGAACCTACTCTAGACACATCAGCTTGGTGAACCAGTGACTGTCAAGGGAACACTTTCAGGAGCACAGGTGATAGAGAAAGTCCTACTGCAGAAGGGAGATTACTCAGAAACTGGGTCACTGGTTGATTCCACAAAGCTCCTCTTTAGAAGCAATTGTTTACTGCTTATGTAACCTTGGGAAGGGGCCCTGTGAGTTTTGAAGGTCACTGAGCTTTGTGAGTCACATGATCACACTCCCTCCCTCCTTCCCTCCTCGAGGAGGGACTGCTTCATTCTGGAAGGAAGAGTTATACAATTTTAATAATGCATGCGTACATACTTGGATCTATTTTTGCTTTAAATATTGGAAAAGCTACCTGGGCGCTGTTTGGGCTTGCTACTTTCTTGTGGCCAATGGTGCAAAAGTATAGCAGGCCTGTTATAGCACAAACCATTCAGGGACAAACCATTTGATCTTACAGCAGCCACCGTCTGGGGCTTCTTGTCCATGCAGTGGTAGAAAGCTTTGCTGTATCTAGTCAAAAGAGGTTGTGTTCTTTAGTGTCACTTCAAGGTCAAACTCTCCATGGTCCTAACATTCTATCACCACCCAAAGTCCTTCCAGGAACCTCGTGCTGGTCTCCACTACCTTAAGGGACACTTCCAGTTTATTTCTAATACCAGGAAAACCCATTCCCCACTCTCCTGCAATTCTCTACCTAGACAAGATGAGAGGAAGAAGGACAGTTTTAAGCAAAGCAAAACCAGCCTGCGCTTACTTTTATTCATTGTCCTTTGTGGGGTCTGGCACATTCTTTTCAATGTATTTAAGCCTTAGAGAAAAAAATCCTTACTGGTGACAGGATTAGATGGTTTGAATTGCCTGTGAAAACTTTTATTTTAGACACTCCCCTAAGGCCAAGTGTGTTACAGCTCTTCAAGTGAGAAAGGGAGAGAATCCCAGGAAAGATGACCTACAGAACTGATTGGTGCTTCTAAATGATGCAGCCCCGATTCAACATTGAGAAAAGGTGAGGTTTCACCGTCCGGTGGGCACTTTATAGTTCTCAGATGAGTGTCAGCTGGCTGCATAATTCATCTTTTTTTCTGGCTTCTCAGTTGTCTTTCTTTTTTGGAAAATAATCACTTAAGATCTATCATGTAAGGATTTGGGAGGATGTTGGCAGAATTATGGATCTCTGTACCATTTTCCCTGGAGTCTTTGCTCAAAGGAGGATACATAAATTTCCTGCTAATTATGCAAAGATAGATTTATCATTGAAGACGCTTTTGGCTGCAAATAATCAAAAAGTCAACTTGAAATGGTTTAACAAACTAAGGGAGTTAAGATGAAAAAGCTTCCCACCCCTCCTGTCTACCTGCTGAGCCCCTTGGACGTCCTGATTGATGGGACGATGCTCCAGGACCCTAGCTCTGAAAGTTCGGAGACTCACTTTCCCCTGGTGTTAGGCAAGTGGGGACCCATCGGGGTGCCTCTGATGGCTGGGTTGGTGCTGCAGGGAGAGGGATCTGAGCACTAAACTGGTTGACAGATTGCTAAGCACCGACAAGTATTTTGTGAATTGTTCTACCAACTTGCATTTGAAATTCCTCAAAACAAAACCTATTAGACTAGGAAAAATGAAGTCTACCAGGAGGCAAGGCTTACTTCCCGAAGGGTGTCTCTATAGGTTTTGGTAGTCTCTGGTTTAGTGATGCCATCACTTCCTGTCTTGCCCTTTTTCCTCTTCCACATTTACTATGTTGACTCCTGTCTTAGACTGATTGTCATGGTTTTGTTTGTTTTTGTTTTTGTTTTTTTTTTTCTTTTTGGTGAGCCTCATGCAGATATGACAGCACTCATGGACCAATGAGACTATTCTCAATGAGTCTCACTTTAAAAGCAAAGATTCTTTAATCACCCAGCAGTACTACATATTCTTCCTGAATCAGGTATTGGCATGCAGAACAAGATAACCAAGAGCATGTAGAACAGATTATCGAGAATCTTACCAAGGGCAAGTAGAACGAGATTACCAAGGACTTTACCAACTTTCTTTCTGTTGTGATCTGTAGAAAATAGAGTTTGTAGCATACTAGATAAGGAGAAAGGATACACACAGTTGAAGGTGGCACACATACAAATGTGTGTGTGTGTGTGTGTGTGTGTTTGAATGAATAGGAGGCTCCTGCTTTAGCTGAACCTGGTCAAGCTGTCTTAGGACCCAAAGAGTAAATATTAGTGCAGCAGAGACCCTTTCTCTGTTTTAAAAGAAAAATGATTTATTCCTGATGTGAATAAATGCACCTTTCCTTAGGTACATGAAAGTATCGCCTCAAAGTCCTTTGAGGAAGGAAGACACTCAATAAAACTAGAACTCGTGTTCATCAGAATTGTTCAGAAGGATAGCCAGTAGATTACTTATCTGTTTGCTTATTTGTGATGATGAGTTGACTCACATAATTAGGAAAGCTGAGAAATTCCATGCTGTGTCATCTACAAACTGTAAACCCAGAAAAGCTAGCAGCTCCATTCAATCCCTGCTCAATAGCTTGAGAGGCAGTGTAGTTAGAAGGGCAAATCCCAGTCTGAGGGCAAAAGAGGATCCGCAGATGTGTCCCAGTTCAGACAGTGGGACAGAAGCAGCAGCAATTACCCTTCCCTTAGTCTATTTGGGACTTTGAGGGTTTGGATGTTGCTCAGGTGCACTGGGGAAGCCAGTCTGATTTGCTGAGTCTATCGTCTGAAACATTAATCTCATTCCAAAACATTGACACACCTAGAAATTGTGTTTAGTTAGGGCACCCTTGGTGCATTCGAGATGGTACAGGGACTCCATCAGCACAGGGCTTTGCCTAATGTGCAGAAGGAGAGAGAGGGGACCGGTGCTGCTGTTCTGTCTAACACAGAGAAATGTCCTCTGTGTCTCCTACGGGGATGTTTCTTTTCTTTTCCTCTGTACCTACTCACCTTCCTTCCATGGCTTGGGTTAGGTGAGGCATTTCCCTATTTTGGAGTCAGTTGTGGCCCAGGGCACAGACAGAGTACACCTGGCTGGCTGCCTGCTTACTTACACTTAATCTTACTTGGCAGTCTTGAAAGAGACTTTCCAAAGAAGGTTGAATACAAGGGGAGGCAGATGGATCAACAGGCCTGTTATTTACGTATTGGTTTTCAGGTTTTCCATTGTTGATAACACTGGTAGAGGGCCTAATGTAAATGACTTAGTTACCAACTGAGCCATTTACCTAATTACTTATTCCAACTGAAGGGTACCACATACAGTGTGCACTTACATAGTTCTTCCCCAATGGTGTCTGTCAGTCGTTTTATCTTAGTGAAAATGCTTATTTGCTTTGTAAATGGAAAAACGTTTTGTATGCATTCTGCTTCTTTAAATCTCTCATAATTACTTAATTTTTATTATGTAACTAATGCATTTGCGTTTTATAATATTTGGAAGCCACGTCAATAAAAGAGGAGAAAATAAAAAAATGAGAGTTCTTACTCCTACTCTCCAGAGATGATCAACTGTGTCATCATTGGACACCTTTTCCAGTTAGGATGTTGACATACTGCTTGGAGAAAGAGGTACATCCTGATTTTTCTACTTAGCTTTATATTGTGAATGTTAAATGCTCCCCCAAACCATCAGCATCTAGGTCTGCACTGCGTTCTGGCATGGGGAGCTTGCCTACAGAAAAATGGAAAAACTCGTCTGCTTTTCAAAGTGGTCCTCAGGCTGAGCTGCAGGAACACAACCCAAGGCCTGTGTGACTGACTACATACTGCCTAACTGGCTTCTAGAAGACAGGATGATTAGAGAAGTTGGCCAGAAATTAACTTTCTATGATAATAATCGTCCTCTTGGAGACCACTTTCCTGAGGATAATTTGAGTGAGCTCATTTGCTGTTTTGTAAGGAGGATAGCTCAGCCTGAGTATCCCTGTAAGGAAAATAATCAGCAGCCCCCCTCAGGGATCTGGAAGCATCTTTGCAGCACAGGTCAGGGCAGCCCCTGCAGTCTGTGCTTGCTGGTCCTGATACAGCAAATGCAGGCGTGCCAAATTGCTTTGCTCCGGCTTACCCCTTCTTCAGAATGAATCCATAAATGCTACAGGAGGGAAGCACATGAACATTTGCTATACAGAACCCAGAAAATGTCCTGCCTACTTAATCCTCTTCCTATTTAAGGGGGGAAAGTCTGTTTATACTTGAGCTGAGAATTGAAGGATCACAAAAGTGAATATTGGTTTCCAGGCTAGACATCACCATCTGTGCTTTCTCGGTTCCCTTGGAGCCACGGGTTGCTCTTTAATACACCTGTGTTGGTGGGAGGTCTGCAGTGCTTTCCAGAGTTCTTCCAATCTCTTCCAGTTCTGTGACTGTGATGACCACCTTTGGTGGGAACCTGAGCCCCTTGCTTAAACATGGGGTGTTTATTGTAGGATATTGTGAGATCTGATAACTGCCTCGGGATGATAATATCCTTGCCACCAACCCCCATGACTCCGTTAAATGATGGCAGGCAGAGAAGGCCGTTTCTCCCACTGTGTGTTGCTGGAATCAGAATTGCACATGAGCTCAGAGTCAGGAACTTGCTGCAATGATATTATTCCTTGCTGGCATCTTGGCTTGTAGGCACCCACCCCCAGAAACTGATTGGAAAACTTTCTGACCTGCAATCTCCTGCACTAGAGCTCTGGAGAACTCTTTAGCAGGGTCCATTTCAGGTTTCCCATCTCAAGGAACACACCGCAGTCTGGCTGCCCGTACCTTGTTTATGTGTCTGAGTCTTCTAGCTATCTTAGACTAGAGGTCTGGGGGGCCTTTTGGTTTAACACCGTAGACTCTGGGTGAGTAAAGCCAGTCATGATAAATAACTGTAAACACAGAGATGCCTGCCTGGAGGGGTGTTAGTGGAGAGGTGTGGGGATCTGCTTGGAGGGGCAACAGCCTGTCGAAGTAGTTTACCGTCTCCTAGGCATTGTGGGAGCACTTCCTGAAAACATGACAGGCATCAGGTCCATACTTCCCTTCCTGAGGCTGTAGGTACTCATCCTAAACTGTAGCCAGCATCTCAGGCTTTTGATAACTTGGTGCAATCAGGCGATGGGTCCCTTTTAAAAAGCATTCATCATTTAATCCCTTTCTCAACATGTGGGGCATATACTGTCCTTGCATGCTTAATGGGTAAAGTATCTTGGAGAACTCAAGTAACCTGACCAAGATGGCACAGCCAGGGTGACCAAGAAGAAGATGCTTTGACACAGTGCCATGAATCTTTGTCCAGGCAACACCAGGTGAGAGCCTGTCATTTCTGCATTAAAGGATAGGGGTTTCTGATGGATTCTTGTGGTGTACCTTGCTAACAAAACCGGATCTGCTATGGCAATTGAGGGAGGCCATGGCTTGGGTGGGCAGGCACTCTACATTATGGGGCAGTCACTGATTCAGGCTGTTGGGCTGGCCAGCAAATGCCCGTCCTTGCTAAGCCATTTTGCCAGCCCATCTCTCCGCTTGTAAAATAGATACCTGTTTGTTGAAAGCTAGAGAATTGTGAGTCTGTAGAGTAGGAGGCCCTAAGAGAGTTGGAGCGCATGGCAGGTTGTAGTAAGTGTGGTGAGAGGCAGCAGAAGGCAGGAGCTTGTTCCAGAGTTCTTGGGGTGACCTCTAGGTAATGTGTCATCCCCCCGTTGGGAACCTCAGTTAGTATTCCAGAAATTTGGTCTCAGCTCAGGGACCAACATTTGTTCTGCACTGTCAGCCACAATGAAGAGTCTATTAGCAGCATGCCATTTCTTTGTGATGGGTAATTTGTGAGCTCAGATATGTGTGTCTAAAAAGATGGTGCAGAGGAGATGAAGGGCGTTCAAACCAAACAGTACGAAGGACCTTCTTTGTGACACGTATTTAGAGACAATTCAATTCTGGGAATAAATAATTGTGAAGTGGCCCACAGCCTGCTCTTTCATACCCTTATTCTAAGTGTGTGACATCCAATTTGTCTCACTCTAATTTGCCTCCAGCACCCAGCCTTGTGCCTTCAGGTCCTATGTACTTTTTCTGAAGACCCCTCACTCTTTAATTTTGTTGAAGGGACAAATTATGTAGAGGGGTTTTGGGACTTTCTTACATGAGATTACTTGGTAATTGTGCATGTTTATGGGTGATATGATAATATATGTATGCATAATTCACATTCACTTAGATGAACAGATCTTCATAGTAATTCATGTGATAC
The DNA here is from genome assembly GCA_028551405.1 of Uromys caudimaculatus. Classification (NCBI taxonomy): domain Eukaryota; kingdom Metazoa; phylum Chordata; class Mammalia; order Rodentia; family Muridae; genus Uromys; species Uromys caudimaculatus. Next base: position 92,876,006 of record CM052708.1, on the reverse strand, counting down.
ATGAGATGAGAATATGCCTTTGGTTAGCCACATTAGAGTCTTCAAGTCTTTCAGTTTCTTTCTATTAATGGTAAATGATGTACGCTATATACTATATGTAGACTATGTACACACATGTGTATACACACATAATATGTTTATGATATTGCATATTTACAATGGGTATATACAATTATCTTAAAAATTCATTTGCATTAAGAATTAAGTGGTTTAAAAATTCTGTATTAGTGATAGAATATTCACAGACATAAAGATCATGGAAGGGCCATGTGAAGGTTTGGGCCAGTGGTATCATTTTTGTTTGGGTGTATGTGAATTTCAAGTTTCATCGTTCACTGTAAAGCACTGTGGTTTGGACAGCCCCTCTCAAGACCTATGGTTCACTTGTGCTGCTGATACCACCTGTCACCAGCTTCTTCTCTTTTCTTTTACATAAATTACTCAATTACTTAAGTGTGTGTGTGTGTGTGTGTGTGTGTGTGTGTGTGTGTGTGTGTGTGTGCGCATCATGGCACAGATGTGGAAGTCAGAGGACAACTTGCTGGAGTTGCTTCTCACTTTCCACCATGTGTGTGTCCCTGGAACTGAACTCAGGCCCTTAGGCTTGGTGGTTAGTGCCTTTATCTCTTAAGTCATCTTGTCAGTCCCTTTTCTCTTCTCTTCATAGGTTACACCTCAGAGAAAGCATCCAGTCTTGGATAGCTGTAAAGTAGGTTGCCACAGGTTCTACTGCATTAAATGCTCACCTGAGCATGGGCTAATATGTACATGTAAATAGCCATGGTACAGTTAGCAGCTACAATGAGTAACACTGACCATTTAGCCATGTAATTATAGAAAAGAGATGTAATAGAATAAGTAGAATATTTATTCCTTGTTCTAAAGGAACTTTTGATGAATCTATTCCTGAGCCATTTTTTGAAGGACAAGAAAAATTGTCAAAACAAGGGGAGAATTCTTTCCTTCAAAGTATTTTTTAAGCTTGGAAAGAGAACGGGAAGACAGTGTCAAGTTTGCTGTGACTGGATTCTAGGGCTTGTGAGAATTGGACTTCTTGGACAACTTGGCAGAGTTATTTCAGTTGTAGAGTGGGTCTGCCTTTAGGAAGAGCCAGGAGAAAGAACCCAGAGACTATGGGAGCAACCTGAGATGGTGAAAATAAATGATACTTGGAAATCGGTGCATGGGGATGAGGTGACAGCTTAGATTGTTTCTTCCAGAGTCCCACAATGAAACTGTATTTCCTTCAACTACCGAAAAGATCAGCTATCCAACTGCTCCCTAAGGTCTCTTACCAATATTACTGCTACAAAAGTAAGTTTCCATCCTTCATTGAGACAGACAGATAGACAGTAGCATTTCCACAGTATGCATTTCTTTATTTGTTGTAGTCTCTTAATAATTTATGAGAAAAAGGCAAGAAAGACCAATGTTCCATTCATAGCTTTACTTGTTGGGATTTTTGTCTAGTTCTTTTTGTTACAAAGAAAAGTTCTTTTTTTTTTTTTTTTTTTTTTCTCATAAGTTTGACTACTTTGTCCACAGTAGGTGATTTGCCAGGCTTAAAAATTTTAAGAATATTTGCTTTCCTACTTTGTATATGTGTGAAAGAAAACAATGTAAATGTTTGAATTTCTCTCTCTCTCTCTCTCTCTCTCTTTAGAAAAACCAGTGGAGCTCTCTTGGAATGTATCTATTTTATAACATGTCTTACATGATAACTTGGGCAGATCAGGCCTAAAATGGCAACTATCATTCAAATTTCCTTGTACACACCCTGATTGTCTAGGAAAGAGAATTATTCAAGTTGCTATGCCTATTGCTCAGTTGGGCAACAGCTATTGGCATCATTGTTAAGCTCTTTGCATTAGAGTTATGTGAGTCTAAGAAATAAAATTAAGACAATTAATATATCATTTGATACTTTTTTATAATCAAGTCAATTTATGTCTTGAAAAAGTAAGGTCTTTCACCCTGTGTTAGTTAACTTTCTATTTCTGTGGAAATACACCTGAGAAAATGTACAGAAATACCTTCTTTTGCCTGATGTTTTGAGAGTTTGAAGTCATTTGGACCGTGCTGCTTTTGGGTCTTCAATGGATAGAGTCTGGTGGAGAAAGCTGCTCACTTCCTGGTGCCTACGAAATAAAAAGAAACAGAAGGAGGACTTCGGGTTCCTCTATTTCCCAAATGAGCACGAGACCAATGGCCTAACCTCCTCTCTGTAGTCCTCACCTCCTGAAGTTCAGCCCCTCCCACCAGTACTGTCAGCTGGTGACCTAGCCTCCATGGCTTTTGGGAGATATTTAAGGTCACATCGCACCAACAGCTACAATCTTGGTATTCATTCTTGACCAGCATGAAAAACATAATTCAAAATTGTGCTCCAAAGTTCTGCAAACAGACTGGACCAGAGAAAATGAACCAATACTTCTATTTTCTCAGTATTTATCAATTAAGGAAGCGATCAGAAATAGCTGCAACCTAGGATTCTAGGTATGAGCCATGATACTCTAAGAAGTGTTTTAAGGAGAATTGCTAACTAACAGTGATTAAGAGAATTCCCATGTAGCTTTAAACCACTCATTCAGTCTTCAGAGGCCTGCTTCCCAGAAGACATTGTCTGGGGTTTGTAGAGCCCAATTATGATTGACTGCAGCGCTTACACTTTCATTACAAGAACTACTAGGGAAGAATTGCTGTGTAAATTGTGTGTTGCTGTGAGAGAAAGGCCTGCTCAGGGATTCTAATCAGACTGTCAGCAGCTCAGCAGTCTGCACAGTCAGACTTCTACATGCTTTATACTGCCTGTTCTCTTGCACAGTATACATTTTGTTCTTGGTCTGGCTAGTGAATGAACAAAGCAGGAGAATGATGCTCTACATCCATTTTGTACAGTACAATTCACCAATACACTTGCATGATTTGTGTGCTGCAGATCTAAACTCTATAGTGACCATGCCTAAGCGGCTACTCTAGGAAAGACAAAGTGTGTGACCTTCCCCAACTATTTTTCAATCACTGCCGTGCACCGTTATGACTCCAAATCACATATTTGTTCTGTTATAGTTTTGAAATTTTCAAAAATATACGCATGTCTTTATTTTGCCCTATAGCATAGCCCACACTTTCAGAAACCTTTAAATCTATGGATCATCATTTAAAAATGGAATTTTGTACATTTGGTTCTAATGTTTCTCACAAATCTCAATTTGTCAAGGAAAGGGTTTTAGAAGTTGAAATCCATGATCTATAAGCTCTACTTTCTCATGCCATGCTGTATCACAAAAGAAAAGCGAGCCCCCAAACACCCTGGACAGTTCACCTCAGCATGGTTTTCAGAATGCATTAAGGAGGGTTTCAACTTCCAAGCCTCTTTTGAATAAAGTCATACTAATGCAATACAAATAAAGGCATCCAACCAATACAACGGACAACAAAGCAAGGTAACATTGTTGCTGTATATTATGGGCTTATGGTATACATGGAATGGTAGAGCTGGTGGGACTTCTACTGGTCTTGTACTTTCTCTCATCTTCTGTTCATCTCAGCTGTGATTCTGTGACAGAAGAAGGTGTGGATGGATCTAGGTTCTCTTCAAGCACTTGAAGCTTAATTGTGTTGCATGGGTTTATTCGTTTTTGAGACAAAGTTTTTCTATGTAGCCCAGGCTGGCTTTGAACTCATAGTTCTTCTGCCTCTGCCTCCTAGATGCTAGGATTTCAGGTATCTACTCCCACTCCTGGTCTCATCTTCATTATGCCACAGAAGGCACAAGTCTCTTTAGCTAGCAGATTGATTTCACTCCAACATTTCCCAGAGGGAAGCACCATAGCAGTTCTCTGTTTACTGTCAACTCCTTCCTTCCTGGTATATGTAGCCATGTTGCTGAGACCTAGATCTAAGCCCAAATAATAGGTTTTTGAAAGTTATGTAATAACCAGAAGCAGACTGTATGGGATCCTGTGTATGTGGTATCTTTGGTTCGACATTATATTAGTAACATTTGGAATCTTTCCCTTTTGCTTTTGAGAAATGATGTAGGCTTGTGGCTGTTACATGAAATGCTCTAAAATTTCAAGAGTGCCTTGAAGACACAAGAATCAATTGATCAGTTGTGTATTTAAGTACTTGGAATTATTTCCAGCTATTTGGGAAAAACATTTTCCCAACTTTTGTATCTATTTCTTTTCCTGACTAGTTCATCCACAGACTTTGCATGTGCAAGCCGGGCAGTGATTTACAGTCGGTCCCTCACTTACCCCCAACTGACCGAGTGGCAAAGGGTTTGTACATTAGTACTGCCAAGGTCATCTTAGAAGTCTATACCTTGAGGGTTTTTTCTTGTATAGGTTAGTGGATTTTTATCATAATTGACTAATTAAGTGGAAACTAGAGGTTTTTTTCTTTAACCTAAGGCCATTCTTAATATTCCTTTTAGTATTTAACTGTATAACTGTGAGAATAATCCATAACCACGGTACCTTTTCCTTTCATTGATACATAATGTGCATAGAAGTTGGCTTACAGGTCAGACTACATCTTTTGGAGCCAAAACACATAGTGGTTTTCTTGAAAGGGACACTCCCAATTTAGCCAGACAATATTGAACCCCATTTCTTTGCCAGCACCTTACAGCCACTATGAATGTTGAGTTGAAGCTCTATTGAGTGTGCATGTAATGTCTGGAGAAGCCTCCCTCTGTCCCACGGAAATGAGGACCACAAAAATACATGTCACTGATGGTTGCTTAGAATCTTGCAACACACAAGATATAACCAAGTGCCAGGGCCAGAGCAAAAGCCCAGCAATGCCAGTGGTTGGATACCTAACATTTTCTTTGTAATTTATCTCTTGATGTGCAGATGCCAAATTATTGAAATCACACAGGTGTTCCTGGGAAGAGTCTTTAAACCTGAAACCACCTCCTTCATCCTTTAAATGGAGTACACCCACTTAAACACCAACAACCACTGGCTGCATCTTGTACCATCATTTATAGATTTTTGTTTAATTTTACATTTTAAAAAGGCACAACAGAAACCAGTGGCATTTTCATGCTGGAACAAACCCAGTTTCATTTTTCGATGCCTATGTGATGACAATCTGGTTATTAGGTTGTCAGAAATTTTTGACAAAATGTAGTGTTGGACTACCTAATTACATTGCTTCAGTCCAATGGGGCTGCCGATCTGTTTCCTAATCATTTTGGGCCAGGGTTGTGTTGTAAAAGGCAAACGTATCAGTCATGTGATAAATGTTTGCTGTTTATGTTTACTAGACTAAGCAAAGGAAGTCTACTTAGGTCTGCTCTTGAGGGGATAGCAATAATGCGCATTGCTCAGAGTCCAGATGTCCCATCCTTCTGAAAGTTTTAAGTCATTGGGGGAGAAATTTGAAAGAACAAAGACTTTCTGCAGGTTTTCTTTCATTTCACTGAAAAGTATACAATGAAATCAGAAACCTTAGGGATACACATTTAAAAACCTCTTTTCATTGCCATCTACCCAATTTATATTTTTATTCAAAGAGCTGGCATTTTCTTTCAGATTCAATATCTAATTACTGGAGTATACAAAGAAGTCTTTTATATACTCTCCCTTGTATTGAGGTTGGTTCAGGTTTTGTAACATCATAATCATTTAATATTGGCAAAATTTTTAAAATGTATCCATATAACGACAGACATAACACTAAAATGCGTTCTGATAGCATGGCTGCATAGTCAGGTTTTCTTTCTTTGACAATTTTTGTATAAGAAAGGGCTGAGGATGATTCTCTGTGGTAGTGTACTGTTCTAGCTAGCATGCACAGGACTCTGAGTTTGATCCCAAGGAAAGAAACAAAACTTGTTTTGATTGGCATGGTCTATATCCCTGTAATCTCAGCACGTGGAAGGCTGAGGCAGAAGGATCCTGAGTTTGAGATCCTCCTGGCCTACATAGCAGTTCTAGGCCAGCCTACACTATATAGATGGCATCAAAACAGCAAGCAGGCAAACCAGATGGAGTTAAGTCCCTGTAGAGACGTGCTTGTTGTTATGTCCTTGCAGATAAATCACCAATTCCCAAGGGTGCTCAGCACTCCGAGGGCCTGTGTGCTATGGGCCCTGAGGGTTGAGCTTCATCATCGTCCCATAAATCCTTTTCTTTCTACATGAGCCTGCTGCTGAGGCAGCAAGGATGTAACTGCTTAGATTATATCTAGGAAGTGGAAGGAGGGCACACAGGTGGAATAACCTGTGAAATGTAGCTTCTCGTTGGGCTCAAGGCAGATAGTACAGGTTTTAAAGTGAACTAGAAAAATAAAGCTTTTGGAAGTATGACGTTCTGAAGGCAGTTCTACAAAAGCACAATGATTTGCGATACTTGCTTCTTTGAACAAGTAATTATAGTGAGAGATCAGTGAGAAGTGTTTCTGGTGGAGGGGAGGGGTGATCGTTCAGTTACACGGAGGAGCTCGCTCTACTGCTCTATGCACGGTAAGGTGACAATGATTTAGTCATTTATTCCATTGAACATTCTTTTGAGATTTTATTTCCTAGTATTTATGTGTTTGAGTGTTTTGCCTGCATATCTGCACCATGTGCATACATGCGCACATGTATACAATGCTCTTGGAAGCCAGAAGAAGGCATTGGATTCCCTGGAACTGAAATGATAAATGATTGTGAGCTGCACTGTGGCTGCTGGGAACTGAACATGCTCTTAGCCACTGAACCACTTTTATAAAGAACTTTTATAAAGAACTGTTTATAAGAACAGAGGTGTTTAAAGATTTGAAGTAAAGAAAAAAAAAAAAGGTTACCTATGTTCAAGGAGATGGAAATGATTGAAAACTATATTCTGGAAAAATCATAGTAAAGAGAACAGGTACCAGTGTTTGCTACAGTGAATCCCATCTACGGTCACTCACTGTACTTTTCCTGGTAGTAAAGCAGCCTTTGGCTTGATACCTCATGGAAATCTTTATGATATCTTTAGAATGTGATTGTTGCAGTGGGTCACCAGTTTCTGATTTGTTGCATAGATGATAGGATAAGCAGGTCAATCGCCTGCTACCATGAGCTAACTATTTGGGTGGGAGTTTTAGTTCTTGATTGCCCATTAACCCATTAGAAAGCTGTAGCCCAGGCAATCCCTTAGGCTCTGTGCAGTCATCTCTCATCAAGCAGCTATCATCAGCTACTTTGTTCAACACATTTGACAGGTTGATACTTGTGTCTATGAAGATGGGACGAGATCTTGGCTACTGCTCTGGGGTATCTCCAAGGGATGTTAAAAGTCCAATGGTTATGCACTGTCCTGGTTTACTGGTGCTACTGTAACAAAATCCTGCAGATTGGGTAATTATAGCAGCAGAAATCCATCTCTCTCAGTTCTTGAGATTAGACACACCAAGATCAAGATCCTTGTCTGCCAAGACTATCTTTATTCCAAATGGCTGCCTGGTCGTGGCATCCTTTGGGAGGGATATGTGCTGTGTCTTCAGTGGTGGGGTTCACACAGTGAAGAGGGTTCTTCTTTTACCTGTCACCCTTTGGCTATGGTGCTAATTGTATTGATGCTCTACTCCCATGACACTGTTAAATCCCAGAGGTGACAGCTTTTAATGCAGTTGCTTTGAGGATTAAGTTGTAACATGAATATTGGGTGAGGCACTGTAATTTAAACCACAGTGATTATGTTGTAAGATAAAACTAAGCTGATAGTACCTGTCATATATTCTTTATTTAATAAAAATTTTTCTAAATTTCTGCTAAGTGACTTTGATGAAGGGGTGTCATAGTTAGCTTCAGTTGTCAACTTGACGCACCTGGGAAGAGGGAACCGTAACTGAGGAATGGCTTCCATTGGGCTATGGGCATGTCTGTGGGGTGTTTTCTAGACTGCTGATGGAAGAGGGTCCACACCATTGTGGGCACTGCCTGGGCATCTGAAAATGGGCTGCATAAGAAAGGTAGCTGATCGTGAGCCTAGAAGCAAAGCAGTAAGCAGCCTTTCTCCATGGTCTCTGCTTCAGTTGCTGCCTCTTGAGTTTCTGCCCTCCCCTTCCTCCATGGCGAACTATAAGATGGAAAGTTAATAAATTCCTAAGTTGTTTTCATTTGTATTGTTTGTCATGCCAACCGAGAAACCAAACATGGGCAAGGGGTCAATATGCTATCTTGGTGAAAGGTAACTGGCAGAGATGCACAAAGGGGTTTGGGGAACATTTATGGTGACTTGCAAATGCGTTTCTGCTTAGATACTTCTCTAGAGAGAGTTCTCAACCAAACAACTTGAATTATGTTCACTTAGCATTGTCTGTTTATTTATGGTTTCCTTTTCAATGCAAGTTTTGTGAGCCATACTTCAAAAAGTGTGTGTGTGTGTCAGATGTCAATCTTGGGTGCCATTTCTTAGGTGCTGTCCACCTTATTTTTGGGGAGTCTTTCACTGGCACGAGGCTTCCTGGCCTGGTTAGTTCTAAGGGTCTGCCCATCTTTACCTGCTCAGTGCTGAGATCACAATGAACAATGCTAGCATGCTTGGCTTCTTGATTTGGTTTCTGGAACTTAGGTCCTGATGATTTTGTGGCACCTCTTTTACTGATAGAGCTATTGGAGGCATCTCAGGCCCTATTTTGTCAGTTTTATTTCTTGAGAAAGGGTTTTGTTTGTTTGTTTGTTTTTTGGTTTGTGTGTGTGTGTGTGTGTGTGTGTGTGTGTGTATGTGTGTGTGTGTAGAGGAGGTTGGCCTGGAATTTACTGTATAGCACAGCTACACATGGTAATTCTTCTGCCTCAGCCTTTGGAATATCAGATTCAGATTTATTGGGTCTTGTTCATGGTAGGTAAATACTTTACCACTGAGCTTCATCCCTACTTCTGCAAGGGTCTTCTACGTATTGTGGCTTTGATTTTCCTTCATCTCCCTACAACAGCCCGTAGATAATTCAGTCTCTTCTCTTCTCTTCTCTTCTCTTCTCTTCTCTTCTCTTCTCTTCTCTTCTCTTCTCTTCTCTTCTCTTCTCTTCTCTTCTCTTCCTTTCCTATGAGTTCATACCAGTCGCATTCAAATTCAGGTAGTCTCATTTAACAAACGCAAACAGTAGCACACAGTTTTGTCTTTCCCAAGGTCCCAAGGTGCGTTCCACCAGGACTGAAACTAAGTGCCTGATTCCTGCTTTAATGTTCTAGAATGTCTCATTTGGAAAAAAAAAATGATGCCTTCACAAGTATCCTGTAGCAAAGGCACACAGAACTGCATGGTGACATTTTAATAGCTTATTTATTTTATATAGATGTAGCTTCTTCAAGGTGTTTAAAATGTCAGAATAGCCTGAGGAATGTATGTAAATAACATCCTGCAATTAACAAGTAGAAAGATTTAAAGATGCACCAGTGTTCTAAACAACTGAAAACAAAGCTTGGCACAATCACTGCATGTGAAAGCTTCATTTCCTGCAGGAAATACCTACCAAAGCAATCCTGTGTCTTCCTTCGGAAGTTAACTGACATTTGCGCTGTAGAAGTTGGAATTGGAAGGTTCCTTCCCCCAGAGTAAGCACTGATTAACTCAAACTCACCAGTGAAGATGGATCTCACACATTTGGTAATCCTTTCCCGACGCTTTATGTTTAATAACATGCCTATTTATGTAGAAATCATTTAAAATGATTAAATTTGCTCACATAAATTATATCAGTAATTCAGTGTCTCCTTCCTTGACATCACAGTGTAACCGTTTTATCATGGTGGCTCTGGTTTTGAGATTCTGTAAGAGTTGTAGAAAATATTCACTTCGGAGTCACCATCATCAGTGGATATGTGTTTTCTGTGTATCACAAGCTCTTGAATTCTCTAATTTGTTTTTAATTTTACTAAGCAAAATAGAGAGCATATATAGTTGTAAAGATTGATTCTGTACATTAGAAGATGAAGGTGCAAACTGATACCTCTTTTAATTACTTTGATACAATCTGAGACAGAAATACTGGTAAGAACTCCAGGGGGTGGGGTTATTGCAGCTTATTGTTTCAGGGAGCGGGTTATTGTAATTTATGGGCGGGGTTATTATGGCTCATGGGCGGGGTTATTGTAGCTCATGGTTTTAGAGGCCTCATCCCATAGTGGTGGGGAAGGCATGGTAAAACAGCCACATGATGTCAGAAGTATGCAGCAGATCTCGCCTCATGAGTCAGACCATGGACAGAGAGCCTAATCTAGAGGCAGGAGTAGATACAGCTTTCAAAGGCCTATGTCTGATGACCTACCATAGGTATGCCATGTGTCTTAAAGGTTCCACCACTTCCTGAAGCTGAGTCACCATCACAGTTATGGTGTTCAGACACACAAGCCTGAGGAAACGTTTCACACTCAAACCAAAACTGTATGTTGTCTGGCAACTGCCCTTTGCCTTGATGCTGTTCTGCACCCAGCCCCTACAAAGCGGGACCACCACATCCCCACTGACATTATGAAAGTACTCTGGGATTTTCAAAGGTGTCCTCAACTACTGCAGGTCATGATCCAATCAGAAGAGGGTTTTTCCAATTGCTGTTTGCTTTAATGAAGAAATCACACAGAGTTCAGAGCCTGAGTGACATCAAATCATCAGACAAGCTGCAAGGGACATTCCAGCTGTGATGACTGTGGGCACTGGGCTTTAAACGAGGAGGAGTGAGGATTGCAGATTAAGGATGCTGTTAAGATGTGGGTATAAAGCTACTTCTCCTTAACCTGGCTAGGTGCCCAGGCCTCCTGCTAACACAGTCACTTTGAAGTATTAAATTTATCCCTCAATTTCCTTTTTTATGGCCTAATAGTCTCTTTAGGTTCTTACAGGATGGAGTGGTAAGATATTTGTGTTTTTTTTTCGATGAAATTTTCTTCTCCTGAAAGCTTGTTGGAAAACGACAACTGTGTTTTGCAAATAAGCCCCAGAGATGTAATGGGTTAGTACGCATATATAGTTCATGAATTACCACCCATCAGAGATTCTACCATTAAAGGAATAAAGTGCATTCTAACAATAGATATCAAAGGTCTTTAGAAACAACAATGACAACAACAACAGTCCACACACACACAGGCACACACACACACATACACACACACACACACACACACACACACACACACACGCACGCATGTGTGCACACAGACATATGCATACAAACACTTGTGTGGGAATGAGGTCAGGGTCTTTGAGGTTGGTTTTAGTTTTAAATGCCAACTCAATCATCAGTCAATGAATTATCTAGCACCTTTCAGCATAGTAGAAGGATTAGTAAACTGCAAATGAAATATAAGCATAACTGATTGACAGTTAAAATCAAATCATCTGGCTTCTCGGAGGAAAGGTGGCAGGCTAGTCAGACATGCACAGCCAGCCCCTGTGCACCTTGTTCTCTCTGCACTCCCTCTTTAAGTGGTTAATTTAAAAGCTACCATGTTAAAACTGAGGTGTTTCCAATATGTTGGTCAGTTGGTCATTCCGGAGGTACTCCAGGCACACACCACACCACACCACACACACACACACACACACACACACACACACACACACACACACACACACACACACACAATTTTTCCTTAGAGAAGAAATAACTACCAGTAGCTCCTGTGCCTCTGTATGTTTTTCCTCTGTATACTTGAAGTTAAGATTGTGCTAGAAACAGTGCATGTTGTGAATGAAAGATAACTTCTTTTTAATGCCTTCAGTTGATTCTCTTGCACAGTTGTATCATAGTTTACTTCACTAGTACTGAGTACAGATACTATAACTGAGACTGTTTTAAGTCCCCTGGCAGTAAAATGCCATGTCTCCATAGTCTTTCAGGGTCTGCACACTGATCTTACTCTCAAAACACAACGATAAATGTGGCACATTTATTCTGTCCCCATGAACTGCTGCCTCTTGGGTGACAGTAAAAGTTCTCCCCCACCCGAATTATTTGTCACAGCAGAAACCACTGTGTTAGTTATTCAAGGAGCTGACTGAGGGGATGAGCTGAGGACCAGTCCCACAGGTAGGCCATTATCCTGCGCTTTATCTCGCACAAGGATCACCAGGGGAGCTTGGGGCTGTGTAGGGGCAGCCTCAGCAGGAGGAGTCCAAGAGTCCACATTGCTAACAAGTTCCCAAGTGATGCCCAGGATACCTTCAGCAGACCACACTTTGATTTGTTGGAACAAATTAGCTTTTCACTTTGGTGGAGTAAGTGATGGTAGAATTTAGATTTTGAAGGTAGGGTGTTGTTTAGATTTTACAAATGGTGACAGTCTCTCCTGTTCTTCAGGCTTGGGTGGTGAATTTGATGACCAATGGTGGCATATAGTGCCTATATAAAAATTGGTTAAGTCACACATGCTTAGCTTTGGGGATATTGTGTAAAATACGTTAGGTAGCCTTCAGTTGGTTAAAATGGGATTATCGAATGAACAGCTTAGGTTTTTCCTCTGGTGCAATCTTTGAAGATGATATCTACTTATGGTTCCTGGAAATAAGATTTCTACTGCAAACTGAGACGAAGGTGGCCAGGCCTCATTTTGACAGTTTTATCTCTTCTTAAAATGTAGGTTATTGGAAATGAAGAATTGTTGAATTCTTAATGGCTGGGGAGACCCAGGTTTGATTCCCAGCACCCACATTCTTACATAATTCTAGTTCCAGAGAATTCTATTTCCTCCTCTGGCCTCCATGGTCACCAGATATACATGTGGTTCACAAACATACTTGGGGCAAAACATTCTCACACATAAAATGAAAATAAATAAATCTAAGTATTAAAAAAGAATAAATTTATGAAAGGGTAATAGTTTATCCCTTGTAAAATTTGCTGTGTCCTATGACAAAGACTGTCTCTTTAACCAAACTTTAAATATTTTTTCCAGTACTAGGGATCAAACCTAGGGCATTGTACATGCTAGTCAAGTGATCTGTGACTAAATTACATCTCAGCCCTTAGTCTCTGAGCTTTCTTCTCTACCAGGTTCCTAGTTAGGTCTTTCTTGGTACCCCTGTTGCAGCTTTTGATGTGCCTAGCCTGGTGCTTGTAACAAAGCTGTTAAGGGGTATTTGGGTCCCTGGGTATTTATTTGATGATGTTCTTTACCACACTCTTGCTCTCCAGCCTTTCGGCTGCCTTTCACGGGAGTCCTGTTAGGATTAATCCAACAAGATTTCCTCTCCTTCCTTTAGCAATTTCCCATTCCCTGACCCCTTTACCTTCTCTAATATTGCCCATAAATCCTGACTGCCTTGCTGTATTGGAAGCTAAATCTATTCTCTCCTGTGCTAGTACCCCTTGATAAACTCCTTCTTACCTCTTGAACAAATGTCACAATAAGTTTTGTTTAATATCTGTTTCTTGTCCCATACAACTATCATCTTGTGATACTTGAAAAGCATTAAAATAGAAGCAAAACACATTCTCACCTTAAATTTTTTTTTATTGAATTTAGAATTACAATTAAACTCACTCAAAATGTAAATATTACTTAAAATTCAGTTTGCAAAGTAGCATTGGAAAGAAATATGAATTATTACTGAACTTTGGGATCATTAAAAGATAGTTTTTTAGGAGGAATTAAATCATATCTCATAAGAACACACACTGAAGATTGAATTTGATTTATGCGATGGGGGAGAACTAAGCAGATGTAATAACTAGCTCACGGCAAAAATGAAACAGCATAGACATCTGTGGGGGAAAGGAGTGCCAGAGTGAGGTCAAATTAAAATGAAACTAGCTTTGCCACAGTGGGAAGGAAGCCAGTTAAAGTTACTACCTGTCAGGGAAGAACTTATCTATTTATTCAGTTGCATGCAAGTGTGCAAAGTACCTCAAAGACAGTGAGCAAGGGTGAGGTCTGATGGCTGGGGAAGATGCATTAGAGGTGATGTACTATTTTCTATTGAAAGGATTTTTTTTTCCAACAAGATGATGGCCACCTTTCACCTAGACATGTGCCCTAAGTATTGACTTGCCATCCATTTGTGAAAAATATAAAATGCCCCAATGGTTGTAGATTATTGTCTCAGTCGGGGTTACTATTGCCATGATGAAACACTGTGACCTAAACAACTTGGGAAGGAAAGGATTTATTCATCTCATACTTTCATACTGTAATCTAGCACTGAAGGAAATCAGAACCGGAACTTAAACAGGGCAGGAACCTGGAGGCAGGAGCTGATACAGAGGCCTTCAAGGAGTGTTTGCTGGCTTGCTCCCCATAGCTTGTTCAGCCTACTTTCTTATAGAACCCAGGACTACTAACTAACCCCAGAGTGGCCCCACCCACAATGCTCCGGGCCCTCCACCATCAATCACTAATTGATAAAATGCCTTAAAGGCTTGCCTACAGCCTGATCTTATGGAAGCATCTTCTAGATTGAGGTCCCCTCCTCTCTGATGACTCTAGTCTATGGCAAATTGACATAAAACTAGCCAGAACAATGATTATATACAAATAAACAGTGAAGAAGATGAGCTAAACACTATACATTGTCATAAATTGTTCTCAGCAGTGGGGAAATAAAAGATGTTTTTATATCTTGTACTTTCTCATCTTCAACCTTGTAGTCAGAATATAAAGAAAATGATCTGCTTTCCCTGGAAAATTTAACTTCATGGTATGAGGCAACTATCCACCCAGAACAGGTTGTTTTCAAGCATCCATTTTCATAATTGAGCACATTCATTTGAACCAAAGTACATTTAGAGAGGACAGTACAGTTTAAGTTGAACAAAAACAGTTTGAAACCATAGACAGAAGTAAATCCATATTGTTCAGGAACCAAGTTGAATCAATAGATGGTGGAAGGGAGACATTGAATTGTCTGCATCCTGAGAATGACAGTTGGAACTCAGAATCCCTGGGTTGAGACCTGACAAATCCTTGCAGTGCAGTTATCTGATTTCCTTAAATCTTCCTCCCTTGGAAGTAGGGTCAGGTAAATAGAGCATTAGGTAAAACCAATGACATAGTACCTCAGCATCTGCCATTCTGATTAATTCTTCATTTTTATGGGGAGGGTTGTATTGGTTACTTTTCTGTTACTCTGATAAAATATACATGGCTTATTGGTTTGTTTTGGCTATGATTACAGATGTTCATAGTGGTGGGGGGGCATGGCATATGGCAGGAGGATTGGGAAGCAGAGAGGTCTCTTCCTTGTTCTGTCCATACACAGAGAGAGAGAGAGAGAGAGAGGGAGAGAGAGAGAGAGAGAGAGAGAGAGAGAGAGAGAGAGAGAGAGAGAGAACAGGGAATGGAACCACACTCTAGTGATATAATTGCTCCATTAAGGCTCCACCTCCTACAGGTTCTGTGGGACCAGGAGAGGTGGCGTGGTCCCTGGTTGAACTAAGGCTTGAAGCCCTGGAGGCCCTGAAGGGACAGTAGTAGCTTTGCTTATTCCCAGGCACCAGGCCGCTGTCACTAACCACAGCCCCTATAGATTTGTGGTCATCTGTCATGTAAGGACAATGCCCCAAGTCGCTCCACATGTAGAGGATATGGGACTCCACAACCCTAAAAGGTTCCAGTTTCATTATCTTCAAACATCATCACTGGAGACCAGGTATTCAAATGTAAACCTAGGTGGGGCATGGTAATCCCAGTACTTGGAAAGCAGAGATCCAGATCTGTGGGAGTTCAAGGCTAGTCTCGTCTATGAAGCAGGAATTTCTGGTTTCATTGGAGACTCAGTTGTGTCATATAAATTTTTTTTTTTTTTTGAAACTGTCTTATGAGAGGATTTTTGCTGAAGCAGGCATATGAGACAAAGTTTTGCTGAGAACAGACTCGTGGTGTTTTTCTGGAAGTTGCCTTGTGAAAGGGCATGTGATGTTTTGCTAGAGCAGATGCATGGGAGGCTCGTGATGCTTGGAAAGAGTGTAAGCATAACACATCAGACTGGACTATGCTTTTGCGTTGGTTCACCTTGCAATTCTTTGCCGGTCTTAATTGGGCTTTGCTGAGGCTGGTCTTCATTGACAACACTCTTGCATCGTCTCACCTTGCTTTCTTAGCTGATTATTGCTTGTCCTGACTTCATAGAGAGAAACTGACCAAAGACTTTCTGGTGGTGTTCTGGCTGCTTCCGGCTGCTTCCGTGGACGCACACACATCAGCAGACACTAATGTGGTTTCTTCTGGATCAAGCCTTTGTTCCTGATTTGTGTTTGGTTATTGTCAAATGGAAGGAATGGGATGGACTGCCACTGCTGATTTGTGTTTGAAGTTTTGGTGATGGACTAGACTGCTGACAGTGAAGATTCAATTCCCAGGATCTGTATAAAAAACAAAAAAAAAAGAAAGAAGAAAAAAGAAAAAGCTAGGTGTAGGTGTATGCTGATTAATACCAGCACTGTGGAGGTACAGACAAGAAAAATCCCTGGTCACAAGGTCCCAGTGAGACACCCTGTCCCACATAACAACACGTGTGGATGGCCCCTGAGGGAAATAATAACACCCAGACCTGACCTGGGACTCCCCTGTACACACACATGCAAATGGTCAATGAAGACCAGCCTCAGCAAAGCCCAATTAAGACCGGCAAAGAATTGCAAGGTGAACCAACGCACAAACATCATGACCAAGAAACAAGTTGGGGAGGAAAGTGTTTATTGAGCTTACACTTCCAATTGCTGTTCATCACGAAAGGAAGTCAGGACTGGAACTCAAGGAGGTCAAGGAGCAGGAGCTGATACAGAGGCCATGGAAGAATACTGCTTACTTGCTTGCTTGCTTCTCCTGGCTTGCTCAGCTGGCTTTCCTATAGAGCCCAAGACTACCAGCCCACAGATGGTACCACTCACAAGGGGCCCTCTGCCCTTCATCACTACTTGAGAAAATGCCTTACCGCTGGATCTCATGGAGGCATTTTCTCAACTGAAGCTCCTTTTTCTGTGACAACTCCAACTTGTGTCGAGTTGACACAGAACCAGCCAGCACACCCTCCTAAGAAGACTTCTTGGGATTTGACAGCTATCCTTTGTATTATCTTTGGTTTTTGTCACTCATGCCCAGGAGGACTTGCTGTTTTATTTCTGTGAACACTTTTACCTACCTCAGGACGTAGCAAACTTTCTCTGACAAAAGACCAGACAGTAACTATTAAAGGCTGTGTGCTCCTAAGGAGTCTTTTACATTTGCTTATTTCTGACTTACTAAATGAAAGCAGCTATTGCCAACCGGTAAAAAATACTTGTATACTCATGACACTTTATTTAGGAGGGTTCAGATTTGAATTTTTTTGTAACTTTCACGTCTTGTAAACTAATATTCCTCTTTAAAAGTTTTCAAAACCCTTTAAAAGTATACTGATCACTTGTAGATTGTGTCTGCTAGGAAGCAGCTGTGTAGATGTAGCCCCTGTGCCATTGTACTGTCGCTGTAGAGAATAAACAGCTTGTAGCTGCTGGATCTTGATTAGGTTTTATACTGAGGTCTCTCAGTTTCCCTCTGAGATATTTAGGGCAAATAAACATTGTTCACTAAAGCTGTGTTATTTTTGTTGTAAAATGTAGATGATACAAAATGTAGTTGGTTTGTGAGCTAAATGAATTGTACTCAAATATGAAGCTTCCTACTTGAGCCATAAAAATTTCACAGGATAACTGTTCCATTTTCTCCTCTGGTCCTTTCCACCACTTGGGATTTTATTTATTTCCATTTCTATATATATGCAGGTTTGGGGCAGTATCGGTTTTACTTTCTTATCAATTTAACTTTCATAGAAAGCATTCAGCTTCTTAATTTGTATTAAATCTATATACACAGTGGTTAATAGGAACAGAAACAAAATTTATTGAAACAGTGTCATAAAAAATCTTGGGGTTTAATCTTCAGGTGAAGGGAGACCTTATTTTCCTCAGTCATTCTTTTGGCCAGCTGACAAGCTTTGTACTGAAATTTCAGATTCTATTTTCTGTGTCAAGGTAGACTTGCATGTGGTTTTGCTGAAGTGGATGAAGTAGACCCATGATCAAATTGTTTGCAATGGCCGTGCTGGGCTCTTCCAGCCTTTATGGAATGTTTCAGTGACTATGTCTTCATCATGTCTCCTGTTGATATTGCTCTATGGTGGTACTTAGCTTAGTCTTCTTATTTTGTTATAATTGGATGATATCAGTCTGTACTGCTCATGTTTTACACTCCATACCACATACAATAGCAGGCAAAGGCTGGGTGCTTTATGAGTGAATGGTAGCAGAATTAATGGAAAATCTTTATGAAAGTCACTCTCCTTTAGATACAGAGAAAATTGCCTAAAGCATTCTATTTCAAAGTGGGTGTTTGACAAGTTGTTTGTTATATATGTTGGTATCAAACCTAGTCAATTGTAATGAAAGAAGTCTATATTAAAAATTAAGCAAACACAATAGAAGGGACAAATGATTGGTAGTAAGGAGTTAAGAAGTATGTCCACCTTCCTTAAATGTGAGACTTGTAAGGACAATCAATCACAAGCCCGGACCCATGAGCATCCCAAAGAATACTAGGTATATTTTGCTCTACAGTATGTTTTGTGAGACTCTGCTTTAAAGAAAGTGATTTAAGTATTAAGTATTAAGAAATGTGGATGGAGAGGAAAATTCCAAGAGGATAGGTTTGGAATTAAGTTCTTAATCCTCAGGTAACTGAGAAGACAGATGGTGGCATGTGGGGAAGTCTACAAGTCTGTTAAAGTGAAAAAATGGTTCTCAGATTATTTGTGAGCATCAAGCAGCATGTGTGTGTGTGTATGTGTGTGTGTGTGTGTGTGTGTGTGTGTGTGTGTGTGTGTGCATGTGTGTGTACTACATGGCTGTATAATCTCTTTGAGCAGTTTACCCAAAGAAGTATATCGTATTTTATTATAATTACTTGCCAAAAAAAGATAGTGTCTGGGTGGGAGAGACAACTCATAGTTAAGCCCTCTGCTCTTCCATAAGACCTGAGTCAGTTCCCAGCACTCATGCCCATTGGCTCATAACTGTCAGTAACCTTAGCTGCAGAGGATCTGATGCCCTTTTGGGGCCTCAGAGAGCACCCGCACACATGTAGCCTTCACACACACACACACACACCTTTTACAAAATGGTAGCATCTGAAGAATGAAGTTGTCATTTGCAGGAAAATATGAATGATTACAGGAAATATGCAAGATTCAGTAAGTTAAATTGAATACTTTCCCTTATACTGAAATTTAGATATTATTTTTTAAAGTCATGGAAATAGAAAGGGAACTATTTAGGAAGAGCAAGGGGTCAACTGAGGTGCATGGACAGGAGAAGGCTGTGATGAAATGAACATGGTCAAGTGTATGAGATACATCTATGAAGATGACATAATAAAACAATTATTTTGTACAATAAAGATGCATTCATGATAATTATAAAATGTGACCCTGGGTAGACAGCAGGAATGGACACAATTTTCATTATCTACCGACTCCTTGTATAACATCCCTATGAAAGCTGTGTTTCTCTTTCCACCCTAGTTCCCCATGTCTTAACAATCAACCTAAAATGTTGATGGCAGGTTACCAATGGTAAATAAAGCATCTTTTATTATTTTATCAGTATCTTTTTCTGCCTTTCAGTTTTCTGGGCTATTTCTATATGTTGCTTCAGAATTTCATACATCCCTGTGAGATAAGTTTTGTAATTTTTAATCCCTGTTTTTCTGAGAACTACACTTGGGCCAAACAAACTGAAGTAAATGTCTTAGTGTCTGACACCCACATGTAGTAGTGTGTCAGTGGTTCTGAGGCCCATCATTGTTCTGTACCAAAGATGTCTAGCAAGCATCACATTTTTCTTGAGGCTTTCTTGGTACCCAGATGGCTGCATTCTTCTCTGGAGTTTCTGGTTCATTAGGTCAGGGTGAGACATGAGAATTTCCAAATGGAGTTATTAGACATGTGGGAGCTATGTTTGGAGAACCATGCCTCTTCAGGTCTGTCCAACAATCTGCCATTTACTGTAACACTGTTCCATCTACAAAATTCACTCTCAAGAACTGTGCCATAGCTGGAGAGATTGCTCAGTGGTTAAGAGCACTGTCTGGGCTTCCAGAGGACTTGAGTTCAATTCCCAGCAACCACATAGTGGCTCACAACCATCTATTCTGGGATCTGATGCTCTCTTGGCATGCAGGTTTACATGTAGATAGAGTACTCATATACATAAAATAAGTAAATAAATCTTAAAAACAAAAAAACCCAAAAGAACAAAAAAACCCCTGTGCCCTTGAGTGAGATACACCAACAACAACAATAAGAGCAGAAACAAGCAACAAAAGCCTCATAATATTCTAAGTAAGTTTACAATTTTCTTGGCCCACATCTGTTATAACCTTATGCCACAGGGTGGACGTACCTGCTGCTGTGCTGCTTTGGCTCCATACAAGGGTTAATCTTTCACTTCTGGTGATTTGCTTTGTTCTAGACCAAAATAGCCAAGATTTCTAAATTCTTGGTTCTTAGGACTCTTTGGGGGTGGAGGGTCATACCAGTAAGTTTTCATTTAGATTGTGGCCCTAATAGCCCATCGTTGGGCCCTCTACAAGTTGAGTTCTGTGGTTTTCCAAATCATGAGCACTTAGAACACTCCTCACTTTCCTCCTTTGCTTTAGTTTTTTAAAAAAATTTTTAAGAGTAATATTTACTCAGAGCTCAGCCTTTTCACTAAGTCACAGATGTGTACAAGTATTCAGAAGAAGGAGCCCCTCTTCTTTGCCTTTGCTAGGGTTGAGGCTGGGGTCACTGCACAAAAGGGATTATTAGCAAGAGAAAAATATATGATTTTTGGAAAATATTATATGTAAGTCTTGAGAAAGGAAGACCAAGAGAAACTGAGAAACATACATGGTTTTCTTCTGTTTAATGAATAGTGGAGAGGGGTGCAGAACTATGATTGCACTAAATAGAGTCAGTAGTAACCCTCTCAGGGCTTTAGCAACTGAGCACTCAGGTAAACTTCAGAGATAGGCATATTTCTCTTCCATGGGCACAGGAAGACGCCCTCTGGAGGAAGTCCTTCTTGCCTATTGTAGAGAATTCCTTTAAGGTCCACTTGAGGGGGAACGTTGGAAAGAATTTCCTGCTTGTGTTTTTATCAAATGCCAAGGTGTTATATTTTGAGGAAGTATGTCTTGAAATGTTTCACAACAAATATTATTTGAGCTTTCTCTGTACTAGGCACTTGCTTGATTAGAGCTAAGACACAGTGGTATGCACAACTAGGTATCGTCCCTGCCACCGAGGGATTTTTGTTCTACTGAGGGAAGCACCTCAGAAAAATGTGATACATAAATGTCAATGGTGCTAACCTGCTTAAAAGGAGAGGTACCTGTTCAGTGTAAGCACACAGCAGGAGACCTGAGGATGTTGGTATGGAGGAACGCTAGTTGGGAATAATGATTGAGCAAAATCTGAAGGAAATTTAAAAATTAACTAGGTGAAGTAGCTGGAGTGGAGGGAAGCACATTCCAGACAGAGAAAAGCTGTGTGCAGAGGGCATGAAAGGAGAGAACATGGCATGGTCTGACAGCATAAGGCTCTAAACCAGATAGTCCTACTTGAAGGTCTATATATGTTTTAAAGGACAACTTTCAAAAGGTAAAATCATAATTCATACTGGTATATATTCATACTGGTTATAGAATAACATGTTTAAGATGATACCAATTCATGAGACACTCAGACAAATAATAAGGCTAGTATAAAGAGACTTCACACACACACACACACACACACACACACACACACACACACACACACAGGGAGGGGGAAGAAGGGAGGGAGGATGAGAGAGACAGAGAGACAGACAGAGAGAGAAACAGAGAGACACAGAGAGACAGAGAGACACAGAGAGATTATATATTTGAAGGGAACATGAAGGCAAAGCTAGCTTCCACAACAGACAGGACAGACTTTACCTATCTACAAACAAGATTTATCTTACATGTCTATCAGTTAGGTACAATTTACAGTTAAAAATGAATCAGGACACAATCCCTGAGAACTAGGAGGTGGCCTCTTTTATATACAACGCATGCTTTCTCACAGAACCACATTCATTTTCTTCTCCTACAGAAACTTCAGTCATGAATACATTTTTGAAGTTTAAAGCTAGTTGGATTTGATTTTAAATGGGTATAATACAGAGCTGGACAATTCATACCCTGCCTTGAATATGTCCCACTATGTTGAACAGAATATCCAGCCAGTCATTCCCTATATCTCCCTTTTATACCAGTCTAAGGGATCTCTAATAACTGGTTTCTTCCCTGTCACAGTAGAAAACAAGAAAATACTCTCCTTGAGAGAAAGCACATAGAAAAATAGGGTAGAACTTTGCTTTTACTATGAGCACTAAGGGGGATACCTTTCCAGTGACCTACCCCAAACCAAAAGTGGCCTTGCCAAGAAAAGATCTGGCCCAGTCTATAGAGGGGGTTGTTAAAGAAGAATTTCTTCAAGTTGTCAGTCACTTTGAAGAGAATGCTAATCATTTGGTCAATTAGCAGAATGACTGGTGCTGAGGCGGTTGAATTGATGATTTGCTTTGGTGAAATGTTAAACAGCTTTGACAGGTACTATAACTCTTTAATTGGCACTCCCACTCAAGGAGTCATGAGTTAAAAATTCTTCCTGTTAAATAGAAGGACTCAACCTTGTCTTCTGTTGTAAGCTGGGTATGTTGAGTATAGACTCCATTTTCTGTATTGATGCCCTATTGTTCGTGGAGACAAAATTAGAATAGCACCTTCTAAGGTAGTTGCACCAGACCAGAACTTAAAGCTACAGCATCACAAATGTTTGACTAAAAAAGTAACTGGTTTTGATTGAGGTGTGTTATTGACCCCCAGTTACAGATTCTCTCTCTTTCTTTCTCTCTTTCTCTCTCTCTCTTTCTTTCTTCTTTCTTTCTTTCTTTCTTTCTTTCTTTCTTTCTTTCTTTCTTTCTTTCTTCCTTCCTTCCTTCCTTCCTTCCTTCCTTCCTTCCTTCCTTCCTTCCTTCCTTCCTTTCTTTCTTTCTTTCTTTCTTTCTTTCTTTCTTTCTTTCTTTCTTTCTTTTTTAAAATTAGTATAAACTCATCTAGGTTCTCAAGAATGCTGTCTCTAGTGATAATTCTCAGAAGCCTGTGGGACAGTGCATAGATACTTTAGACAGACAATGAGTACTTCCAATGTAAGTAAGTTACCTACAGAGAACAATGCCACAGGCATTTTTTTCTTCTACAAATGTTCTTCTGCAGATGTTAAAACCATCTCTTAAAAATCTGCTTCCTTCTGCTTTCATCCTAAGTGAAAAAGCTCTGAATTCTATATAATTTTTTGACTTTTATTTGGAAATTTATTTAAAAGAAAGATGTAAAATAATCCCCAAGCTTGGAAAAGCTGGTTTACTATTTGCTAAATCAGGTCTCTAATAGTAAACAGCTCAGAAAGCCTTCCATAATATTTATGAACTGTTTCTCAGTTTTATACCCAGATATTTCTGTTTCACTCTACAATGGAGATAATCCAGGCTCAACAAAAGAGGAGCCTTTTCTTAGAATGAATAGACTGGGCAGTTGAGTGGTGAGCTGCATGATTACCAATCTTTCAAGCCCAGCTTTTTTGTAAAGCAACTTTATAACTTCATCCATCCCAAAGAGACAAGCATGAAAGACCATAGGGAAAATAAAGGGCAAAAGAGAACTGTAGAGAAATATCCCATTCCTTACATCTCTGCAGCCACTTGTTTCAGTGATACCCTTGCTGAGTTAACCTACATTAAGACTACAGCGTACATTTTGAAAAGGCATCTCATTCTTCTCCACACACTCAATCTACACAGCAGTGTGAGGACATAACTACCTCTATTGTTCAAAGACATACTAAGTTTCCCACTGTGTATTCTGTGTCATCAGTAACAGATATTTTATTATGTGTACAAATTGTATTATGCACCCAAATTGCCAAATTGCCAAGGAATTAAAGTAAAGAAGAAAAGGAAACGTCTAGTCTTTGTGTGACTCATAGAGTAATCAAGACGAAAATCCCCAAACAGTATCTGCACAAAGAAATGAAGACCTCTCTGTTCCTCTACAGTCATTGGTCCATGTGTGGGGCTCTCAGTTGATGCTTGATTATAGCACGAGTTTCGGAACATCTGTCTGAGAATGATGTATGGAAAAGTACGGATTCCTGGATTCCTTCTTGCAATGAAGACAGGGGTATATTGGAGCCAGGATGGGTGGGGTGTGGAGTGGGTTGCTTCCTCAAATTCTCCACATGGATAATTGGTACATTTGATGTCTGAACATTGTTTTACGGTAAAAGCCTGATGTGAGGAATACAAAGTGGGGAGGGGGTTAGGAAGAAGAGATGCAGTATCTGTGGCAGGCATACATCATTACTCAGTCCTCCATTCCTCATTGGAAAACACCCAAGGCACAGTTGTTCCCATCTTGACATCAAAATCTTTGAGAGCGTCTACTCACAGTAGAGGGTGTGGGTCCAGACATGTCACATTTTGTACATCGTTCTAAGGGCTTGGGGCATCCCTTGAAATCTATTCATGGACATTGTTGGATGTTCCATGTGTCCCAGGATCCCGTCACTGGTTGGGAATAACTTAAAAGAGAATGGGAGATAGTAATCCCACTGAGTAAGGATGGCAAGAAAGCATTTGTATCCATGCCAGCTTGCTGTTGGCCCCTCTGTGCACTGAGCATGGCATTCTCTCACATGTCGGGGGCACTGACATAGAGACTGCATGCTACTGCAGCTGTGCACACTCAGTTGTGGGACTTTGTCTCTGCAGGCAAAAGGAAGGAGTATTTTCACAAACTTCTTTCTGTGTACAGAAGTTCCCAGACACAAGCTACCTGATGGACTCCACTTTTCTTCATTCGTGATGCAGGTCAACTTCCTTTGTGTGAACTCAGTGGATCAAAAACTCCACCCAAACCAAATGGAAGAGATTAGTTCTATTTATTGCAACTTATCATTACCTCTGACCACATGGGGAAAGGCACAATTATTTTTGAATAATTGATTAAACTAAACCACACCTTGGGACGGAACTAAAGCTAGAAAAGATCCCTCCCTCCCTCTTAATGGTGATAGGATTGGGCAATTGTTCTTTGTCTAAAGGAAGACAAAGTAGCCATGTTACATCTTTGTCTAGTATAATAGGAGTTTTCCCAGCTGACTTCTTGTAAATTATCCAACCTTGATTGCAGCTGCTGAGAAGGGCTTGTCCCTGGGTCTTCTAATGGACTGCTAGGGTTTAATTACATGTTGTTTTATGGTGTCTGGCAATGAAATTCCCATCCCTGACATAGCAACAGAGATCTTTACAAATAAGCTTCATCTCTCTCTCTTCCCATTTGCTGAAAAGCACTCATTCCTTTGATTCTCGTGGACCCTACTGATGCTTTGAACTTGTACCCAATGGTGCTATTCTGAAATACACATACACACACATGTGTACACACACAGTCATACACACATGCACACATGTGCGCGCACAGACACATGCACACACACACTCACTTAAATGTTATTGACTATAAAGACACTGCTAAAGAGGTTAATGACATGAAAAAGAAGAGAGCATTTAAGATTTGTGTCAGAGGCTCTAGCCTTACCCTTAGAGAAGAAACCCATTTTGAAGTATGGCATAGGTAGCAAGGGTTGACTCCATTAAAGAGCAAGAGATAAAGTACCCCAGCAAATGCAGTGACATGTTTTGTTAGACATTTCCGTCTATTCGTAGTTGCTTGAAACAGATGTGTGTTCTTCAGGTTACTGTTGGCTTCTAGGAACCAATTCTGGAAGTGTGTGCCTTGGGAAGCCCTGGTAATGTGAGCATCACAATAAAACCTGTGCCTTGCTAGACACGTTGATGGTTCTGTTGATAAGAGGTTGCACAAAGTCAACAGTTGATTCTACTTCGCTGTGACATTTGCATTTAATAAAGTCATGTTTACCATCATTTCTATACAATCACAGTGAGTACCTAGTGTGCCACAGTTGAGAATGCAAAATGAAGAGAGGGTTTCATTGAGGGCACATAGGGAAGAACAATTATGATGTTTTATGTTTAAACAATTCAGATCGTGTCTCAGAGCTAGAATAGCTATAGTTCTTGGTTTGTGCCACACTGTCGCCCGTGATGTATCCAACCTATTCTGGATGACCATTCCATGTGGTCCATTAGCTTTCCTTCTGTCCTTCCTGGCTTTGATAGGTGTTAGGTGGCAGTTCCTAAACACATTTCCTTGGCACATACATCAGAATGTAAAATGGGGCCCTGCTGGTAGCCAGAACATAAACAGTGCTCAGAATAGGGGTGCACAGGCCACACAGTAATGCTATAGACAAGGACAAGCCCTTTTCCTGACTCCACTGACTTTCTCAGAGCGAGTGCTGCTTGTGGACCAGTCATTACCTGTCTCAATATCCTAGCCCCTAGAAAAATTCCTGGTAATTCCCATCTCTAAGATGCTTCCCAGAGTAATGGTGCCACCTAATATCCCTTCTGAGTATGTTTCTGGTGGCTTGTTACCTATGGACTTTGACACACTTTTTTTTTTCCTTGAATATTAAAACACACCAAGAATGATAGGGTTTGTGAATAGTTACTTTCAGAATCTTTAAAAATCTTGTCAATTCTCATCCAAGTGTGTCCCTTCACATTTTATTTTCAGCCACTGTGGAAAAACTGGTCTACTTGACCCATTTTTGTAGACAAATTAAATGCATAAGACAGTCTGTGTATATATATAGATGTATCCTTTATAGCATATGGACAGTTTGTTTCTTTTCTTTAAAGGATATATGTTTATTCTATCTGTTGTCATATGGTGTTTCGACAGTTGAATGTGCTTAGCATAATTTCTTTTACATTTCTTGCCTGTGAAATGTAGCTGAAGAATCAGAGCTGTGTATTTCCTACAGTTGTCCTTCCATTTTGAGTGTCCCCCAGGCTAGTGACAAATGAGAACTGCCTCATCTGGACGTTCCCAAGGATCGTAAGCTGGAAAGAGCTGCAAGCACATGTATTAGTCATCAGAGCATCAAGGAAATCTCCCAAGCAGATTTATAAGTTGTTTCATGAGTGAGAGGAAACATTGGCATGCCATTGGTGATTAAAGACTATCAATTATGTATTGTTGAATGAGCTATAGTACAGATGACATTCTGTGTGTAATTTGGTAAATGAATGAGTAAAACGGAAGGGGAATGATACAGACATACTTCTTAAATAGCTGTTGGAGAAGGGCATGTGGTATTTTATCAGATCTGCTGAAAACTCCTGCCTTTAGTACTTGTTCCTAAAGGACTTGTGGTGAGCCAAATAGACATGATTCCTGACTTGGAACTCAGAACCTCAGCAGAGCACCGGCCACAGACAGATGATGGCAATGCTATTTAAGGACAGTTTTGATAAATGCTAAGAAGCAGTTCAGAGTGCCGGGGGAGTGGATAGTGGCCTTTTCTAGGTGGGCATTTCTCCAAGGTCAAGTATTTGAGTGAGAAAGTGACTTTAAGTGGACTTAAGGAATGGTGGTAGATATGTGGATCATGGGGCCCCGAGACTATACCAAGATTCAGTTTTTAAAGATTATGTGCTAGGAGAGCTCAGAGGACTCAGCATTCAGTTATATGATTAGGCATGATTTATTGCAGCTGAAGGATACAAAGCAAAATCAGCAGTGGGAAAGGTGCCCGTGGTGAAGCTCAGAGGATGCCAGGTGCAGGGCTGCAAGAGTCATCTCCCAGTGCACCTAGGGGGATGCACCTGATTCCTTGAGTGCTGACACGGAAGCTCACTAGAGGCTCCGCACAGAGGTTTTTGTAGTAGGCTGATAACAAAGCTACTATGCCTAATATGGTCACAGAGGTAGGGTCACAGACAGAAAGTAGCCTCTTAGCATGAACTCTGCTATCTGAACAATTAGATTAGGCACAGAGCCACCCTTAGGAATGACAGGAGCCCATCTATAATTCAGACGTTAGCCTTAAGTCAAAGCCGGGCAGTGGTGGTGCATGCCTTTAATCCCAGCACTTGGGAGGCAGAGGCAGGCGGATTTCTGAGTTCGAGGCCAGCCTGGTCTACAGAGTGAGTTCCAGGACAGCCAGGGCTACACAGAGAAACCCTGTCTCGAAAAAACCAAAAAACCAACCAACCAACCAAACAAACAAAAAAAAAACCAAAAAACAAAAAAACCAGGCTTATTAAAGATAGTAAGCTGAAGATGCTGTATTGTCCTCTCCAGGACACATGGACTGATGAAGCAGCCTTGCTTTCAAACATTTCAACAGAGGAAAACAGGAGCTAATTGAGTGACATGGCTGTGGGAGGATCTTGTTTGTCATGAAGAGATCAGTTCAGGATCTTTGGAAACTTCCACCAGACCCCTCCCCTCCTGGAAGAGAAAGGTCATGGAACACTTAGGCACCCCTCTCCTCCAGAAGGGAGAGGCTAATTACATTCCTAAGGCCACAGGGGCTGGGGCACCCACCATCATCCATGGGCAGGGTGGACAGTTGGCCACCTACAGACAAGGAAAGTCCTTGCCACCTCATTCCCTAAGGACCAATCAGTTTAAAAGTTACACTGTTCTGCCAGTCACCTTGTGTCTAATGGCTGCCACTCTGAAAACTGTGTAAAAACTCGCCCAACAGGCTGCACAGGGTCATTCTTTCCCTCCTTTGTGTGCAGCATGCTGGAACAATAAATTCCTCTCGCTTTTTGCACTGATCCCTGACTCCATGTTGTTCTCTTGGGGGTCTCCGGTAAGTTAAGGCTCCCCAGAGTCTTCCTGTTAGACTTGAGGGCATGGACAGTAGAGGCCCACACCTTTCAGTCTCTGTGAGAGATATCTTATTAAACAGAGAAAATTGGGTGTGGCGGTACATGCCTGTAAATCTGGTACTTTAGAACACTGCTAAAATTCTGGTATAGACTGGGCTAAATGGTTGTGCTGAAGTGGAGTAGGAAGAGAAAAAGGGTGAGGGAAAGAGGAGAGAGTAGAAAGAAGGAGGTGGTGGTGGTGGTAGAAGAGGAGGAGGAGGAGGAGAGGAGGAGGAGGAGGAGGAGGAGGAGGAGGAAGAGGAGTGATAGGTGTTGATCAGGCATAGAGAGGGCTAGATTTTGCTTAGTTCTGATGTTTTAAGTTCAGTTTAATTAAATAAATTAATTGCGTACCTATATTAATTCAGTGAATTAAAGAAGCCTTTTATTGACCACCTAAGAATTACTAGGGCTTTATCCAAAGTTCTACAAGAAGTACAAAGATAACAGCACAGGAAACCTTAGTACCTCTGGGCAGGACCTCCCATGAAATGGTGGTTGGTCTCCTAAGTGTCTCCTCACTTGGATGTTGAAAAGAATTGCTAAGAAGTGAAAGGAACCAGCTGGTGCAAGTTTTGTCAGCGGCCAGAATGCTGCACTAAGTGTAGTCTGCCATCACAGGGAGGCACGTGATTGCTTCATTGACTTAGAAGAATATTCAGTGAGGCAGAGCTTCCTGGAGGGAGAGGAAATGAGGACAGGAACAGTGCCTGGGTGGATTGCCTTTGGCAGTGGCCTGGCAGAAGAAGGCCTGTTGGGTCCTTCCTTTGAGGGGATCTGCATGTGGAAGGCCAGCCCAGGAACTTTTATTTAAAAGGGAAAAGGTGAACCATTGAATTGGAGCTTGGAGTTGGCTTTATTTGAAAATGCTTTCAGAAGCTGTTTTGACAAGAATGGGGAAGAGGCAGTGGTATCATTATTAAATAAGCTGGCAACTTTTGTAACCAGCTTTTTGGTTTTCACCTCTAGGGAGAGTCAATAAACTTTGATTCTCAGCATTAATGTAATTATTTTGATTTTTTTTTCTGGCTCATTCGAGGGAAGGCTGCAAAGCTGCAATATCAGATGGCCGCAAGCAATTCAGAAATCCCATGTCCCCAAGGACACCCGCTGCCTTTCAGAAGTAGCAGGCAAGGGGGTGGAATAAATCACTTCCTCTGATCTTGTTAGTGTTAGTGAATAGTGCGGGGTGTGTGTGTGTGTGTGTGTGTGTGTGGAACAAGTACATTGCAGGGCCGGTGGTAACAGGGTGCTGAAGGCAGACGAGCAAAAGAACACGTCGCTGCTTCTCAAAAAATATTTTTTAATACATATTTTTAAAATATTTGTGAGTATGCATGTGTATGTGAACGTGTGTGTGTGTGCACATGCATGCATGCGCGTGCACACATATGGAGGCCAGCAGTGGATGGTATCAGGTATCCTCTGCTGCTCCTGGGCACCTTGATTTTCTGAGGCAGAGTCTCACTGAATCTAGAGATGGCTGGTGCAGCCAGACTGGGTCGCCATGCCCATGTTCTGGGTGCTGGGGACCTGTCCTCAGCTCTCCAGGACTGCACAGCAAGAACCTTGCCCACTGAGCCATCTCCCAGCCTTTGCACATCGTCATTTTCATAGCAAGACCAACACTGGGCCGTGGCTTACAGAGTGCTGCAAACAGTGTTTTCTGGAAACAACTTCAACTTGCTGGTTTAGGTTCTGATATTAGAATTTCAGAATTCCTTATTCAATATAGCTTTTCCTGAGGAGATACTTTTCATTTTCTTTACAGACATCTGAAGAGATATCTATAATATATATCTATATTATTATACATCTATATCTAATATTATATGTCTACATAAAAATCACCCATTAGACCCATCAATGTCAAAATGGAAATATTACCCAAATGATTAGCTGTTTAGGAGTTTAGGGGCACAGAAACCCACAATTACTACGTTTTTCGAACCAAATGTTTCCTTTCAGTGATCTGATTAACTTAAATGTATTATTTTCTGTTGCGCTCTCTCCCGTTGGGGGAAGCACAGTGAGCGTGGAGTCTCCGGGTCCGGGGACCGCCAGGGGTCGGGTCCGCAGAGTACGCCCTGGGCTTCAAGGATCACCGCCGCAGCCCTCTTCGTCGAAAATGCCTCGGGACCTGACGCTGCCAGAGTGAAATGCCGGGGGTCGAGCACCCCTGGAGCTAATGGAGTCTGCCGACTCAGTGCCCAAGCCGCTGCGCGCTGCCTAGCGCTGCCGGTCTCGGCCAGTGGCTTGGCCGAGGTG
>CM052708.1:92796120-92844799 GCA_028551405.1 Uromys caudimaculatus | reverse complement strand
AGTTCTCGGATGCCAGAGTAGTTTCTATCTTTATTTGTTCAAGATGGCGGGCAGCACTCCCAGGGCAGGCGGGTGGAGAAGGAGGAGAGAGAGAGAGAGAGCTGGGTCAAGGTGTTCTACTTATAGTTCTGGGGGGGGGGGGGGGGGGTTGGTAGTTGATGCTTTCCATTGGCCAGCTTGGGAGCCCTAATCGTTGCCTCATTTGCCTATAGTTGATACTTTCCATTGGCCAGCTTGGGAGCCCTAATTTGCCCATACACAAGTTTCACACGCCAGGCCTCTTTCTATACAGGGATTGTGATATGAAGAATTTCCCAGGAGCGTTGGCTAGAAGCATAAATTCTGGTCCGTGGTGTACCACCTCTCTGGTGTACAACCGGGTCTCCCAGAGCTTCCAGCCCATGCTCAACCAGGCATCACAGATCACTGCCCCACAATTTTCTACTTCACAAAATTGTATTTTTCTTATTGTGAAAAGCATGGATTGTCTTTATTTTACAGTTTCTCGTACAATCTCTTACCACTCACATGCTCACCTAGGGTTTCTGTGTGTGCTTGGACATGTTATGATTAAGACAGTTGTTAGTCAGTTCATAGCATGGTAGATTTTAGGTGACGTTATCGCTCATATTCTGCTTCTCACCAGGCCAGCTGGTGTCACCAATGGCAGGGCCACACTGTCTGTTCCACTGGGCACTGGAATGGCTGACTAACTGGTCACCCTGAAGCCTCCATATTTCTAGTCTATTTTCCAGAGTGATGTCATCTGACTTTATAAAATAAAACTGGCATCTTGTTGTGCCTTTATATATGCCTTCCGCCCTCTAACATGCTGCTCCAATGCATGGGAGTCGCTTGCTTCCAGCTCCTCTCAAACTCTACTCCTTTACCATGCAAATATCATGGACCTGGAAAGCGCCCTTCTTCAGCCTCCTTTACACTGCTGTCTTCTTACCTTCCTTTATGCCAAGCAGTCTCATTTGTTGTCCTAGGCAATTTTACTTCTACTTTTGTGCCACATACATGTATGCATGCATACATACATACATATGTGTTTTATATGTAACCTAGGCACCACGAATGAGGCAAAACATGTAGTATTTGTTTTTCTGACACTGAATTTACTTCATAGTGATACCCCAGTTGCATCTATTTTCCTGACAAGCTAAATAATTTCCTCTTCCTTATGGCTGCAAAATATTCCATTGCATGTGTACATACAGCACACGTTTGAAAATCACCGCGAACTAGCCACGTGCTTTTACCAGTAGCTGCCGCGTGTGTGGCGGCTGGTTCTCTAGTGCAGCTCTCTGGTCCCTCTTCCTTCACACTTTCTTCTAAGACAATGTTCCTCTGGCTCACAGTCCGGCCCTTCTCTGTCTCCCTGACCCTCTCTTCACTTAGCTGTCTCTACCTTTCCTTAAGTGTCAGGGGAAACATTCTGTGCTTCAAACTGGATCAAGTGTTCTAGCCTACCAGATCAGTAGCCTTATTTTTTACTAAAATGTACTTGCTATCCCATTTATTATCATAAAATGATCTTTTTAGGTGGTACCTGCTAGACACATACTTTAAGAAAATTGTATAATTGAATTATAATTTTAAAAAATGAAGGAAAGTGATTTATCAAGAATTTAAGTATTCTAATGTGAATCCTTAATTCAACCATGCTTGAAGATGGAGTGACCAGTCAGATGCTTGTAACTGCTCATTGTGAACAAAAATGGGTTTAAGACAGGAACATCAGAAGCTATTCCATGCACAGGATGTGGGGAATGGAAGAAGAAGGGTGAAGGGCACTGACAAAAGGTGACAAAGAGGAGCATATGTGATGAGGAAAAATGGCACAGCCTTAGAAGATGGGCTCTTGTGCTAAAAGGAGTCACAGCATTAGAGGTGGCAATGTGAGCAAGTGTCCCGTTCCCAGAAGCCACTTGGACTGACTTACAAAGGGAGCTACAGAATAATCCCCCGTGAGGGGCTGAATGGTGCTGGGAAACACAAGAAGAACGCACTGAGTCTTGAAATCCTCCCTCAGGTGGAGGCATGCCCTTGCTTTCCAGCTCCTCCAAAGCCTGCGGTAGGCCCACAGGGAATAGAATGGATTGGAGGGAGAAGCAGTAATATAAACAACCATAACGAAGTTGTATGGGAGGGACCTCTAGGAAAGGCCTCAGTGTAAGGGCGATAACTAGGAGTCCTGAAAAGTAAGGAGCTTTAATCAGCTTTTTACTGCATAGATTCCTCATCACTGCTTTACAGACATTTAAGAAATATATTTTGAATATATATATATATATATATATATATATATATATATATATATATATATAATTGGTACATATATATTATTGGTACACACACACATATGCTAATAAAAACGCTCTCAATGAATGCAATTATGTGATATCCCTAGTGTCATATGTCATGGTCAGTTTGACAATATTGTATGCTAAACTTATTTCAGGCTTACATATTTCATGTGGCAGATAGGAATGAAGACTAATACATTTGAGTTATATTTGTAGAGTGGGTACAAAGCCCCATTGTTGTCAGAGAAGTGCTTTTCTGAAAGTGAGCAGCTCCTAAAGTGTTGAACAAAGCAAAGCACATTATTCCTTCAGCTTACATGCTAGTTACATTTTTTGAGAAATTCAGTGAGAATTTAAAATGTGTAAAAAATACTTTGAGCTGTTATGTATAACATAATCACATTCTTTTTTTTTTTTTTTTCATGACTGTCTGGTGGGACATTTGAAAGTCGTGGGAGGCAAAGGCTCATTTTTCATTGTGTTGATCTGTCCTGCACATTACAGCGCACCCTGCATCCCAGGTGCCCTTCAGAAAATATTAGTTTTATTCCCTATTAGTGAGACAGCCACTAACCCTTCCCAAATAGTGACCTGGGAAACAGTATCACTCTAGCTGATATGGAGAGGGCCTCTCCCTTTCCCTCTAAACGTTTAATACTGTTGTAGTAAACGTCGTTTCTAATTTCTGGGAAATTGAAGGTTTCATGGCATTCAGGGGATGTCTGACTCCACTATTGTATTATGACTGGCACATGGAAGTGTTAAACATAAGGAGCACCTCTTAAAAAGAGGTATTAAATACCACAAGGTCGGGGAGAACATATCAGGTTCTGTTGCTGCTACTTGGTAATTCATTGGCTCAGTCAGGGATGCCACGTAAGTTCTTGGTTTTCTTAGGATAGACTTTGGTAATGCACCTGCATCTTATCCAGGTTACCCTTGTTCTTAATTTTTCACAATTTTTATTAGTGTTTGTTCGTTAAACAAAATGATGGGTTTTATAATGACATTTTTGTTCAAGTATATAAGAGATTCTTTGTCCATATCCACTCCCCATTGCCCTCTCTAATTCCTTCTTCCCACACCTAGGAGCCGTCTTTCTTTTCATAAGCAGGTGTTTTATTTCATGCAGTATAGACATATATACAAACATGTACATACATCCACATATATGTGTACATGTGCATGCTCATGTATGGTGCAACACTGAGCGTTTGTCCTTTTCTGGCTGTGTCTTATTACACTTTATATAATGGTCTCCATCACTGAGATGATGGTCTCAAATTCTACTAATTTTCTTGCAAATAACATAATTTTGTTCTTTATAGTTGAATAAAGCCTGGCATATCTATATACCACATACATTTTTAAGATCTATTCGTCTAGTGATGGAACCTGCTTTGTAGGCATTGTAGGCAATGCAGCCAAGTCCCTAACTTGCTTCAGTGAAAAGAAACAAGAATCGCCATGGCAGCTTCATTTATAGTGGGGAAAAACTTGAGAAAATCCAAATGTCCATCAAAGGGCGTGATTGTAGACAGCGTGTAGTACTGTTGTATTGCTGAATCCTATTCAGCAATAAATGAATAACCAATGAGTGTGGTACGGTGTGGGTGTGTGTAAAAACTGTATGTTGAGCAAGAAACCACAGCAGAATGCCTGGGGTCATTTATGTAAAGTACAAGAGGCAGGAATTACATTCAGTGTCAATGCAATCCAGATGTATGCAGATGTCTGGGTCATCACTCTTCTATGCTGCATACTTTATTGTATATAAATGATCCCTTTAAACCATCAGAAGTGTAGTGCAAAAGAGACTTCGTTTCCATTAAAAGGTACCATGTGTTCATTTAAAAATTAATACAAATTGAATGACAATAATTATGTCTTATTACATAAATTTTTGGTTAGTTTTCTTCATTTTTGATTGTGCATAGGTTTTTTACTTTCCCTTTTATACTTTTTTAAGAACATATTTAGTGTTTATACATCACTGAACTTTTAAATCCAGAAAGAATTCCTACTACAGAAAAAGAATTTTTGGAGGAGTTTCTTTTGTTCACATATGAAGTTATATTGATGAGGACTTTTACTTTAGAAACTTATCACAAGCCAGGTGTGGTGATGCATTCTTTTAAACCCAGCACTAGGGAAGCAGAGGCAAGCAGATCTCTATGAGTTCAAGGCTAGTCTGAATTACATACCAAATTTTATGCTGTCTCAAAAGCAAAATGAAAGCAAACTCAAAACAACAACAAGAGCAAGTTCTCAGGAGGGCTGGTGAGATGGCTCATCAGGGCTTTGCTGCCAAGCCGGAGCTGTGTCTGAGACTTATAAGGTAGAAGCAAAGAAGTGACCCCCAAGTCATCTCCTGCTCTCTCCACACCCCAATAAAAAGTAAATAAGTATAATTTAAGAATTAAGACATTAATATGAATCTGATAGGCAATGACACAGATAGAGCTAGAATCCACAAGAGATTTATTTATAAAAATTTTCAAGAGTGAAAACAGGAACGGACTCCCCTGCAAATAAATGACATGTTCACCTGACTGTCCTTATGTTTTTCTGCCTCCCAGTCTTGTATTTTACTCATATCTGGGTTGATGCCACAGAGAAATCATTCTAGATCCATTCATGTAAACCCTATATTCTATAATTTTCTGTTTTCATGGTTGAGTCTCTTCCTTTCTGGGTTGGGGCCTGACCTGGGCCTGGTGCATGCTATGCCTCTCCAAATCTCCATCCGATCCCTTTCTTACCCCCCAAGACTATCCATGAAGGTTTCAGTATTGGGAAAGGGGGGGTGTATTGTACGGCCTATAACTCATTGCACACTGTTTTAATGCATATTAAAATTGGATCACGAGATGACTTTTGGAGGAAACTTGGCACTCTGACTCACCTTATATTGAGCCAACATGACAGAAAAACACATCCCCTTTTTCCTAAGATGAAAGGAAGCAGTCATGAAAGTAATGGCAAAGATACATAGTCTAAAACAAAGCAACATAATTTGCGGTGTGAATTGTCGAATAGTTATTATCTCACTTAAGCTCCCCAGGTAACATAATTGCCAATATTAAAGAATCTGTTTTGTTTTGTCATCTCAAGGGAACATTTTGCCTTGAGACTTAATTAATGCATTCTTCTCTTAAGCATGTGTTCAAGACACAATGAGTATACCCTTAGATAACCTTCAGGAATACCACACATTTCTGCAGTGTTTCAAGAGGCAGAAAACAACAAAGAGAGCTTGGCACTCCTCGCTGTCCCTGAGAGTAGGAGAGGGGAGTTTGTGGCAGTCATCTTTATTAGAAGCAGCTGTCAGTAAGGAATCCCCCCATGGAAGAAAACAAAAGGAGCTATAGAAGTCTGTGCACTAAGATAGCACCCATGAGGCATTAGGATAAATAAAAGTAGGTAATATTAATGATGCTCATTAACAGATGTCACTGTTGGGGATGAAGTAAATTCCATGCCAAAGAGTTTCATATATTACACTTTTCAAAACTGTCAGCTTTGTGACTTTGATGTATGTCTACGTGGATAGTTTTAATAAGCTCCCACGCTCCTCTCTTTGCATATACCCTGAAGAATCCTGGGGATTGCCGGCAGAGATGTCACAAAGACATTTTTGCCCAATGATTGTTGCTTTCGTTCAGTGAGTGAAGACTCAGATCATTGCATTCCCACTTACTCATGGTAGCAACATTTGTCTTAAGAATTAGTTTAAAAATATTGAATGACCAAGCAGATTTTTGTTTTGTTTTGTAGTTTATTTGAAGGAGTCTTCCACGGGCTGTGGTCTGTATAACTAATGGAGTCACATATGCGTAAACTGCTTTTGATGTAGAAGCCCAAAACTCAGAATAATAGCTTGTCAAAATGCCATTTGCAAGTGAGATCATAGACTTTATAGTCCAAATTAGGTTGTGTTCTTTTCCTTTTTGTCAGGTCATATTCTAATAACTATATTGTGTGCCAAAGCCCGTGATTATCCCAACACTTGACAGATGGTAGGCTGTTAATTTCTATGTAGGAAAGAGGGATTGCCAGTGCCCTAACAGTATTCAACAAAACAGGAAATGTCAGGATCCACTTTGGGTTACATTTTGTTTGACTTCATTTTAACAAGGTAGTGCCAGGCATAGGAGTTTTAGTGGCTTAGCATATGTTTCATTTTACAAACGGAATGATTTTACTCACCATTAGAAATATAAAGGATTAAGGAAAAAGTAATTTTTCTTGTTTATGTTCTTGTTTTTGCTCTCCTGAGGAGAGTTATCATCAGCATTAAGGGGTTAGTAGAAAGGACCAAATGAGAGTTATGAGCAGACAGGATTTACTTGTTCAATGTTGAGGCTAATTATGGTACAGTAGTAGCATATACTGATGCTTAGATAGGGAACAAGATAATTTAAAAGTTAAAGGCACATTGGCAAATTCACTAAAAACTATTAGAACTAATAAAGAGATTCAGCAGTGTGGCAAGATATAAGATCAATACACAAAAATCAATTTTATTTCTGTATACAAAGAATGAACAGTTTCAAAATGAAATTAAGAAAACAACCTCACTTATAATAACAACAAATGAATAACATTCTTAGCAATAAAGTTAACAAAAAAGTATAAAACTTGCACACTTAAAACGATAAAACAATAAGAGACAGTAGAAAGAAATAAGTAGAAAAGTAGAAGGAGATCCATCCTCATGGATTGAAGAACTAATATTGTTATTAATAGTGAAATAATGATTACAATGATTGACTTACTCATAAAATCTCTAACCCTAATTAATTCTTCTTAGAAGCTGTCAAGTTGATCTTAACTGCACCTGGAATACAAAGGATACAGAGTCGCCCAACAATCTTAAAATGGAAATCAAAATCAGAGGATCCAGCTTTCTGGTTTTAAAGTGTACTACAAAGCTGTAGCCTATCGAATCAAGACTGTGTGATATTAGCACTAGAACAGATCATCAGAATGGAACTGAGAGTCCAGAAATAGGTCCAGTGAAATGGCGAAATGATTTCTGTGGCCCGTGTGGTAAGCAGAGAGAACTGAGTCCTGAGACTTTCCTTCTGACCCCTCCTTCCAACAAATAAATCAATGTAAAACGAAACAAACAAAAACCTTCCAAATGAAACACAGAGAGAGAGACAGAGACAGAGAGAGGGAGAGACAGAGAGACAGAGAGACAGAGAGAGAAAGAGACAGAGAGACAGAGAAGGAGACAGCTAGAAAGACAGAGAAAGAGACAGAGATACACAGAGAGAGACAGAGTCACAGAGAGACAGAGTCAGAGAGAGAGACACACATAAAGAGAGATACACAAGGAAGACACAGAGAGAAACAAAGGTAGAGAGATATAGAGAGAGGTGGGGGGAGAGACAGAAACAAAGCCAGAAAGAGACCCAGACTCCAGAAATAAACCCTCATGTTTGTGATTATTTGATTTTTTAATAAAGAATGCCAAAATGATTCAATTGGAGAAACTATTTTTTAATACATCTTCCTCCTCCTCCTGCTTCTTCTTCCTCTTCTTCCTCCTCATCTTTCCCTTCCTCCAAATTTTTCTCATCTTCTTCCCCTCATCCTTCTGACATCCCAAACAACAATTTGGGACTCTTCCATTCAACGATTAGGCCAAAATGAGATCATAGATTCAAATGCAAAAGATAACACAAATAAACACATGGAAAAAATTGCAGAAGTTGATCTTTATGGAGCCAAGTTAGGACTTTTGGAGTCAGCAACAAAACACAGGTGACAATGTTAGGATTTGTAAGTGCTATTTAACAATCTAAGAAAATGTTGATTTTTACCAGAAATATAAAACAATTACATGTCAAATGATGCCATCAAGGCAGTTGAAAAGATGACCTGAAGATAGACGAGAAACATGCATCTGATGAGGGGCTTGTATCCAGTGTGTGTGTGTGTGTGTGTGTGTGTGTGTGTGTGTGTGTGTGCGTGTGTGTGTGTGCGTGTGTGTGTGTGTGTGTATCTTGAAACTCAATAATAAGAGAGATTACACAGTTAGAAAAAAGTGAGCAAGGATATGAGCTGGTGTTTTTTTCTGACGAAAGAGATTCTTAATGAGGTCACAGAAAGATGTTTAACATCACTCATTAGTTAAATCAAATCAAAACCACAGCAAGATATTGTTTTTATACAGTAGAACAGCTAAAATGAAAGACAGTAAGTATTGATGAGAGCAGGAGAAAGTAGAGACTTTATATATCTCAATGTGAATATAAAATAGTACAACCAATTTGAAAAACAGTTTGACAGTACCCCAAAACACAAAACATAGTTATTGTGTGACCCAGCAACCCTTTTCTGAAATGTTGCCACAAAAGTTGAAAGCACGCATCCACACAAAACTTACACATAAATATTTACAATGGAATTATTCATAGTAAGTAAACACTGATAACAACACAGATTTCTCCCTGCAGTGAATGGATGTGCACAATAGAACATCAGATGCAAAAGAGAATAAAGCACTCTAACAGTATGAACACACATCGAAGATACTATGCTAAGTGAAAAATGCCAATTACAAATGGGCGTACATGGTGTGGGTTTCCTTATGTGACATGTCCAGAACACACAGACCCATGGGCATTGTAGATTAATGGATCAATAGGGCTAGGGTAATTAGAGAATGTTACTGATGGTCATGGGTTTCCTTTTGTAATGATGAAAATGTTATATAATTGATTGTGCATTCAATTTGTTGAGCAAATCTCTTGTAAGTATCACCTGTCAATAAAAAAGCTTATGGCCAATGAGGCAGGAAATAGGCGGGACATCCAGCAGGGATAGAGAGAATTCTGGAAAATAGAAAGACAGGAGATTCACCCGGGGAAGTTGATGAGGTGGATCAAAGAGTATAGAGTAAAGGAGAGATTTGCCCCAGGACCTCTGAATAGACAGATGTAAGAAGACAAGGAGAAGAAGCCAGCTACGTAGTTGAACCCAGGTTAGAATAAAGGGGATAAGTTAAGAGCAAGTCCGAGAACAAGCCAAAGCTCATGGCCTAGGCATTATTAATAAATAATTAGTCTTAGAGCTGTCATTCTGATATTAGGGGCTGGCAGGAAAAACTTGATTTTCATTTTTTACAAGTTGCAGAACTCTTTGGAGAATACTTAAAACCTAATGAAGCATCTAATTCAAATGGATGAGTTTTATAGTGTATGTTTCATAAAAACATTTAAAAGTACATTCTCTTCCTATTGCTAATAGAAAAGAAATGGACTTTTTCCATGTATCATGTTAACATTACAATAATTACCTGCATAGATATTCTACCACTTAGAAAGCGGTTTGGTTTCTCTTCTTAAAAACTCACAAAAACGGATCCCTAAAAATTATTCTTAGATAACAGTTTTCTTCCTACATATAAGCGGAAAATAATGGCAAGACCAAAAATAGTCAAAAGCTGGTGAGAGGTCCCTTCTGCAGCATTACAACCACAGCGAAATGCCAACCAACTAGTGGTCTTCCATTGTGCAACCATTTATCCCCAAACCAATCAGTGGACATGGCGCTTGCATAGCGTGCATGCACTCTATGTGTTCCGTGCTGTGTGTACTTACAGGACATTGTCAGCCATTATCTCTTCATCACTGTGACAAGGCGGCTGAGCACACCAAGTCCTAGGGAGGAAAGCCTTCTGTTGGCCTGACATTTGGAGGCTAAAGCTCTGGTTGTTTGCCTCCTTTATCTTGGGGGTGTGATGTGATGGAATATCATGGCTGGGAGCATGTGCTGGAGCAGAGATGCTCGCTTCATGGTAACCCAGGCACCAACAGGAAGAGGAAGGGGCTTGAGTAAAAGTATAGGACATGCTGCCAATGTCGGAAATCCCTCTGTCTTGGCCCTGCCTCCTGTAAGTTCCACCAACTTGGAACTGTGACCTCCCTGGGGAACTGAGCTTTCAGTGTAGTAACATAAGGGATATTTAAGATCCAAGTCATAATGTATCAATGCCTGCATATGATATGAACAAGTTTTAGAAATTTGTACCAGTTTGGTCTCATGACTACCAAGGATCTCTTATTTTTCTGATTGATTAAATTTCTTGTAGCATATGAATATATATATATACATATATATATTACATATTTGTCAAAAACAATGAATTCCCATACATGTTGTAAATGCATGCATACACACACACACACACATACACACACACACACACACACACACACACACACACACACACACACACAGTGAGAGACAAAGAGAGAGACAGAGAATAAAAATATATCAAAAAGAATTGGCCACATATATTACAATTTAAAAACAAGTTGGAGTGCTTTTCCATCAAGCCTGTATCTAGTAAAGATATTATTGATTTTATTGTTTTGTGGGAAGTGAAGAGAAACAGACTGTACAGCCTAGAAACAAATATGAAATGCACCGAAGTTCAACAAAGTTCTCTGAGTTGAGTTAAATGCAATTTTAAAATACATTCTAAGGGATGGAGTTATTTGTGTTTGATAAGGCAGTAGAAAAGGGGGTTTAATTTTACTGTCTAAAAACATCTTTTAAAATCATACTTGAGAGATTTAATTCTCCCTTTCCCAAATATGATCTTTAAAAGCCAATGGCCTAATTTTAAATGTCAACAGAAACTACTGGTATATTTGGATCATTTCTTTTACTATGGCATGGTTTGAAAAAGTCCTAAGGAAAAACATGAACTAGTTTTCATTTTAAATATATTAAAAATATTATGCCATAAACATTACTTTCCTTCTTCTATGCATTATGTGTGCATTTGTGTACGTGTGTGTGTGCGTGTGTGTGTGTGTGTGTGTATGTGTGTATTATGTGTAGGTGCATATGTATGTACACGTGTTTGGAGGCCAAAGGACAGCCATGGGGCTGGCTCCTCAGACGCTGTCCACCTTGTTTCTCCAGACTGTACCTCTCATTGTCCTGGACTTCACTGATTAGGCTAGGGTGGCTGGCCACCAAATCCCAGCATCTGCCAGCTCTACCTCCCCACTGCTGTGCTTCTGTCTATGCACATGGACTGGGGAGACTTTAACTTATTTCCCGTTCTCAGTGTCCAGTTCCATCCTCAGTATAGTTTCCAGGAAAGGTACCCTTTAGTGGAAGAGAGAGAAAAGGAGAAAAAAACCAGTTCTCTCCCCTTTTTCTGGCATCCCAGGCCTGTGGCCATAGTGTAACCAGAGGCCATGTTGGCTTAAACACTTCTGACATCTCTGATCTCTAGCAAGGATGAGCCTACTCACAGGCCCAAGGACATTTCTGATTTTATATATATATATGTATATATATATATATATATGTTTTCTTCTTTTTAAAGGAGAAAGCATGTTAAGATAATGTGCCCACAAGCCACTTCTGTGAAAAGCATGGAAACTGGGATTCTTCCTGAGAAATTGCTTTGCAATTGTGAAGGTGCAAACAGAGCAGGCTCCAGGAGGTGGACTGATCATGTGGGGCCTGTGAATGAGACGATCTGCATGAAACATAACGAGTAATGAGAACACACTGTGGGCCCTCTGCCTTCTCCTCACGGCCACGCCCCGTTCCCTTGGAATAAAGTGCCGGCTGCTGGGAGTGGGCTAAAATTTTGGTTGCTGCTTTTAGGAAGTGTCATAGTCAGGGCAATGGGGAAAGGTTTAGTGCCTTTGCATAAGTCAACTGACAGAGCTGAAAGCGTCCTGTTTCCGACTGAATTAGTGAAGCACGTGACCGCCCCCTCCACCCAGCCCCAACCCCTGCAGAAACTGTAAAAAGGACCACTAAGCCACATGTAGTGTGATAGCTTCTATGTTCCGTTTCTGAGACCAAT
Source organism: Uromys caudimaculatus (assembly GCA_028551405.1). NCBI lineage: Eukaryota > Metazoa > Chordata > Mammalia > Rodentia > Muridae > Uromys > Uromys caudimaculatus. Next base: position 92,832,637 of record CM052708.1, on the reverse strand, counting down.
TCTCCCTGCTTCTGTGGAGTGGCTGGGAGAGGGTGCTTGGCATTGACATTCAAATGAATGTATCAAATATCTCTCTGGGCTACAGGATTTCTTTATCTGATGGTGCCACAACAAACAGCTCAGAGGTGTTTGTCTGAATCACTCTTGGCTTTTCATATTCTGGCTGTTGAATGAAAGGAACCCTCTATGAAGACTTTCCTTTGAAAGGAGAAGTCCATTATGAGTGTCTTTGAAGCTCTGAAGTGAGTCCTTTCTAGTTGGATAAAGCGCCACAATAGGCAGAAGGAAGCGAAGACAGCCTTATGAATTTTCGTGTGAGCATGCTGGCCTATTGTTGTCTTTATTAAAATGGTCTCTCCAAGCAGGTAGTCCCATTCTGAGTGCTATCTCCAGTCAGCTTGAAAGAAATCACCAGAAACTTCACACGTTGACCTAAAAACAGCTTAGGCCGAGAAACTTGAAAGGGGATGGTTTGTGGTGCTGAGTAGGCGGATATGTTGAGCAAATACACTTTCAAATTTTAGACCTTGAACTTGGCAATTATATTAATAATGGTGTGGGGTCTGCATAGGAATGGCCCCTATAGACTCATGTGAGTCCCTGTTGGCTCACAGGGAGTGGCACTGCCAGGAGGTGTGACCTTGTTGGAGTGGGCATGGCCCTGTTGGGGGAAATGTGTCGCTGGGATGTAGGCTTTGAGGTCTCCTATGCTCATGCCATGTCCAGTGTGGAGAACAGTCTCCTGCTGCCTACAGCCGAAGATGTAGCTCCTTCTCCAGGACCTTGTCTGCCTGGACACTGCCATGTTTCCTGCCATGACCATAATGGACTAAACCCCTGAACTGTATGTCAGCCCCAAATTAAATGTTTTCCTCTGTAAGCGTTGTCATGGTCATGGTGTCTCTTCCCAGCAATAAAACCCAAACTAAGACAAATGGTAAGCAAGTGTGTTGACATCAACACATGCATTCTCCTTGTTGTTTGTTAAATGCATCCATGTTCCTCCCAGAGAGGGCTTCTGCGCAGATCCCATATGCATCAAGACTTACGTGAGAATGGTATATATGTATCATTAAAACACACCAATTAAAGCAATAAGTGGCACTTCAAAGTAATGAAGCTCCACAGTGTCTCGGTGTAGAACACCCCACAGTCAATTTCTAATGAACCGGTATTGTATGTTTGAACGATTATTTTGTTTTGAATTTCTGTTTTCATTATTTTCTGTGATGGGGATGGATACTGAGGCAGGGCATTCTTCTAGACAAATAAGGAACCGATGAGACCTGTCAATGCACTGTCCATAGGTTGTAGTCTCATGTGGGGTGTATCTTTGTCTTCTTGCTTTCATTCAACCCTTGACAGCGTGCTTGATATTTTCCATTTCTTACCAGGCGTGCTGGTTACCGGGACACAGGCAGTTCCCACCCTCCAGGTCCTTCCCTTTCTTTCACTTGATCAAAGCTGTTTTGCCGTTTCTTTTTTTGAACTGTTGGAGAGTAAATTATCCCACCCTAAATATATTTCTTTGTCATGTTTTGAGCTGGTTATCCAGAGAAATTGCTGACCTCTGTAGACATAGGGGTAGCATGAAAAAGGCATTCTTTTGCAGAGAGAAATTTCTATTGGCCCATGTCAGTAAACAGTAGATACAGGCACAGACTTTTCCTATCTCATATCGTCCCTCTTGCTTAGGAAATGTCTTCTTTCCCTCCTTCCTTCCTCTCTTCCTTCTTCCTTCCTTTCTTCTTCCCTTCTTCCTCCTTCCCTTCCTTCCCTCCTTCCTTCCTCCCTTCCTCCTCATGTGTGTATATATGTTATGTGTGTGATATTATGCATATATCTTTCTTGTGTGTGTGTGTGTGTGCGTGTGTGTGTGTGTGTGTTTGTGGTCTGTGCTATAGCTCTCTTGTTTGTGTCTATTATATATGTGTGATGTCTGTACATATATGTATCCAAGCACAAGTGTTCATGTACCAAACTGTACACACAGAAGTTAGAAGACAACCTTGAGTGTTGGTCTTTACCTCCACTTTGAGAAAAGGGTTTTTTGTTATTGTTATTGTTGTTATTAGTAACTGTGTACACCAAGCAGCTCTCCTGTGAGCTTCCAAGCACTGTCATGTCTCTGTCACCCATCTTGGTTGATTACAGAAGCCTGTTCCTAAGTCTGGCTTTACAAAGGATTTGTGGATTCACACTCCTTGTTCTTGCAAAGTAAGCACTTTACCCACTGAATCATCTTCCCTAACCTTAGGAAATATCTTTCTATAGGAAGAAGAGATAGAGAGCCTCACACCTGTCTCAGACAGGACCACAAGTGATGTGACCTGGGAGAATTTATCTTCTGTACTTATGAGCCACCTCTCTCCATCCCTGAAGCTCAAGCCCCTATCCCTATATAATTCTTTATATAAGTTTAGCCATCTTACTCCTTTTGGGTCTCAGACTCTGCCCCTCTTGAATGGTGTGGTGGTTTGAAAGAAAATGGCCCCCATAGGCTGATACTGAATGACACTATTAGAAAGTGTGGCTTTGTAGTAGATGTGGCATTGTTGGAGGAAATGTGTCACTAGGGGCAGGCTTTGTGGTCTCAGATGCCCAAGCCAGACTAGTGTGACCTTTCCTTCCTGCTGCTGCTGATCCAGATGAGAATCCTTGGCTACTCTCCCATGTCTGCTTGCATGCTGTCATGCTTCCTGCCATAATGATAATGGACTAAACCTCTGACCTGTAAGCCAGTCCCAGTGAGATGTTGTCCTTTATAAGAGTTGCTATGGTCATGGTGTCTCTTCACAGCAATAGGATCCTAACTAAGACAGAAATTGGTACCAGGAGTAGGATATTGCTGTGAAAGGTTGGACCATGTTTTTGTTTAGAGGTATGTGGACTTTGGGACTTCAGATTAGGAAAGCAGTAGACCACTTTAAGATAAAGATTGGATATAGATATCTAGATACAGATATAGATGTAAATATAACATATATGAAAAAATATATTTGAAATATATACCTATATTTCACATATATGAAAAATAGAAGTAGAAAAGAAATACCTTATAAACTAGGAATATCTAAAAATTACAATCACTGATTATATATATATATATATATATATATATATATATATATATATATATTGCATTTTCAGATGCTCTTAGTTGATAAGGTATCTCTTTTCTATTTTTTCTTACATTTTCCTCTTTGTAGCTGAATTTGGGTTATGTGTTTATGGCCTGGAGCTGTCTTTCCTGTCCCAGTTCTCTCCCAGGCGTACTGTGGATGCCATCTGAACGTTCTCTCCCTCCTTCATTCCTCCTTTGATCTAACAGTTCTCTCCCAGTCATACTGTGGATGCCATCTGAACGTTCTCTCCCTCCTTCCACACACTTCGTTCCTCCTTTGGTCTAACAGCAGCACCAAACCTTGAAGTCTAGTACTTAAGCTATGAATTAGGGCTACTCTCTCAACTGCTCCTGGGACTTGTAGTTTGGACCTTGTAGTTATGAAAATGTTCCAACCAAGCCAGCTACCATTGACTATCGGAAGCACAGGAGACAGTGTTCTTCCTTAAAGATTATCATTTCAAAGTGACATTTGACCTGAGATGTGGCCAGGACACTAAGTACGTCCTTACACATTATATTGGGTGGCTTAGACAGGGAGATGGAGGTTTTATTATAGACATACTGCACAGAATTTTTAGAACAATTTCTGTGGTAACAGAAGCAGGAAGTAGATTGTGTCTTTATGTTGCCTATGTACCATGCACACATTCATATCTGGGTGGTAATAGCAGACAGATTACTGTTGTAGTTGTAGTCATTACCACCACCATCACCACCACCACCACCACCACCACCACCACCACCACCACCACCACCACCACCATAGCTGTTTTTTATTAAGCACAGAAATCTCTTAAAATAGGCTCTATCATCATTTAAATTGTATAGATGGTCAAATAAGTTCAGATTGTTTAAATAGCTCACACCAATATACAGTGGTAGTAAAAGCCACAGTCAAGACTTGCCTCTTGCATGCTGCCAGAAGTGCTGGCTGCGCTGCCCCTGAGCTGTTTCGACCTGTACACACTACCACCTCTCCTTGTCTTTTCTGTTCCTGTTCTTCCTTGCACCAGGTCCTTATCTTTCTAAGTGGTGATGAGTTAAGTACTCAGGTTATCATTGATCTGTGAGTGAACACTGCCATTTTCTTAGTCTGTTTTCAGATAAATTTCTAAAAGCAAATTTCAGGCTTTCAAATGGCTGTCTGAGGACGATGGCTGATGTTGGGTAGTGCTTGTTATTCAAATCCGCTTAAAGTGCCAGCATTTCTTAAAGTGATGTGCAGTATAGAGCCTACTTAGAAGATTACACTACCATGTGTACATGAGCCAGGATTCACCATTTGAAAAGGAAATCACTCTTTATGCTTCAGCAAAATTTATGGAAGTGTCTATTATATGTATATCCTGCTATTCAAATTCCTGAAAGAAATCCTAGCTATTTATTTACTTTTCTGACTGCTTATTCAATGGATTTGAGGTAGTAATAACTATTTTTATTTATCACTGAGAGCTAAAACTTTAAAGGCAGAATATTTATATGAAAGACAGTGATGTGAGACCTTGATTCTGGTTTTGATCAGATATCTATAAAAACCAGTGTACTGGCTGGTTTTGTGTCAACCTGACACAAGCTGGAGTTATCACAGAGAAAGGAGTTTCAGTTGAGAAAATGCCTCCATGAGATCCAGTGGTAAGGCATTTTCTCAATTAGTGATCACCTTGTGGGTGGTACCATCTGTGGGCTGGTAGTCTTGGTAGTCTTGGGGTCTATAAGAAAGTCAGCAGAGCAAGCCAGGAGAAGCAAGCAAGCCAGTAAGCAGCATTCCTCCATGGCCTCTGCATCAGCTCCTGCTTCCTGACCTGCTTGAGTTCCAGTCCTGACTTCCTTTCGTGATGAACAGCAGCATGGAAGTGTAAGCTCAATAAACCCTTTCCTCCCCAACTTGCATCTTGGTCATGATGTTTGTGCATGGATAGAAACCCCGAGTAAGACAACCTGCATGAGTGATTTCAAGTCTAGAATCAGATAGTTCTAGCTCTGAATCTCTACATGGCTGCCATCATCCCGTGGGCATGGCTGCTGCCTTTAGAGTTTAATTTCTTGATTTTTAAACTAGGGATGATAACAGTTGGCCATTGCCACGAGGGTCACCTGAGCTGAATCCTGAATAGCACTTAGCCGGGCGTCTGGTACCACAAAGGTGCTCAACATACGTGATGGAGGTGATGGTGGTGGTGGAGGAGGAGGAGGAGAAGGAGGTGTTGGTGGTGGTGATGATGATGATGATGGTGGTGGTGGTGATGATGATGATGATGGAGTTCCTTGTCATGGTAGAAGAAGTAAGGTGCCACTCTGCTTCATTTCCCAAGGTGAAATCTGACGTGGATGGTGAATATATAAATTTGATCAGTTAGGTGTGGGCAAAAGGTGAATGTTCAAATGTTTGAACTTGGAGAGAGCAAGTGACAACAGGGAGCAACGGAGTCGAGCAAGCGTCAGGACAAGACACTCACCACTTGGTTTGGAACCGAAGAAGCCTCTGCTGCTCTAGACTCACGTTGTCTTGTACAGCGGCCTGACCTGAGCCTCAGCGTCCCCTGTCGGAATGATGATGGCCGACACCACTTACCAAGGCGTTTCATGGATTTCAATGGAATTCAAAAGTTAACTTATTTGGGCTGCTACTAGCCAGACCGGTAGGCCAGACAACACTCACCGTATTTCTTGTTCGGAAGACTGGCAGTCTGAGACTGAGGTGTTGGGAAGTCTGTGGTTCGCTAAGGACCAACGTCCTTATTTGCAGATGGAAATTTCTTTCCTCATGTCTTGTGAGGGCAGAGAGGTGAAAAAGAGCCATTTGTGGTCCTTTTTATAAGGCACAAAATCTACCCTCCTTACCGAATTATGTCCCCAAAGCCCTGCATCCAAATTTTGTCATAGTAGGGGTAAGGAATTTTACATATAAATTGGGGGGCACAAACATTCAGTTCATAATAATATGCTGATTTACAAATCTTGGGTTTATTTTTTAAGGTAATGGCACTGCGATAAAAGTGTTGATATTACATTGCAACTGACACTTTATATAGGGACTAGTAGATGCTAACAAGTGAGGGGCCTGTATTTTAAAAACTTAATTTATTATTACTTGTTATTATTATCATCCTCCATCATCACCATCATCTGCCATAGTGGCGAGCACATAATAATATGACAACTTTATGGAGTGGGTTCTCTCCTTGTACCTTTCCGTGGATTCTGGGGATTGAACTGGAGTCACTAAGCTTTTGCGGCAAGCGCCCTTACTCACTGAGCCCTGTTGCCAGCCCTCTTTGTATATTTGTGGAGCTGCAGCTCCCTCGGTTGCTATCACGTGCGCGGAGACTCTAAAGCAGTGATACAGCCACCTTGAAGCCAGGAGGCTGACGTGCTTTGGAGGACTCTCCTTAGCTCTTGGATATTATTATGCCTCGGCTACTATTCCTGACGCCATGGCAGGGAAGAGGAAGCCCTGGTGTGACAATGTGCTTAGGGGGCATAAATCTACCTCTCGCAGCTGGATGGAGCCTACAAGGCTCACCCCAAAGCTAAGCTGAGTTAATGGGGTTAGAAAGATGTGCTCAATTTCACTTTGGGCTCAGGGGCCCAGCAGTGAACATCGGGAAGCAGTTGTGGCCCATGGTGTGGCCTGTTGTGCCACCTGTCCTTCTTGTCACTGTCACTGTCATCACCTTAAGCCTTTATTAAGTGCTGGCCTGGGGAGCTCCCTCAGGCGTCCTTTCAGGCTGACAGGCAGCTCTGTGCTTTAAACGAGAGTCTTTGCTGGGTTGTGAGATGAAGAGGCCCAGCAATAGCCCACAGCAGGCCCACTGCGTGACTCCATGGGTTTTAGAGAGGACAGAAGGTGGTTGTAGTGGGTTTTGGTTTGAGATATCAGCTTAGTCCATGGCTGCTTTCTCTAGGAACTGCTATTTTCTTCTCTTCTTTGAGAAATACCCTGGTGGGCTCATTTTCTACTGGTTTTCTATTGATATGGATGCATAGATGGTTAGAGCACAGAGGAGCACAGCTGACTCCACTGAGACACTCAGACTGTTTTCCTCAGAAGCCAGACCTGGGACTAAGGCATGTTAAACATGCTAGAGGGCTCTGCTAAACCGAGAAGCTGAGGGCGGCCCTTCGTACCATGAATTCAGCTGTCCTTAGAATAGTCATGTAAACTAAGTCCTCATCTTGTTTCCCTTTTACGCCCTGAATCACAGATTTACACGAAGTCTTAGAGTAGGAACACAACAAAGCCAGACACAAATCCAGGCAGTTTGAACTTATTTGTTGGGTGGGGTAGAGCGGGGAAGGGGGAAGAGGCAGAGCAGATTGAGCAGGGGTGCAAGGTGACAGGCTGTGTGAGGAGCAGGAGTGCTGAGACAGTGAAGGGTGCTTGCTGAGGAACGTCCTGGCTCTGGGGTCTTCCCAGCTCCAGGTTTCCAACCTCACCAGCCACGCGTTGTACTCCTGGGTTCTGAGAAGCATCTCTACATCCTCAGGAATAACGTCTACTTTTCTGCTCAGTATGATTCCAAAGAAAGTCTAGGACTGGCAACCCAGGGTCTTGACAAGTGTCCCAACTCTTCTTCTACTGCAGTGTGGTATAGGAAAGGATAACGGGTCATCACAGCACTCTGCGTCCTGAGGGAGGTAGGCTAGTGTGGGAGAAAAAGTAGACCGTGGGTTTGGAAGTTAGAGTAACGGGGGCTCCTAAAGTGGTAAGCATTAGTCGCTATAAAAACTTAGAGGTGTGATCTACTACACCCTGCCCCACCCACACCCAAGAGCAAAAGTAAAACAAGCAAAAAGAAAGTGACTGGTGGTGTGTTGGGAATGAGGTTGGGGCATGGGGGGAGGGGGGTACTGGTTCCCCTTGGAAGAGGAGAGGCATTGGCTGAAGGAGGACAGCTGGGAGAAAAGGCAGTCCAGGCAGGGAGAAGACTGAGAAGACAGGCAAGAACAATAATTTAGAAGAGAGGCAATTCCGTGTGCTAGAGGAAGAGAAAGGTGGTAGGAGAGGCTGTGTAACTGAGCTCCTGCCTGGGTCATCTGGAAAAGGGTCTTCCCTGCAATGGAGATGAAAGGAACCTCCTCCTATAAGCTAGAGCTTTGTTCATTGCCCGATTCCCTCCCTCCAACAGGAAATAATTTGCAGACTTTGAAACTGAGAAGATGACATTCTGACTACATTAAAGACAGTTTTAGAACAGACCCAAACACACACACACACAGCGTCTCACCCTTCAGGAGCACTGTTTTCATTTTTGCACAGGATTTTCCATTGGCCACAAACATGCTTGTGTTTGTCCGTGCTCACAGCCCATCTACATATCATTTTCACGTCTTAATGGACCAACAGGGCTTGCTGTGTCTCCGTGATGCCCTCTTATTATGGTAACCGCAGGATAATCTTACAGTTGACAGAAACTCTTCCGAGAACCCACATGGCTCCAGGGGATGCATTCACATCTGATGAAACAAAACTATGCAATCTGGAGAGGCCTGCCTTTGAGCAGCTCAGACCTGGTGCCATGGTCTTTCTGGAGGGATTGAGTAACACACATCTTAAAGTGTGAGGGTTTAGAATATATATTCAGAATTAGATGGGTACCCTGCAGCCCCGGCTACCTTGGCACTCACAGTATAGCCGTGATGATCTTTAACTCCTGATCTTCTATCTCTGTCTCCCAAGCGTGTACTCAGGTTTTTGAGGCTCCATCTTTGAATCTTTCCTGTCTGTGCTTGTTGTCTTCCTTCCTATAGCCCTCAGACTTGCTTCCAGGGTAGCACACCCTCCTCTTCGCGTAGTGTGTCCAGGCACAACCTTCCTGGTATCTTGCCATATCTATGCCTTGTAAACACAGAAAGCAGTTGGATGGTTGTCTGCAGGCTCCAAACTGAGCCCTTGAGCTTACTTAATTTGGTTAGGAAACATTATCTTGATTGTGGCCAGTGTCCTATAATCATTATTTTAATAATACAGGCCTCTTCAGCCTAAACTAATAACGAGTCAGCTCCGTTTCGGGGTGTTGTCATGGCACAGCCGGGCTGACCTGATGTCTGTGGGCTGAGGAATATGAGCATGCTCTTCCTTCCGCTGCTCCTCCGTGGATTCTGTCTGCGTCATTCTCTGTCCTTTCTGCTCCTGTGTTAAAGAAAATAGGATGATCGGCCAAAATTGCTCCTTAAATTAAGTTTTACCTCCTATTTCCAGCATGATAATGAGTCTCTAAATTAAAGATGCAGATAATTTTGCAATTGGATTTACATTTTGGTCTGTAATGAATTTAAGGTCTGTAAGTGCCTTAGTTTTCCCCTTATGATGCTTTTGTCAACATAACTTAATGCCATGGTATGGGCTTTTTTGTTGTTGTTTTTATTCTAGATTTTCTGTTTATAAGCTCTTATTTATTTATTTTTTTGTTTCTCATCTTTGCATATTTTTCTGAAAAGACACTGATTAATCGATATATATATATATATATATATATAATTAAAGATTTTCTATATATTTAAAAATAAATATATAGAAAGGTTTCTGTAATGAACACATAGACAGGGAAACTAAACACAGGAATGTTCTCTGGAAATCATATCTGGTTTTACTCTGTGCGTGTGTATGCTCAGATGCAAATGAGTAAGTGTGAGTTATTGACACACTGTTAAAATATGTTGCTATCAAAGACAGATGTCCTGATATCTACTGAGTCCTCAGTTCCCTCCTGTATGGAACAGGAGCACTAGTACTTCTGAATTCATGAGCTTGTAGAGAGATTGCATTTATCAGTGTCTGCCAAATGCTTGGTGTATAATACGTGCTCAGTTCCTGTCTGTGGTTAATCATGGCTCTGAGGATTGTAGAGCTTTCCTCATGGTTTTAGGGTTCAACTTAAGTTCTTAGAGGCCCAGAGCTTTGAGAGACAGTTTAGATCTTAGAAAGGAAATTCTCTTTCCCTTGCCATTCCTTCCTGTTCACCCAGACTGTTCTCAGTTGTCTCTGCCTGATTCATACCAATGCTACCTGTGCGACAGAGGTCCTTGATGGCCATGACTACAACGCCCCTGTGACATTATCTCTGATTTCAGAAGCAACTGCAAAATTAATTTTGTCGAAGTGATTTTTGTAATGCTAGTTCTCTTGCTTATTTTCTTTCCTGGTGTCAGGTCCAAAAGAAATTCAGAGTAAATGGCTAACTGTGGTGTGATTGGCCTATTAGCATAGCAAAGCACCTGCGGGCCCCCAGGCACTCTCAGGTCTTTTCACTCGCCCCCTGTCCTGAACTTCTCCCTAAGCTTGGTCTGTTTTGCTCCCTTTCTCCTCTCTTCCTCTAATCCTTAGCACACCCCCACCCCCACCTTGAGCCACACTTCCAGTCTACAGGCCACTGTTGTTAGTCTACTACCTTCCCTGGTCTAGACTCTTCCAGATACTTCTAGCTGCACTCCCCTACAGATCACGGTAAAAGCCTTCTCCTCAGTCATACCTTGGGGCACAACATGTCGCACTTTATACACTCAGAGCCTTCTTTCCTGCTGAGAACCTGGTTGCCAAAGATGAAGAGGGGAGCCTGGAATTGTGGGAGACAAAATGCCCTCAGGAACTCTCAACAGATAAGCATGCAAACTCCTGTCAAGGGACTGTGGAAGTCCCACACAAATCAAGTTCTCTGTGTAGACATGATAATTGTACATTATGTGGAGCTTTATCCTCCAGGTGTGACATTGACATTGCTATCTTGAAATCAGCTCAGCTGTGATTACCCTCAGGAGACCCTCACAAGGCTGGGCTCATTAACTTTACCTATGTTGAAAAGGAGGGCTCAGGAGGCAGTGAAAAAGCTCCTCAGAGGTTCCCCCCCCCCCCCCCCACTTCCTGGCTGTTGCTGGAGTGGCAGACTTTTCTTGATGGTGGGGTGGGGTAGCTGTTAAGTTGCCAGCCAATTAAACTGGTGCACCAAGTCAGATTTGAGTAGAATCTTTTTATTGGGGGGTGGGAACCTGTCCCTGGTATTTTATTAGGGGTGAGTAAATATTTATGTTTCCATAGGATCATTAGGGCATACACTCTGTTGGCTTTCACCTCTGAAGGCCTTTGTCTTCTGGATAGCTGTAGACCCTTGTCCTAGATCACTTCCTCTATGGCTGAGAGAAGGAACCAGGCTCCTTTTGATCTTGATCCTATCCCCTCTCTGCCCTTTGAGCCCAGGTCATCCTGTCCTGTCTCTAATTACAATATACATCTAATATAAACTGCTTGGCTTATAGTAGCAGTTGAAAAAACATTTTGTTTGTGAGCAAGAGATGAGGTATCTCTGTTCTCCAGCATGCGTTTTGATTCCTTCCTGTGTCTAATAGCTGACTGATAGGTTGTCATTTTGGCTTTTCTTTCTTTCTCCTTCCTTCCTTCCTTCCTTCCTTCCTTCCTTCCTTCCTTCCTTCCTTCCTTCCTTTCTTTCTTTTATTTTTTGAAGTTCTGAGATTTTTCACTTTGGAAATAGAGATCATTGCCTTAGTTTCTGCGCCTACCTCTTGCTCTTTTGAACTCTCCTTATTTCTTGATTTCTTAAAAGCTCTTCTCTCTCTCTCTCTCTCTCTCCTCTCTCCCCTCCTTCCTGTCTCTCATTGTTCTTTTCTGACTCAGAGACCTTCTCTCCTAAAGTTCTCGTGCTTACCCAGCTGGGTTGGATTCTACAGTTAGCCTTCTCTATGGCTCCACCTTTGACCACACCTCTTTTGGAGCTGTATACTTATCTCGAGTAAAACAGCAACTCTCATCTCCTTAGTGTCATGGAGAATCTATAAGATTCTATTTGACTCTCTTGAGTCCCAACCTCTTGAAAATCCCTGTCTGGAAAGTGCAGAAAATTCTAATTTATTGTGTTCAAGCTGGGGTCAACCTCCATCTCCCATTTGAACCCCTTTCACACCATGTCTTAATCAATGGTATTTCTATCTACCTGCTATTCAAGTATGTAAGTATTTGTCTTTCACTGCTTTCAAGAAATAATTGTTGAGTTCCTATTGTGAGCCAGCCACTGTGTTAGACAGAAAGAATATACAGTCAGTAAAACAGGCATCACTGTACCTTTCAGTGATTTATAATGTGATAACCAATGTTGATACTAATTTGACTTATCACAAAAAATTAGAACCAGGACAAATGCTGTAAAGAAAAGTACAGGATGCCCTGTGAGCTGTCACAGAGGGAACTAGCGTATCCTTGGGATTTGAGCAGCTTCCATTAGCAAATGGCATTTGATATGGGATGGCGAGAATTAACTGGAATGAGCTAGGAGAGGGCCGTACTTCCTTCTTTACTGCTATGCACCCTAGTCACCATTACCATCAAATCCGCCTATTCTTCCTCTTTATGTTCTCACTGAGGACCATTGCAATTTCTGTTTCCACCCTAAAATCCCGTTCTCATCTGCTAACTTTAAGTCGATGCTAGAGTTCTTCAAGAGAACACAAATGCAGAACATATTTTCTCCTACCAATAACTTAAAATGCTTAGCAGCTCCCCTTGTTTCCAGAGTCAAAACCTAACCCTCTGTCATGGTGCCAAAGACTTTCAAAGTCTGGATTTCATCTCCTGTCTCTCAACACCATGCTGCCCGTTCCCTGGCCACTATGGACTCTTTGTGCTTGGCTGAAGACACCATGCCCTTGAACGCTTTTATGCTCTGTCTTTATTCATTTATCAGCTTTGAATTCCCCTGTGCTCCTTTTGTATCTGGCCAGCTCCTGTTGGTCATCTTAGACTGCATCACTGTCACATCCTCCGCAGGACTTTCCTTGACCCAATATCTGCGTCCCACAGATTTTATCTGCACGCTCCTTTCACAGAGCTCCCATAGGGTTGTATTATCCATTTTTGTTTATCTAGAAAATGAGGGACCAAGATGGTATCACCTCTCTTTTCCCAGGGTTTAAAACATGGCAGGTATTAGGAAATATTTATAATTAATTGTCTATGTGCAAATAGAATAAGAGAGGCAGGCGTGAGTGCAGAGGAACAGAAAGAAAGAAAAATCCAGGCCCTCTTCAGGGAACTGAGTTGTTGAGTCCCAGCAGAGTCTGATCAAGGTGTAAGAGGGACCCGGTCACACTAAGAATTTGATGACTCATTAGTTGTCAAGTGAAATAGCATATTGGGCAGTTGCTGCTGTGGAGAAACAGGGTGAAAGGTGGCACTCTGCTGGCCTCCACACCAAACCCAGCAAAAGGGTTGTTAGAGTCACCCAAGATGGAGGATTTTCATTCACCTCATTTTGCTTCCAAGAAAATATGCCACCACAGCCTCCACTGCCACATCCAAGTGTTTCTTAACAACACAATTCCTTTCTGGAAGAAAGTTCTGCCAAATCCTGACTGTTTCAACCAGTCAATTGTCCAGGGGCACAGTGGTACCTCTCCTAGATAGCACAGCGTCTGGCCAGTCCTACTGTTAACTCTGATTCTCAGGACGGGAGACTGGCGTGTGTAAAGCTATTATGCCACATAACTATGAAGTGTTCCCTTCTGTACACATTTAAGAAAGAAAGCCCTTTACTATTTCACAATTATTAGACTGTGTCTGTGAAATGCATGTCAGCTGAAGATTCATATGTAGGTCTGCGCTCATGCACATGACAGGCAAATAGCAGTGGCTAAGACTTCTTGGTGCCTCGGCTGCATTATGGGTTCAGCACTGATTGGTACCATTCTCTCCTGAGTAGTTAGGGTTGTGAGTACGTCTGTGTGGGGCAGATGGGTGGACAGGGTAAGACGTTCTCAGTAGGGAGAAGTTGCTTACAGCTGTTGCTTGAGTGTTCCCCAGAAGGGAAGTAAGTAAATAACAACAAGAGAAAGATAGGGGCCCATTTGACTCTGTGGCCAGGGTTGACCGCTTATAGATGCTGTGTGCTAAAAATGCGCCTGACCTTCAGTGGTTGCCAAGGGACAGGAATGTGAATTCTGAGATGGTTTGGACTTCCCAGAGATTTCTAAGAGTGGTGTGAGTGTTGGCGGATCCGAGGCAGAAAGTGCATGGTCCCCTTCCTTGAGGAAGTAGTGTTTTCATCAGGAGTTACTTAGGTCACTGTTAGACCCAAGGGTCACTGGCAATGACAGTTTGGAATCAGTCGTTTGGAAAATTCTGACTTAATATCTTGAATCTACACATCTGCCATGAGAACTTTGTCTGATTTTCTCAATGCTATGTGTTCCATAAAGTATTTTTGAAGGTGTTTCCGTATGTCTTCTCTTGTTTGAGAGTCTTACAGGACTGGGATAATGAGAGTCATGGTACTCAGAGGGCTGAGTGTTTTGATTCCCCTGCTGTTTGTAGTCCTTGGTTTTCCAATTCTTTTCTTCTTCACACATCCACCTTCCTGCCTAGACCATTTTTTTAAATGATTTTTTTCTATACCTGCAGTCTTTATGCATTTTAAACTCCCCCTTTCTTATGCCTCTCCCATCTGGCTCTCATGTGTTAAATATTAAGTATGTGATGTACTCCTCTGTCTCATGCCCTCCTACCAACTTAGAAAGGTGCAAAGAAAACTTACCATCCGTGCCCTCTGCTTCACCGTCATTCTCCTGTTTCTCTAGACAGAGACAGTGGGGAGCAGTGCTAAGGGGGCAGAGACAGCACTAAGGATGCCTTTTGTACTTGCCCTGTTTGGAACTCAGTTGAGGATGTTTATTCATTTAAATTTACGTTTTAAGTCATGGAACTCATGAGTGACAACACAGGGGTCAGGGGTCACCTGACCCTGCAAATGGGAGAAACTTTTTTAAAACAAATCTTTTTGAGTAAAAAATAAAAACTTGTTTTAAAAAAATACTTAGGTCAAAAGACAAGACTACAAGTTTAGCTTAAAGATCAATTTTCATAGCTACTCTTTTTTTGGTTTTTCGAGACAGGGTTTCTCTGTGTAGCCCTGGCTGTCCTGGAACTCACTCTGTAGACCAGGCTGGCCTCGAACTCAGAAATCTGCTTGCCTCTGCCTCCCAAGTGCTGGGATTAAAGGTATGCGCCACCACTGCCCAGCCATAGCTACTCTTAAACACAGCATTAAGATGCTTCATATGAAGGAGACTGAAGGACAGAAAAGTTCAGTAACTTGCTTAGAATCACACAGCTAATTAGTGGCCAAGCCAGAATTCAACTAGGTGTCATGTCTGACACCCTCATTCCAACTACCACATTCTTACACAGTCTGCACAGTCTGATCCCCACAAAAGTCCAAAATTTCTTTCTAGTAAAGAGGGAACTAACATGAATTTCAGAAAGCAGAAGGGAGTATATGTTAGAAGGTGATTTGTGTAAACCAAGATTTGACTCATACACCAAGCCAGGGGCCAATAAATGTTTTTTTTTGTTTTGTTTTTTTTTGTTTTTTTTTTGTGAGGGGCCAGTTAATAACTGTTGTAGGATTTACAGGTCATATGGTCAACTCTCCAGTTTAAAATAATTGTGTTTCTGATCTCTAGTGAATGTGAAATAACTATATTCCAATAACACTCTCTTTTAAAAGTGGGGGTGGGGAATCTTATTAGGATTTAATTTGCAATTCTAGATTTGTGTAACACGTCATTTTATAAAAAAGAATGAGCATTTCGATAAGCCTGGCAGGAAAGTTGGCTTTATAGAAAAATGTTGGAAGAAGACAGGGGCAGTATGGTCTGTCTGCAGGGGCCAGCAAGTGCAGGGGGATGGTCTGACACACAGGCCTCCCCTTTTTCTTACCATCCCGTGGCAGGCACTTCCTCCTCTGGGTTCCTGTATCATTTCTTTGCATCACCTTTTTCATGGAGACTGTCTCGTATTTTAGTTTTTGTTGTTAGCTTCTCCCTTGCTAGACTGGGAACTTTTGAGACCAAAGCAATTCATGGCACCTCTAGCATACAACTTAGGATGGAGTGGTTAACAAATTCCGGTTCTCTGGGATTTCCAGAGACTTGCACTTCCTCCTTTATGCAATACTGTTTCATTTGAATATTTTACAGTAAGCTTGCATTACTGTGCAATCAAAGGAAAAAGGTGAAGATATAGTGTTTTTGAACGACTAAGTGGATGAGTGAGCGATTAAGAATTCAGTGTTGCTAAGGAAATTCAAAAGCAAGTTATCATTTACTGAACAACGAAATCTCTGGTTTTCCAAGAAATATAGCATTTCTCACACTTACTACTCTAATTGCTTCTTTGCATCTTGATGACATGGAAAGGCATAGATAGGCCCAGAATAGCTGGAATATCCATCATTTAGGAGACTCACTTCCTTATTCCACATACTTGCCTCAAGCTGTGGAGAATGTGCTTCTGGAGTTTGGTCTTACTCATCCATCCCCCAATGATTTAAAGGCATCAAGAACTTTTAATGTGGCCGAGTTCAAGTCCACTCTGCAGCTCCCATGCAGTCCTGGTCTTTCATCCCGATGCAATCTCTCTCTGTTCACAGCAGTGTTGCTATCTCAGCTCACACAACCAGAGCCCGTACCAGCTCAAAAAGACTGTTTGCGTTTAGATACCGCATCACTTGGCAGTTTCCTCACTGCTGATAACTGTAATTGTTTCAACATTGGCAGCCTCTTATTTAGCAATGACATGGTTTGAATGTTTGCTCATTTGCCCGTCCTGGATTGAAACTGTCATGTCACATGACAACATAAGAACCACACAATATATCTGAAAAACACAAGGGCCGCAGAGATTCCCAGATAAATATTTGATTGTAGAATGTCACAGTGTTTGTTTTTTTTTAATTCAAGGGCATTGTTTATTCACAGTCACTGAGCGATGTGGCACTCTGAGGAAACCTTGGGCCATCTTGCGTGGCATGATGTGTGTGATGCGCACAGTGCCGCAGTGCCTTCGTGGGCCTCCTCTTGTGCCCACCTTCTGGTTTATGTGGGCTATAGCTATTGGAACATGTATCAGGTCTGTAGTTATCCATGACAGCAAACCTTACTAGTGACTTTGAAGTAGAGCCCTGGAGAGGAAGGAAAACAGGGAGCTGATAACATTGAATTCCCAGAATAAACATTGGCGATTGGGAAGAAAAAAGAGTTTTTCTCTTCAAGCTAAGTGTTTCCTTCGTGACCAGCCTGTATAGTCTTTTAAATCTTAAAACATTGGTTAAAATACCAGCAGTGCAGGGATTGAAATCAACAAGTCAAAGAGGATTCGCACGGTAGCAGCCTTCATTTTTTGGATGCTCATTGCTTTGGCACACTCAAAGAGCACTCAACTAGAGCACACCTACATAAAACCATGTGGGTTAAGACACTGCCATGAGATTTGTGTGCCTAGTAGAATAATTATAAGTCTATTTTGGCTCTGAAGATGATGTGGCCTGTATGTAGTTGGAAGTTAAACAGTGTAGAGCAGAATACCTGCTTTCCTTGAATTTCTCCCACTTGACTTGCATTGTATTTGACTGTGTAATTTAGCCACCTCAAATGCCTAAGAGACTTTTACTTTCATCTCTCACCATAATTGAACCTATGACTGAGTGTGGTGGGTTATGCTGTTCACCACAGCACTTGGGAGGCTGATGCAGTCAGATATCTGTAAGTTTGAGGCCAGTCTGGTCTAGACAGCAAGTTCTAGGACAGCCAAGACTACATAGCAAGACCCTGTCTCAAAGTAAAGAAAAAAAAACTCTCCATAAATCCTTGGAAAACGAAATTTAATATGTAGTATCTTCTCATGCAGACTTTGTTGTCTTAACAAAGCTCCTTTTGCAATCATCAGATCACAGCCTTTTAGAGCAGAAGCCAGAAGAGGGTATCAGATTCCCTGGGATTGAATTTATAGACAGCTGTGAGCTGCCATGTGCTGGTAATAAACCCCAGTCCTCTTGAGGAGCAGGAAGTGCTCACCACAGCCCCAGCCTTCTCGTTAGCCCCTAAAGAGGTGTTCTATCAAAACCTCACTGAACACTTAGGGTCTTCATTTTCAAGAAACCAATCCCTTGTTTACTGTGATTATTGTAAAAAGGATTTTATGTGTATATTAATTAATTATTTTGGTGTATATATTCATATGTTTTTGTGCTTGTTTATGTCTGTAGGTATGGGTGCATCATGCCTCAACACATGTGTGGAGGTCAGAAGACAAGTTTTGGGGTTAGTTCTTACCTTTCACCCTCTTTGAATTATGCTCTCTTAGCTGTTGTGCTAGTGCGTCTAGCTGTGGACTTGTAGACACTCTCCTGTGTCACCTCTATCCCCACAGGGCACACTGGCGTCATTACAGCTCTCTTAGCTGTTGTGCTAGTCCAGCTAGCTGTGGACTTGTAGAGACTCCCCTGTGTCCACCTCCATCCCCACAGGACACAATGGTGTCATTTCAGTCCGCACACTGGCGCCACTGCAGCTAGCTTTAAGTGGGTTTCAGGGATACTAAGTGAAGCCATCAGACGTCAGTGAGAATTTTTACCCACCACGACCTCTCCCCAGTCCTTCATGGTATTTTATTCATTAACTTTTTCATATTAAGCACTTATTTTTTTTTCACACAATGAAGCTTTATTTATCCTCAACAACTAGAGAAAAGCAAGCTCACTGACGCCTCACTTGAGAATGCTGTCACCTTGAGCTTCTGCCAGTTCTCTCTCAATCCGTTTCAACTCATCTAGTCTCTTCTTTTCCTCCGCTGCTATTCTCCTCTCCTCCTCTGCCCGGGGTTTTAGGTAACTGTAGCGCTTGGCGCCATATGCCATGCCGAGGATCAGAGCGGAGTATCGGCCGAACTTGATGAGCAGAGAGACCTGAACCGGGGGCACCATTTTGTCCATGACCTTCGCGCCGGAAGCTCCTTATTTATCTATGTATTGCCACGTAGTCGTTTGAGGTACTTATTTCACTTACAGGTCTTCTACGTCAACTTTTTCTGAAGCAGTTAAGTGGAAGAACAAAATATCCTGCTTGATGATGTCAGGTCGGGTCTTGACTGACAGGCCACACCACCTCTCATGTGACTGGAGGCCGTGTCAGCAGCATCTGTCTGCCTTCTTCATCGCTGTAGAAGGCTGTACTTGGTCTGCATACTTCTGCCTTGCTGGCTTCAGTTAGTTGTCTACTCACAAGCCAAGGCCTCTCACTTCCCCCTGAGAAGGAACCCCAGTCGAAACTCCAAGACTCGTTCGGGCTCTGTGTCACCCCCACTGCCACCCAGCCCAGGGCTCAGCCTTCACTTACTCTATGTTGGCTAGTTGCCACCAGGCCCACTGCTGCTATCTATCCCTATTTGATGCTTTTCCCTGGGTTTCTCCCTGTTCAGACGCCATGTTCCCAGGAACGTGGAGGAGAGCTTTTTCCTTCACCTTCCTCAGATCTTTTTCTAGAGAGCCAGCTGACGCTCAGTGCGAGCTCGCTGAGCTCGCTCCCTCCTGTCTCCCCATGCCTGTCTCCCCACGCCAGACTCTGCTGCTTCCCACAGCGCCCATCATCCTCTCACATGCTAAATATTTCACTAGTTAATTTCATTTTATTGTGTGTCTTCCTCAATTAAAGAGAAGTCACGGAAGATGGGAAGGCAAGCTTTCGTTTTTGTTTTCTGTCTTGATCACTGCTGGGTCCCACTGCTTACAATGGCATTGGCGGTAGTCAATGTCTGATAAATATTTGATCAAAGATGAAGTGAAGATATAGCTGTGAGGCTTATGCATGCCATAAATGCCACATTCAGCTCTTGGAACATTATGGACTTTAATGATTTACTCATTCAATAAATACTTCTGAAGTGCTTGCTGTACGGCAAATTACAAGCTGTGCCCTCAAGTATAGAGGCTCTCTTGGAGTTTACTATTTAGATGGAGAGACTACTGCCATGCAACATAAATATGTGTGTCGTGGTCAAGGGCTTCCCTCGTGGCCTGTGAGCTGAGACAACAGGGAACCCACTCAGAGGAACTGTTATGAGTAAGGGTGGAGGCAGGCAGCACACCACTGCTCCTGGAGACTCCACCATGGAACCTTTTGAAGAACCTGTGGTTTCCACACTTGTATGAGAATCACCTTCAGAGCCTGAAAGCAGGTTCTTTGATTTCATCTGTAGAATCCCTGCTTCACTAGGCCTGAGGTAGGCCCTGGCATCCATGTGTCTGTGCTGCTGCTGCTGTTGCTGGCCCAGTGGCCAAGGTTGGAAGTCCATGGGATACAGTGTGAGTAGCATCACTTTAAATAACAGTGTGGGCTTGTTCTAAGGACATGGGCCTGGGAGGGCTTTGCTCTCAGAAAAGAAGGCCATCCTCAAATGCCAAGGGAAGCTGGAGTGGGCATGGGAGCTGGAGAGAATGTCTTATCCACCCCACAGACACATCCACAGAGTTGACAGCCCAATCCATTCATGACTGTTATTTTCCTTGTGAGAAACCAGAGCTGTTTGGCCTGCAGTGCTGAAAGTTTTGCTCTTCTGGAGTTTAGAACTGGGCTTAATCTCTCATTCTGCCACTGTGGAGTCTGCACAGACGCATAGCTCGGGTAAACTAAGGCTGGGGAGCATTTCTCCGGATGGAAGCCTGTTCTACAGAAATGGTCCTTTTCTCTCTCTGTATACATATTGGTGTGAGTGAAGTCTGTATATGCACATGTTGGTGTGAGTGTGTGTATATGTGTATATGTACAAACTGATGTAAATAAGTGCATATATGTAGAATATGTGTGTAGCTGGTGTGTGTATATGAGCGTACATGTGTGTTCATGTACCTCCATGTGGAGGTCAGTATTTGGCCTCAGGTGACATTCCTCACGAGACAGCAACCATTTTGTTGCTGCTGTTTGTTAGTTTTGAGGCAGGATTTTTGATAGGCCTGAGCTTGCCAAGTCACAGATCTCTAGGCCTCTCTCTTCCTTCACAAGTCTGGGATTACAAACCCACGTCACCATGACAGGCTTTTTATATATGCTTATGGAAGCAGACTCTGGGCCTCACGTTTGCTCAGTAAGCTCCTTACTAACTGAGCATTCCCCTCTCTTCACCTAAAGGGCCAAAGTCTAAAATGGAATATTTAACACACCGTTAATCAGTCTAAACCGACAGCTCCATTGCTCACACCTTGATTTGAGAAGGGGGGTTGTTTACCAGAAAGAATTTTTTGTCAACTTTAGAAAACAGTACCCATTTGGAGCCAACGATTGGAAGTCAAAGACTGATTTCAACAGTTAAGGGGTCTTTGTGTCTGGGTTCGTGCTAATTGCCTATAGATGTGCTGACTGCCATTGGGTTACTGAGGACTCGTTCCTGAGAATTACTATGTGTCTGTAAGAAAACCTGAGTTAAAAACACAGGAGTTTTTCTCTTGATTTTTCCTTTCACTTCACATTTGATTTGTAGGCCCACTGGCTCTTATATTTTCACGCGCTCTATGCTGAAAACAAGGCAGTTTTAGTCTCCTTACAGTAAAAATATTTTGATTGAATGGGTTAAAATAGAAATGTGTTCATGTACTCAGATGTATTAATTTTTTGCTCTTTGTTCAGTAAAGAATAATACTTCTTAAATAGAAATAATTTCTTATTCTCATGTCTAAAGCTGTTTTCCTTGAAACATAGTTTTTTTTTTTGTTTTTTTTTTTTTTCCAGTTTTTTTGATTACTCCTAGGGGGAAAAACCCCTCTCTTTTGTATCACATTAACCTCATACTGTATTTATATTAAACAATATTCTTTGGAGAAAAAAAGGTTTGGTATACTTAGTGAATTCGGCACCCCCCTGCAGGCACTGCTGGCTGCTAATGCTCAGTGGAACCCAGCAGTCAGAACTGATGAAACATCAGCATGGCGGCTATGAAATAAAAAAGAAGTAATTGGGGACATGTTGGGAGCTGGCAAATGGAAAACACTAGCAGATGTGGCACTGAGAGAGAAAAGAAAGCTTCAAAATTCACATTTGCCACGAGAGTAACTGGCACAGACGCAGGATAGAAGCTGCCACCCCATTCAGAACGAACGCGGACAAGAAATGGTCTCCCCTCCTTTGTAAAGTAACAAGCCAAGAAGAGAGTTGTCCAAGAAGCAGGCGACGTACGTGACCCCCAGGAGAGTCCGCCTTCTCTGGGAAGACAGGATGTCGGGGATTTTCTACTTCAGAAGCCATGCCCTCCTGTCCACTGCAGCACCTGGAGCTGCCTCTGCCCAGGGTGTCCTTCCCCATTTCACAGGGGCAATGCACGCAGGTACGATGCCGGAATCTGGCCCTTCTGTCTGATAGTTTAGTGTGGGTTCTGTGGTGCCCTTGTAGACAAGGCCACCGGGACTCAGATTCTCTGAGGAGTCCAGAAAACAACAAGATAATTTCTCCCTTCACCTGTAAAGTAAAATGCACTTCAGCAGATATGAGCTCTGAAGTATTTAGTTAGGACTCCAGTAACGACAGTTTCCTGGCAATTCCTTGAATTCAGCTGCCTTTCCCCCGTGTTCTCCTCCTCATCCCTCTCTCTCCTCCCCTTCACCACTTTTAGCACTTGATCCTCCTGCTCCAGCCTCTCCATCCATCATTGGCTGTCTACTCCATTTTGCTTTCCTAACAAGATGCCCCCAGTCTTGACTGTCTCCCTAACCCCTGTGGTTCTGTGTACTATAGCCTGGTTAACAATGACGTAACAGCTAAAATCCACATATAAACAAAGACATCATGTCTGTCTTACCGGGTCTTGGATATCTCACCCAGAAAGATTTTTTTTCTAGTTCTGTTCATTTACCTGCAAATTCCATGATTTTATTCTTTTTCATGGCCAAGTAATACTCCACTGTGTAAAGGCCACGTTTTCCTTATCCATTCCTCTGTACAGAGAGACATCCAGGTTGTTTCCAGCTTCGGGTTTTTATGAATAGAGCAGTAGCATCTTTGGGGAAGGGTGAAGCATCTTTTGGGGATATGCCCAAGAGTGGTATAACCGGCTCTTGAGGTAGGTCAGTTCTCATCCCCTTGAGGAAATACACCAATGATGTCCATAACTGCTGTATAAAACTACACTCCCACCAACAATGGAGGAGTGTTCTCTCTCCACAGCCTCACCAGCAGGGGCTTTTACTTGTGTTATTGATCTCAGCCATTCTGACAATGTAAGATGAATCTCAAGGTAGTTTTGATTTTTAATTTGCATTTCCCTGATGACTAAGGATGTTAAACATCTGTTTGTTTTTCAGCTATTTGAATTGTTTTCTCCTTAAAGAATTCTGCTTAGATCTGTACGTACTTATTTATTTATTTATTTATTTATTTATTTATTTATTTATTTATTTATTTATGTTTATTATTTATTCTTTCAACTTTTCGTTGATTCTTTGTGTCACATCCTGTACCCTAGTCCCACTCATCTCCCCACCCCTTTGTATCCACCCTCCCCCTTGCAACCCTCCTCCCCAAAAGAAAATAAAAAGCAAACAAAACCAAAACCAAAGCAAAATTAAACCAAAAACAGAGCATAGAAAGCGTCTCGTTGTAGAAGCTGTAGTGTGTCACAGTGCGCCCCACAGCACACTCCTTTGTCCACACACACATGTGTGAATGTCCTTTGCAATGAGTCACTGGTCTGGTTCGAGGTCTCTGGCTTCTGCCACACCATCACTATTTGATCCCCATCGGGACTCCTCTCGGTTGTTGTCCTGTGTCATGGAGATCCTGCAGCTTTGGGTGAGGACTGGCCCTTTCTGGCACTCCAACAGTTCACAAATGATGCAGCTTTTGAGATGGGTAACTCGAAGCCCTGGATCTGGGCCTACATGATAGCCGAGCTGGTCAGCCTGCTGGCTCTCCCAGCTCTACACCACCAGGGTAAGCTGTCCAGTCCTGCCCCAGCTAGCAAACCCAATGCCACCACTGGCAGGAGGCAGGGTCAACTCTCCTGCTCTCCTCCCCTCTGGCCGGCTCGCCCGCATTCATGCCTCCAGGCCAGCTGCACTGTGCTGCCCAGGCACGGTGCAGGACCCACTCTCAGCTGGTGAGCGGTGGGGCCAGCTTTCCAGAGTGCCACAGCCAGTGAGGGCAGGGCCAGTTATGCATAGCCCTTGGACATCAACGTGGCTTCAGGCAGCTTCCCGACTAGGAATGTCTGCACAGTCGCTAGTGATAATGTGAGCCATGGACATTGAAACTGACCCCTGCTACCGCATGGCCATGGACCCAGATATGGCCCTCAGTGGCAGCACCGGTTGGGTGGCAGAGCTGGCTACTCACCACAGGCTATTCATCTCCACCTTCGTATCTCTAGTTCCATCTCTCTTCATAATTCTCAAACTGTTCATTTCTCTTTCTCTCCCATCTGTCCACCACACACTTGCACTTCGTAGTGACATTGGCTGCAGATGGTCTCTGGGTGACTTCTGTCCATGCCACATGGCATAGCTGCAAGCAGCGCTCTGGGTGTCTACAGCCTGCCTCTGTGATTGGTGGGGCCATTGGATGTCTTCCTCCTCCCTCGGCTGGTCTCTGCATTTCCTCCACCCACCAGTGGTGTCTGGCGTGGCTGCAGGTCGATACTTCATTTTTGAATTGGGTCTTTTGTTTTATCTGCTTTTTCTTTTGGTATCTAGTTTCCTTAGTTGTTTGTATATTTTGGATATTAGCCCTCTATCAGATGTAGAGTTGGTAAATAAAAAGTCTCTGTTCTGTAAGCTGCTGTTTTATTAGAACAATGGGTGGGATCCTTGGCCGTACAGAAGCTGAAGCTAGTCAGTCTCATTAGGTCCCATTTAGTAATTGTTGATTTTAATGCCTGTGCTATTAGAGTTTTGTTCAGAAAGCTGTCTCTTTTGCCAATGCATTCAGAGCTATCCCCCAGTTTCCTTTCTATCAGGCTGAGT
Organism: Uromys caudimaculatus; assembly: GCA_028551405.1. NCBI lineage: Eukaryota > Metazoa > Chordata > Mammalia > Rodentia > Muridae > Uromys > Uromys caudimaculatus. Next base: position 92,807,728 of record CM052708.1, on the reverse strand, counting down.
ATATCTGGGTTTAGGTTAAGGCCTTCGATCCCCTTGGACTTGAGTTTGGTGCAGTATGACAAGTCTGGATCTATTTGCACACTTTTAATTGCAGTCATCCAGTTTGACCCAGTCTCATTTATTAAAGATGCTGTCTTTCCCCCAGTGTCATTGCTGGCTTCTCTATCAAAAATCAGGTGTCATTAGGTGTTTGGATTTAAATCTAGGTCTTCAACTTGATTCCATTGATCAACATGTTTGTTTATGTGCCAATACAATGCTGGCTTTATTACAGTAGGTCTGTAATACAACTCAAAATCAGGGATGGCGATACCTTTAGCAGTTCTTTTATTATTCAGAAATTTTTTTTTTTTTTTTTTGCTATTCTGGGTTTTTGTGCTACCATATGAAACTGAATTGTTCTTTAAGAAGTTCTGTTAGGAAGTGTGTTGGAATTTTGATAGAGATTGCATTGAATCTTTAGATTGCTTTTGGTAGGCTGGCCATTTTTACCATATTCATTCTTCTCATCCACAAACATGGAGATCTTTCCATCTTCTTATATCTTCTTTAATTTCTTAAAGTTTTTGTCATATGAATCTTTCACTTGCTTGGATAGAGTTGATAGTTTGTATTATTCAAAGATATTGTAAAAGGTGTTGTTTCCCTGATTTCTTTATCAGTCCATTTGTCATTTGTGTATAGAAGGGACACTTATTTTTTGAGTCAATCTTGTACCTAGGTTACTTTGCTGAAAGTGTTTATCAGCTATAAGGGTTTCCTGGTGGAATTTTTAGGGTCACGTATGTATACTGTTATGTCATCTACAAATAGAGATACTTTGACTTCTTCCTTTTCATTTTGAATCTCTTTGATCTCCTCAATGTTATTTTAATTTTTTTGCAATTTCTTTTTTTTTTTATTTTTTTTTTTTGGGGGGGGGGGTTCGAGACAGGGTTTCTCTGTGTAGCCCTGGCTGTCCTGGAACTCACTCTGTAGACCAGGCTGGTTGCAAACTCAGAAATCTGCCTGCCTCTGCCTCCCAAGTGCTGGGATTAAAGGCGTGCGCCACCACTGCCCATGCAATTTATTTTTAATGATGGTTTTTTAAATGTTTTAAGCCTATCACCCAACAAAGATAGTAGGAAAAAAAGGATATGGGGGAAGTGGACTTGTTTAGAAAATTTTTTGGAGTAATTCTCATCTATGTTGTCTGGAAATCAGCAGTTTAGTTTATAGGTCAGTAGTGACAGCTCAATCTATTTGTAAAGAGTTTGATAGAGTTAGGATAGTAAATAGGAATCAATAATGGTGGCATTATCTAGTAGAGAGACCCAGGCCTCAGCCTGGGCATGAGTCAGCAGGAGGGACCAGCAGGAATGTCAGGAAAAGCTTTCTGTTGCCTCTCTCAGGGAAGCAAAGATCAGTGAGGATGTGAGACCAGTAAGTGTTCTATAGTTAGTTCTATAAGCCAAGCTCAGCCTTCGTCATTGTATGTTGAGTTTTATTTATGTCTTTTTAAATATTATGTGTCTTCTATGAGTCTTGTCTCAGTATGTAAGTTTTTCTCAGCTAACATCATTTTGTTAATTAGCCCAAATCTGTAGAAACAGCAAGAAATTATAACACACCACCAGAAAGATTTCCAGTATGTTTCTCTCTGTGGAGTCCTGATAATTAGAGCTCAGATATGCAATGTAAGGCAGACCAATACATGTGTGTTGTTAGTGCAGAATCCTTCATCAAGTGTCCTTTCACGTGCTTGCTTTAGCAGAATATCCTCTCTCCTGTGTCTGCTTCAGGGAAACATTCCTTCATGAGTCTGCCTTAGCTTTTCACCCATGTCCACTTCAGGAAAACACTCCTTCACGTGTTTGCCCAGCAAAGCACCGTCCAACACGACTGACTCTCCAAAGAACCCCTGAGCTTCTACTTCACCTCAGGTCACCTTATTGCTCTAGCTAAAACTATTGAATAGGTATGCAAAGAGTGAATGACCTTGTCTTCCTGATTTAAGTGGAATTGTTTTGAGCTTCCCTCAATTTAAGTTCATGTGGGCTATGGGCTTGCTCTAACTACTTTTATGTTGAGTATGTCTTTTGTATCCATAATCTCTCCAAGACTTTTACCCTGGAGGGGTGTTGCATTTTTTATTAAAGTTCTTTTCTCCATTGAATGAAGTATCATGTGGCTTTTGTCTTTCAATTTATTAATATAGTCAATTACATTTATCAATTTATGGATATTGAACAATGTCTACATTGTTGGGATGAAACATACTTGATCATAGTGGGTGAACTTTTTGATGTGTTCTTGTATTTGGTTTGCAAGTAATTTATTGAGTATTTTTGCATCTATGTTCATAAGGGAAATTAGTCTGTAATTCTCTTTGTCAGATCTTTATGTGGTTTGGGTATCAAGGTAATTGTGACCTTGTAATATGAATTGGATAATGTTTTTGTGGAGTCTTGGGAAATAATTTGTGGAGTACTGGCATTAACTTTTCTTTGAAAGTCTGTGCTAAAACCATTTGGTCCTGGGCTTTTTGGGGGTGGTTGTGGTGAGAGTTTTAATGACTGCTTCTATTTCATTAGGGGTTATAGGTCTGTTTAAATTGCTTACTTGATCTTGATTTAACTTTGCTTAGTGGTATGTATCAACTAAAATACCCATTTACGTTAGATTTTCTAATTTGGTAGAGTACATGTTTTTTAAATTCTGCCTTTATGATTTTTGGTTTCCTCAGTGTCTGTTGTTATGATTTTGTTAATTTGAAGATTCTCCCTCTGCCTTAGTTAGTTTGGATTAAAGTTGTCAATCTTGTTGATTTTCTCAAAGAATAAACTCTTTGTCTCATTGATTGTTTGCGGTGTTGTTTTTGTCCTTTCTATTTTATTGATTTCAGAAGTGAGTTTAATTGTTCCTTGGCATCTCCTTCTTTTGGGTGTGTTTTTTTCTTTTTGTTCTAGAATGTTCGGGTGTGCTGTTAAGTTACTAACATGAGATCTCTCCAGTATTTTAGGTAGGCTCTAGTGAGGAGAGCCAGTGCCAGAAAAGTGTGTTGGGGCATCACTGTTGTGGGGACTGGTAAGTTGAAGCCACAGGTGATTAAATGCAAAAACAGGTACAGAACTGGGAGCACCAACTTGTGTGGACTCCAAAGGCTGAGTAAAGTGTCCCAATGAGAAGTCTTTTCTGATCACTGCTTCTTACTCTTGATTGATGCTTCAAAACTGGTAAAATTTTTTATCTCCAGTACTGTTAATAGGCCTGGCGTGATTATGAGCAAAGTTATCATTAATGATATGGATTAAAATATTCTTATAAATGGGATGTCCAAGATGATGGTGTAAATAACAGGACTGAATAGTAACCAAACAGTACAGTGGAGAACTTAGCATATAAAAGATGCAATTTCCTGTACTTTGCATTTTTAAATTGCCATTATAGGAGGTATAATGAACTCTACTTTATAAATGTGGTAATTGATATAGTGAATTAAATTTGTTTTTTTGCTCAGAGTTCTAAGTGATAGAGCTGAGGACTGAGCCTATATAATCTGGAGCTGGAAGAACTATCTGTAGCCCTAAAGGTGTACAATGGACTGTACCCACAAACGATGTATCTGCAGGACAGATGCCAACCAGCATGGACCAGAAACTTTTCCTCTTACTTTTGACTCCAGAGAGAGGTTGACCTGCAGATGGTTTGAGTTTAAATTCTAGGCCCCCAAACCAGGCTCATCTCTCCTAGCTGCAGTTCCAAGGGAGCAAGAGCCTTTCTTGCTGTGCGTACTTCTTAAACTGCAGGTGCTGTCCACTGAGGCCAACTTTCCTGGGAATCTTCCGGAAATAGAAATAAGCAGGGGAAAATGAACAGTAATTACCTGGCATTAAGCTGAGACCTTTTTGTGTGAAAGGCATGCAAAGATAGGTCTTTCAGCGACTTAATGAGCCTTATCACAGGCCTTCAGCTTTGCTGAATAGATTTGGAGGTAATAAAATGTTGGACCCTGCTTTCCAACCAAATTATACTGCAACATTATTTTGAAAGACCTTTGGAACAAGTGGCTGAAAGTCCTCCTCTATCCTTCTTGAAGATAGACCCAATCTCTCCTTATTAATAAGAACCCAGAGTAATTTCAAATGATGGCTAGTAAATAAAATTATTTAATGAAATGAAATAGAACCTGATTTGTACAATTGAACTCAAAGAAACACTGCATCCTGAGTGAAAGTCATAGCTGTGTCTTCATCCAGCAAATACGTTGTGGTCTTTCCTTACTGGAGACAGGCACTGAGCTAGGCACCATGACACCAAGAAGGATAAGACAGAGAGAACATGGTCAACAAGCAAGTGTAAAGACAAAGAAAATACAGGGAGAGCCTTCGAAAAAGACTGTGAAGGAAGTAGTAGGGAACCACGTCGGGGAGTAGCAGCCTATGCTAGCTACAGAGGGGAAAAGCCGGAGGGTCACATAGCACTGACGCCACCTCACACATGTACACAGGATGAAAGGAACCATGGCAGATGTTCGTCTCTATGGAGGAAAAGTGATACACGAGTCTTTCTGTGTTGTTCTGGGTCACAGCCTTGCTACAGTTTCTAGGGCCAGCCAGGGACTTTGTACTATAGACTATAGAGACAGTCTTTGCAGAATGTATATTTACTCTTCCAAATCAATTTCTGGCATCATGGCTCATGGCTCATTTGCTACAAAAGTAAGATGACTTTAGTTAATGCAGGACAAATTCCAGGACAGGGATGTGTCCTGTTTTCTACTCCATGGTACATCTGATTGAGCAGGCTGATTTTAAACAGAAGGTACCTGCTCTTCTAGCAAGATGACCTCTCAGGTGAATTAAATCATGCTTGGGGTTGCTTAAAAGATGGGAGACTAGGGAAATGTCCAGGGGCAAAAATAGCAGTGGTGCTCACTTCTCCATTTTCTAATCTCCATCTTCTCCATCTCTTAAAACAATTGAAGTGAGTCATTTACTGTGTCAGAAAAGTTTAAGAAAAAAAATTATTGGGAGGTTCCTTTAAAGTTGACTTATAAATCTAATTTAAATACAATTTTTGTTCAATAATTTGTGATGATACTCATTTACTTAGTAACACCTGACTCTCTGTACCCAAGATATACAATTTGCCCATGGATATTAGTTCCGTTAAGTAAAATTGTATTTGAGGATAATAAACCTTCTTCCCCCATGCTTGAGGCCAATCTTCTGGTTTTTATCCTTGATTGACACCAAGAATAACCCCTAAGCAAGGTTGGTAGATGAATGTGTTGCTAATGTGTATCAGGGAAAGTAGCAGTAGACGCTATGCAACTTTCTGGGCTCCCATCACGGCCCCTGCTTCATGAACACTTGGACTTGTGGGAGGTACTTTAAGTCTCGTTGTCTGTGTTCTCATCTTTAAATTGATACCTACACTGTTTCCCTATGCCCCCATAGGAGCCATAGCAACCACCTCCCATGTGAGAGCATGAATTTTAAATGCACCTTTTAATTTTAGTATTAATGTTATTATTAATAGTTGAAGAAATGAAGTGTGACTTCCAGTGGTCACAACGATAGTCCTCACCCTGATTAATTGCATGGTTTCCTATGCAGCTAATGAGTTCAGCCCTTCATGTGGGGCTGTGGGCGAAGGCATTCCCAAAGTAACAGGCTAACAGAAGCTCGCCCACAGCACATTGTTTTTGCTTCAGTATATGAGGGAAAGAAAACTACATGCAAATACTAAAAGCAACATAATTGTATTATGCAGCAGCTTACAAAATTTGCATGAATTTATGAAAGCATTAGACTAGACTTCAAAAACCATTTACAATGTGTAAAAGGAAATTTAAGCTTCTGTCTTCCCTACTCCAGGACACTACACGTTCATTCTCCTTTGTTATTGCAGGGACTTCACTGGATATCTTTGCGAACACTAGGAAAATTGATGGATCATTGACGTGTTACCATGTTCCTGTAAGGAAATTGCAGGATTTCCTTCAGTCACACCTCAAATCTAAGACTTTCAAGGAGGAGGGACAGGTTTGTGATGCCAGGTAGTTTGGCGGACACATTCATAGCCTGTTTATGAGCTCACATTGGTCTTGAAGAAAAATGCCTCATGGCTGCTTTTAGAATTCAGGTATTGCTTTGTTTCTGCATCTTATTAATCTCCTTACAAATGTGTAGATACAGGGCCTGGAGAGATAGCCCAGAAGCTAAGAACACTTGCTGCTCTGGCAAGGGATTAGTGTTCAATTCACAGCAGCCATATGTGTCTGTAACTGCTGTGCCAGGGGATCCTATGCCCTCTTCTGACTTCTGTGTTATTAGGCATGAACATGGTGTGCAGACACACATATAGCCAAAACATTCATACGTGTAAATGTGTAAATCTTGAACAGTTAAAACAAAACAGTGCAATATGTTTAATGCACTTCTTTTCAGGACTTCATGCTTTACATAGCCATGGAGACCAGATAGACCTGTTCTCTAAACTGCGTGAACTCACAGGAAACTGTTTCCTCGCCATCACCATTTGAATGTCTCAAGGCATTGTTAAGAACAAGATTAGTAAATAGCTTATCTATCTATTTGCATGAAAACTACAAAGTTTATCAGACTTGGGCCTGGAGTCATGACTTATAGAAGTCACATTTTATTTCTCCAAATATTGTTAATAATGTTAACACTAAATTTAAAAGTGGGCTTGGAATTTATACATGAGTGGTGGTTGCTATGGCTCCTATGACATACAGGGGCACAAGGCAGGAATCAGTTTAATGATGGAAGCACAGACGATGAGACCCAACTCCAATATCTCACAATGCGGGTGCCATGATCTCAGCCCAGAACGTTGCATGCGAGCTACCACCATCTTTTCTGATAAACAATGCTACTCTTATCCCAAGAGTGCCTGCCTAGGGGTGTGGTTAGTATGGAGAATAGAACTAAATCACTCATTTACTTCATTCCTAACCCTTGAATTTATGTACCGACACTATCCAGTGTGCTCGAGAGTATTATTTGAGTTGAGTAAAATTGTGTTTGGGAAAGCTAAAGCCCACCCTCCCATGTTTGAAGCACGCCTTTTTCATGGCTACATCTTATCACTGAGCAAAAGAGCTCAATAGTTAGTTCTGACTGAAAACAATAGGTGATTGGTCAAGGTAAAAGCAACAAAGTTCACAAACAGATGAAAATGGAGTGTGCTGATGTACCCATAGTGAGTTTATTGGAGTACATTCTTATTCTTAATGAAAAGACTGTTTTGTTTTGTTCTTTTTTTTTCTTAAACCATGAATTGAAGACAAAACCATTGGTAACAGATGTTGGGCCTCAAGCTGTACGTTTAGGACTTTAAACTTGGTGTTACAAACATTGAGGCATCAGTGAAGGTCAAAGTCCCCAGCCCCTCAACCCAGAGCTCATAGGCTCCAGGGATGGGGCAAAGGACAGTGTGTGTCCCAGCTTTCATTCAGACTAGAAGGACCACTTGGTCTTTGAGAGAGGCACGACAGACTCTTCTGTATGCACAATGTTTTTATTCTTAAGTGAAATAAACATCATCAATAAAACCCATGTCCCACAGCCTTGCGTTGCTGTGAAGGGAGCCAGTGTCCAAAGCAGGTATATGCCATTACAGCTGACGGCCTAATGGTGGGGAGGAAGGTAATGGAGATGGAGCCACTAACTGATGCTTTTCTTCTCGTGTCAGTACCAAATTCTACACAAGGCACTTATATAAATTATTATTTCTATGAGTGAACAAGGAGGTTGACATTACATAATTTGGCCCATAACTAATAGAATTGAAATTGTCAACCTGGGATTCAAATCCAGGTCTGATCAGGCCCAAAGTATAGACTTGTGGCTGCCAATGGTCACACTAGCACAAAGGTTGTTAGTAAGTGTCGTTATTGATCGTATCTTAGTATGTGTCAAGCCGACCTGACACCTGTCCATTCATATTCCCCTTTCATTCTCTATTAGCCAGATATGAAAACATTTGTTGCTAGGCTTTAATGGGTTAAGAAATCTGTCTTTCTCCTGACCACCATCCTTTGGGTTCTGAACATTCAGGTACCACAATAATAATAAAGATAATACCATGTAGGGAATGGAAAGACACAAGTGGGAAGACTGTTCATGGGCCCAAAGCTTTTCTTTGTGCCCTTTGGCATTTACTCTGCAATGAGTCCTTACTTCAGTAGTGAAGAAGAGTCCTATTTGTTTTCTCATATCTCTACAGAATCATTGCTCTGGCTTGTTCTCTGGATGTTCTGATATAGAAGACTATCCATCCTAAAGAGCTTGTCCTATGAGTTAGGGACACAGGCTCAGGAGGCTGGGGTCAAATGTGGCATATGTTAATTATCTGCAACATAACTAGGGTTATTGCTTAACTTCATATGTTTAATTCACTCATTTACCAAATGCTTTAAAAACAGCTCCTGCAATCCTGTGTGTGTTAAAGCTGGGGTCATAGCATCACAGTAAAGTACATATGGACCTGGTTATTACAGCTCCTGAACCTCAGAGCTTGAGACACAGTTGTCAAAAGGTAAACGAGTTTGTGATGACCTTAGTGACAGGGAGGTGTTGGTGTTGTGGGATCATAGATAGAGAACTGACCAAGGCTCAGGCTACATGGGTATTAGTTAATGAGTGAAAACACTCAGCATGGTGCTTTGTGTATCCTAATTGCTTAGTGATGGTATCTGTTATTATTATGTCTAGTTTCTCAAAGAAATATAGATGCAAATATACTTAGTAGAAAATAATTAATAAGGTTGACTCTCATCAGTATTTGGATTTTATATTAATACTTTAATCTCTTTGACCTTCTTTATTTTACTTAGAAATGGAGGCACTGTGGTTAACTGAAAGAATTGTTTAAATATGGGCCAATAAGTACCAAGGGGTAAAGGCAAGTTCTATCCTGCTATGCCTGATAACCAGAGTTCCATCCCACAATGTGGGTTCCACAAATTGTCCTCTGACCTCCACACTCAAACTATGGAAATCTCCTTCCCAAATAAATCAACACAATAAAAACTTAAAATATTGATTTAAAAGTTGTTCATACCACACTAGATGGCCACACAGTCTTGTGCATATGGGCATCACCAGTTGGCACTGGGCTTGTCAATAACAAAAATAGTACCTGAATTGGGGATGGCTATGGGGAGAAGGCCTACGGGGAGTTAGAAGGAGGCTGCGGTAACTGGATACCATCAAAATACATGGTATATAAATAAATGACACCCTCAAAGAATAAAAAAAAAAAATTTATTTACAAAACTGGCCAATAAGACAGATATTTAGCATAGTCATTTTGTTTTACACTTGGTGCCAAGATAAAGTGAAACAGAGACAACTTGAAGCCTGGGCCTTTGGGATTGTTTATTTGGTAGGTTTTGATTCATAGTCTCATTAATGCCTCATCAACCTCTTGACCATTAGTCTGGGCAGGTAGCTCTGCACAGGGATTTTCATTCCCTGGCTGCTGAGATAGGGTTGTCCTAAGGATGATTGGTCTAAGTGTCTTGGTAGCTGCTAGTCTCCAGTGCAAAGCACTATGCATATCTAAACAAGACCTCATCACTTTGCTGCAATTTAGCGGCAAGAGATTTCATATCTCACAGCATTTTGATGGTACCACTTAATTAGGATCTGCTTCCAAATCAAGCTAGCCGATAGCCGTAATGACTGAAGTAAACATGTTTACCCCCAGAAGGAGAGACAATGAAAATGTTCTAAGTGTTGTTGGTTAATAGAGACAGGACTGGAGCATTGCTTAGGGGGTGTGTCTTCTCATTTCTGACTCCAGAGTTGCCCTACATATTAGGACCAGAGTTAGGCCACATAAGCAGGGGCCAAGGTGCAGAACAGAATATTAAAAATGTGTCTTCCTATGCTTGTCCCATGGCTTGACTTTTTCTTATTCTCAAGCATAGATACATACATGATGGGGGAAAGGACATTGAGGAAATGTTGGTAGAGTGTTAAACAAATTGTTGAATCAAAACAAAACTACTGAGATTACTCAGTGTACATTCTCAGGTTATGTATTATATGTGGTGAAGGGTGTGGTCTCTGAAGGCAGTGGAATCTTGATTGTATTACCTGCTAATTGTGATCTTGGAGCAACTTCTTTGAGTCTGTTTTGTCTGCAAAATGCCATACAGATGCTGGCAGGAGCTAAATGATGAGTGACAGCTGGATCCTGTGTGGGTTTTGTGGACTCAGTTTCTGACTTTTTCTGGCAAGAATTTGTTTCTAAGATGAGACAGCCCCTATGATTCAAATTTGACTATAAAGGGAAAGATTCTGTTTTTCTCCCTTGGATATCATAAGGTTTCCTTAGTTTCTTTCTAGTTCTGAGCTGGTACTATGTAAGACAGCCACTGCTGAAGTGGGCACATGCCAAGCAGATATTCGACAGTAGTTGTTAACATGGAGACATCGGGAGCTAAGAATGCTCTTCCAACATGTCTTGTTTTAGAACAGTTTTAGAATTTCCATCATTGCTGTCTTTCGTCCCTACAGTAATTGTGGCAGTTGGGAGGGTGGGAAAGCTTGGATTTTGTTTTATCTTACTGTTTGAATCGTCTTTCCTATAGCTTCACCTTCGTATAATCAACAAATGCACACTGGTACCTATGATGCTCCTCGTGTCCTGCTCATCCCAGTAAAGCAGAGCCAAGCTCTCTGTCTGTACAGTCTTGACTCAGACACTCCTCCAACTGGAGCTAAGATCCTGAAAGGACTGGGGAAGATCAGTATTAAGAGTGATAAATATGAGGGACCGAGGTGGGCGGGCTTAGAAACCCCCCTGGATCCCAACAGCAGGCAGCTGAGGCAGGAAACTTTTGCCTGGGACACTAGGATACTAGAGTCAAGCAGCTCCGGCAGAAAATTTCTCTCCCAGGAACGCAGAAAAGCCAAGAGTGGGGGCAAAATGAGCCCCAGCTCTCACTGATTATGCACGGTTTCCGCGGGCCACAGAGATTGAGGGACAGCCACTTCCGGCGGCGGCCGGGAACCTCAGTTAGGGCCACAGGGCTCCATAGCAAATTAGCGCCGGGACAAAGATCCCTCTCAGGAGCTTGGAAAAGCCGGGAGAGGGCCAAAGACATGCCGCACAGCTCACCAGGAACTGCCCCGAACCCACGAGACACTGGGACCGAGATCAGACCCGGTGCCACAGCTTTCCAAACCCAAACACCTCTCAGAGAGAGCTGGTCTTCAAGGAGTACTGACACAGAGACCTGCAGGAGGGGCAAGCCACAACCAGACAGAGTAAGATCAGCTAACAACAGAGTCAACAAGATGGCAAAAGGCAAGGGCAAGAACATAAAGAACAGAAACCAAGAGTAATCTGAACCATCAGAACCCAGCTCTCCCACCACAGCAAGCCCTGGATACCCCAACACACCAGAAAAGCAAGACTCAGATTTAAAATCATTTCTCATGAGGATGATAGAAGACTTTAAGAAAAAAAATGAATAACACCCTTAAAGAAATACAAGAGAACAGGAATAAACAACAAGAAGCCTTTCAAGAGGAAATTCAAAAATAGATTAAAGAATTACAGAAAAACACAAACAAACAGGTAG
>CM052708.1:92785478-92795620 GCA_028551405.1 Uromys caudimaculatus | reverse complement strand
GTTGGGGTATCCAGGGCTTGCTGTGGTGGGAGAGCTGGGTTCTGATGGTGCCAAGTACTCTTGGTTTCTGTTCCTTATGTTCTTACCCTTGCCTTTTGCCATCTTGTTAACTCTGATGTTAGCTGATCTTACTCTGTCTGGTTGTGGCTTGCCCCTCCTGCAGGCCTCTGTGTCAATACTCCTTGAAGACCAGCTCTCTTTGAGAGGTGTTTGGGTTTGGAGAGCTGTGGCACAGGGTCTGCTCTGGGGTGCAGACAGAAATCAGAAGAATCTTGTCCCCAGCTGTCCCTTGGTTCCTATGCCCTGATGGCTCTGCAAGGGTCCCTCTCGATCCAGTGAGTTTGAACAGAAGTGGTAGTTTTGCCTGTGCTCAAAGGTATGTCAGCACTCCTGGGATACCAGCTCTCTCCTGGAGTCCTGTGGCCCAGGCTGAGGTCCCCAGGCACAGACCCCTCGTGGCCCAGGCAGAGGTCTCCCCTCACAGATGGAACTGGAAGGTTCAGAAGTTTCCTGTCCCCAAGTTCTCCTCAGGCCCTGTATCCCGCCAGATCCGGGCGGATTTCTGTGAGCAGTATTGCTCCCCTTAACCCCACTCACGGCTTTTCCAAGCTCCTGGGAGGGTAGCTTTCTCCTGGCACTTGTTGACTATGGACTCCTGGTGGCCCAAGCAGAAGTCTCCACCCACAGATGGAAACCAGAAGGTTCAGAGGTTTCCTGCCCCCCGAGTTCTCAGGCCCTGGATCCTGCCGGTTCCAGGCAGGTCTGGGTGAGAAGTGTTGCTCCCCTTAACCCCACTCAAGGCTTTTCTAAGCTCCTGGGAGGGTAGCTTTCTCCTGGGGCTCATTGGCTATGGACTCCTGGTGGCCCAGGCAGAGGTCTCCACCCACAGATGAAAACCGGAAGTTTCAGAGGTTTCCTGCCCCCGAGTGCTCAGGCCCTGGATCCCGCCGGTTCCGGGCGGGTCTGGGTGAGAGGTGTTGCTCCCCTTAACCCCACTCACAGCTTTTCTAAGCTCCTGGGAGGGTAGCTTTCTCCTGGTGCTCGTTGGCTATGAAAGACATTTCTTTAGAAAAGATGTACAAATGGCCTGCAGGTATCTATTTCTTAAGATGCTTAACATCATTAGTCATTGCAAAATGCAAATTAAAATCAGACTTAGGAAGCAGGAGAAGATGGCAAACTAGTAACTCCTCTTGTGTGACCCTACAAAGGTAAAGTGTTGGAATAAGCACGAACAGATTATTCCAAAGACAGAAAGAGAGTAAGAACTTTGGGAATCTCGGGAATGACAGGACAGCCAAGGAGTGTTCTGGAACAGGAGTGCGACCCCAGGGAAGACATCTCTGGCGGACATGAAGGAATCATGGGAAGGAAAAGTGTCTGTAAAGTCAGCTGACTTGTCACACCCACATACAGTAGACAGTGTTTGCTCTTCCCCTGAGAGAGATGACTCAGCACTTTATCCTTCCCCTCCCTCATTTTTCCTGTCACTTCTCCTCTCCCCTCCTCTTAGCCCTTCCCCTCCTTTCTTCCCCTTTACTTCCTTTCCCTCAGTTTCTCTCCCCTCGTCCTCTCTTCTTACTTCTTGCTCTTTCTCTCTCTCCCATTTCTTCCATTTGATTCCCCTTTCTTTTTTACCTCTAGAGAAAGATTTTTTTTTTCCTAATTTTGTTTAATATTTTATTGGGTAGTTTCTCTACCTTTTTTCTGTCTTTTATACTTTTAATAGTAATTTGGCTTTCTCTTACAGGTTTTAAGTGTTTTTTCCCTCTTTTAAAAGAATACATTTACATGTTTTAGGTTTTGAGTCTCCCTTCTTGCATTTGTCTAATGTTGGTTACAACTTTTCTTATTATCGGATTTTTTTCAATTTTTTTTCTCTTTTCTTCTTCATAATGTTCTTCTCCATTCCTTCTTTTCTGTTATTTGGTTTTGGTCTCCTCTGTTTCCCTGTTCTGTCTTCTCACTCATGTACTCTTTCTACACTTACTCAGATAATAGCTGATTCCATGATTCATTCTCCAAGAGCTTGGCTGTTTTCTGCTTTATCGGTGGTAATTTAGGGGCAGGGCAGGGGCTAAATTGATTTAAAGAATGTTATTAGAATTTGTAAGGTTTGATGTTACTGCTTTTGCACGAGCTTGTTTTATCTTCTCTGAGTAGCACTATGAATTGAGTGCGCAGGGTAAGTTATTCAATAACATGATCTTCAAGTAAAACCAGATATGGTATTCAAACACACAGAGGCATATTCTGCTGTATATAAGCGCTAGAGAAAGGCAGAAAGTTGTCAACATGAATCTTCAAGATCGAAGGTAAAAGTTGCCAGGTGAAAAATTCAGAGTTTACCAGTAAAAATGATTAATGATCTCAAGGAGGATACAAAGGGGTAGATGGCTGAAAGGAATTCATATAGACCCTGGAGAGGAAAAATAGGGAAAACTTATTTAAAAAGTTTAGAAAATCAGCAATTTGGTTGAAAAAGTCAGCAAGAAATTTGGAATTTTGAAAAAAAAAAAGAATTAAAAACACAATGAATCAAATAAAAAAGCACAATGGTTGGAATATATCACAGAGAGACTTGACCAAGCAGAAAATAGAATGTAAGGTCATGATAACAAGGTTGATGAAATACTATATCCAAACACCAATTATTAAAAAGAAAAACAAAACAATAACAACAACAAGTCATGATTCCAATATCCAAGAACTCAGATCTGATCAATAGACAAAACCTAAGAATAATGAGTAGAACAAACTCAGATAAAGATACGGATAGTATACTTATTGAAATTATCATAGAAAAAAACTCAAACGTAAAGAAATTGGACATTTAAATATAAAAGATATTTGGGTCTCATATACAAATGACTGGAGAAGACCCTTTTTATGACACATTCTTCTCAACATGTCAAAAGTACAAGGCAAAGAAACAATACTGGAATCTGTAAGGGAAAAGCATTAACTCACACACAAACACAGACAATCAGGAAAGCATCAGATTTCTTATCAGCAACTCTAAAGGCTAGAAAAGAATGGAATGATCCATTTAAAGCCCTGAGGGTAAATAGCTGCCCAGCAAGATTGCAATCTCCAGCAAAGCTGTGTTTTATATGTAATGGAGAAATAGGAGAGTTCAAGATAAATACAGAGGAAAGGCAGCTCATGACCAATAAGTCAGCACCGTTGAAAATATATGAAGGAATGCTATACACAGAGGAGAGAAAAAGAAAAAACAAACAGACAGAGATAATAAATTCCATGAGAGGAACTGATAAACAGCAGTGTAGGAAAGACTGAACCACATCCAATACAGTAAACTATCAACTCCCTAAATACTAATTGGGAGAAATTAAAAAACAAACAAACAAACAAACAAAACAAAAACCAAAACAACCCCCCCCCCAAAAAAAAACCCATGCAGCTAAGTGTGATGGTGTGTACCTGGTCTAGCACCTGGGAGGTAGATGCAGAAGGATCACCAGAAGTTCAAAGTTTGGTAAGTTATAAACACACTAACAGATAGTGAGATTGTCTCAGAAACAAAACAAAACGAAAACAAAACAAATAGCCAACTATGGTGGCACACACCTCTAATCCTAGCACTCAGGAGGCATAGGCAGGTAGACCTCTGTGAGTTTGGCGTCATCCTGGTTTACAGAGCTAGTTCTAGAACAGCCAAGGATACATACACAAAGAAATGTTGTCTCAAAAAAACCTAAAAACAACCAACCAACCAAAACACAAATAATCCAACCAAACTTGAAAAAACAAGACCATTGTAGGAAAAAGATCTCTAATTGTAATACTTCAGATCAATGAAGGGATGAAAATTTGTTGGGTGTATTAAACCACAAGATCCAACTATCTGTTGTCTTAAGAAAAACACACCTCATTGTCAAAGATACAGACTTAATGTCAAAGGACAGAAATCAGTTTGCTGAGCAAGTGGAATCTGACAATAAGCCATCTGATAAAATAGACAAGTAGACTTCTAACCATAGTTAGAAGAGATAAAGAAAAATATTATATATAAATGAAGAATTCACTGAGAAGATATAACAGTGGTAAATATATGTGTACCTAAAATTGGGGTTCCCAATTTCATGAAAGAAAAACTAATGGGTGTTTACCAGGTAAGTGAATTCTCAAATAAATAGCAAATAATGCATTTCATGTCTTAGAAATCACAGAATAAGCTGAGCCCCAAAGTAGTGTGTAGGAAGAGGTAATGACATTAATGAGATTGAGACTATATATACTTGAGATTGAGATATAAGAGTGAGACATAAATAATTGAAATTGAGACTAAGAATAATACATAAAGTCAATCAGTGAAAGAGTTTTTGTTATTGATTTGTTTGTTTTTAGAAAGCATAGCAGGGTGGAAGAGCCTAGCTTATGTTACCGAAAGAGAGAGAAGACTCAAATTAGTAAACTCAGACATAAAATGGAGGCCGTCAGAAGATACTCTAGTGAAATCCAGGGGCCTATTAGGGAATAAATTTTTTTAAATTATATTAAAATAGTGGAAACTATAGAAGAAATGAGTCAATTCTAAGGCTTGGTTGAAAATTAAATTAAGATGATGTAAACAACCTAGATAAATGTGTAGCAAACAGTAAGGCTGAAGCTGTGAGAGACTCCCCCATGAATAAAACAGAAGAAGCTAAGTTGATGTAGCACAGAATTCCTTGCATGGCCATGATCAGCACTGTACTGGCCACAATATGGGAACAGAGGAGATATGTGTTAGCATAGGCGTGGATAATGAAGATGTTGCACATATGCACAATGAACTTTTAATCAAGAAAGATAAAATTACGACATTTCTAGGAAAGTGATTTAAATTGGAAACCATACATTAAACAAATAAGTGAAACAGAGAGATGTATGTGCAATCTAGATGTTATTTCATGTATGTATATAAGTATGTGCATAGTCACACACACATAGAGATGTGAAAGCTGAAAGGAGACTATGAGAGGAAGGATGTTGTAGAGGGGAAGGTGGAAACACAAGATGGTAAGAAGACAGGAGGACCGTTTGCTTGGAGCAAGGGGTCTAGCAAATGGAGGAAAGGGAGGCAGAGGGCAGTGGGGATGAGCAGAGGCAAGGTCTAATGATTTGTGCATAGAAAAATGTCAGATGAACCATGCTTATTTGCGTGCTAACAACAGCCCCGAAATCAAACATCTCACACCTTTGGGGTTGTCTGTTTCTAAAAGCTAGCAAGTGCTTCGGAGATGTGGAGAACACGTAGCCCTTGAGTACTGTGGAAGATACAAATCATTATGACATTTATGGAATATAGTGTGAGGGTTCCTCGGAAGGCTAAAGGCAGAATCAGGGTAGAAGTCAGCAGTCTTATATGGATACATCCAAATGAGTTGAGGTCAGTATGTTACTTGCCTATGATCACTGCAGTGCTACTCACAGAAGCCTACATACATATCCAACATGTGTCTACTGAGAGAAGGTACAAAGAAGATATTAAATATGTCTCAATATGTATATATGCACATGTGATAGAGCATTATTATATTATTTATCATTAAAAAGAAAGAGAGTCCTATTATCAGATCAGTAAACTAACATAGACGACAATACAAACAAGCATAGGATGGTCTCATTTACGTATGGAATCTGAAGGAGTCAAACTCAGATAGAGGAATGAAGGTTGTCAAAGGTAAGAGGGTCAATAAGGCAGCAGCTAGAAAAATACTGACCCAAGTGTACAATATCTGATGAGAGGCATTAATCACATTATTATGTCATATACAAACTACAGCTAGTTATAATGCGTTATACATCTAAAGTTGCCATAACTATAGATTTGAAATATGTGTTAGGGAAGTAAAAACTTGGGAAACTGAGGGAGAGGGCAGCTTCTCACAGCAACTTAAAACTTTGAGACACATTTCAGCAAATAATCTTCAGTCTCCTTGTTACTTATCATTGCCTAGTTAACATGATCCTTTTGAGGCTCTAAACTGGCCACAAATGTGAAAGGTAGCTGATGCCAGTAAACACCAACTGTTGTGCATTCCTGATATGACGCTAATAAGAGGAAAACAGAAGTTGCATGCTTAGCTATCTACTCTCTCATCACCCATCCTGTGTTTAGGGCTACATGGAACTAAGTTCAGACGAGCAGAAATGGAATGTGTGGAATGATTCCTTCCTTTTCTGGTCCCTGGAGGCAAAACACCACCAGACCATCCTGGGCAGAACATGGTTGGTTTTCATGCCCACCCCAATAAAAGGCTCAGTGGATGGAACTGTGGATAGCTGTCTCTCCCAGTTCTCCCCTCATCCTCTGTTGGGTGCTTTGGCCTCATGCTGCCTCCACTTTTGTAGCAGGATTTTCCCTGTCCAATTAATTTAATTATTTATACAACAAGAAGTCTGTGATTGGACAGGGAAAAGGGAGGCAGAGCAAAGAGTTGCAGAGCCGGAGATGGAGGAGACAGGTAGGGAGAAAGAAGCAAGATAGAGGGTGATGGACAGGATGATTCAGATTCCCCATGGTTTTAAATAGCCACAGGTAGATGTAATATCATATAAGGATAGAATAATTGGGGTAACTTGTCTAATCTAAGTGGGCAGCTTGTACCTTTATCAATTGGCCCTGAATTTATTGTGTGGGCATCCTGTGAATTGAGAATTTATTGATATATAAATCTGACTGATTAATTATAAGCTTCTAGAGTTTTGTTTCTACCGGGTTGCTGGATGTTGTGGCGACTGACTGCAGGGTGAGCGGTTGTTGCGTGGAATTGGTATGGCAGCGACCCGCCAAGGGAACTCAGCAAGTCGGGTAAAGACGTTTCAGAAGCTCCAGGCCAGAAAGACCACTGAGTTGAGAACACCCCACTGGAGCCATGTGGCCTGCTGGTGCCCGTTGTAACACAGGATATTGATAGTCTTTTTAATATTTCCCGCAACAGGTGGCACCCAACATGGGGCATTCCCTGTCGCGGGGAAATATTAAAAAGAGAGTCTGGCAAGTTCCCAGGCGGGCTGGCCATCTATGTACTGGCGGGCAATGACTGACCTGTTTTAATCTCATGGAGACTCTCTGACTCAGAGCTCTAAAATCTCTCCACCCAGCTTGCTAAGTTCCCACTGGCAGGTTGCTACCAGGCCAGCCCCATGTTTCAACCCCCCCCCCCCACGGCCTTTGTGGTACACATCAGGCAAACCCACGCTTTGCTGCTGTACCTTTCTCTCTGGAACCCAGTCGAGTCACTCCACGAGAAGAAAAACACCTTTAAGCTTGCCTCATTTGTCTTCTGGTTTCTTTTTGATCTTCATCTGGGACTGTGGTGTAGGTAACAGATCCTCAGTTCAGGAAGAAGGTGACATCATGGCCCAAATGTAATTATTTGAGATAATGCTCGTGTTCATTAGCCCAAGTTGTCTATTTGACAGTATTTGCATATTTCATATTATTTGGTGTATAATAGGTATTTAAGGTTTTCTTTTAATTAAAAATAAAATTTATGAAAAAGAAAAGTAGAAAGTTATAAGAAGCAGAGAATAGAACAGTGGTTGCTAAGAGCTTTGGAAGTGATGAGGAAGAAGTTGGGTGTGTCTTGTCAAGTGATATGAAGTTTTAGGTGGAGGGGAAAATAGAGTTTTGAAACCGTTAGCATGACAAAGTAGTAAGTAAGTACTGCTGAGCTGTTGGGACTTGCCAGGATAATGGCTCTAACATTTTTCTCACAATAACAAGAACTATGAGATGAAGAACATATTAGCTTGAGGTGGGAACCTTTTCAAATTGTATATGCATATCACAACAAACTAATAATAATATCCATTCTTGGGCACTTGTGGGTACCTGACTTCTGAATCTCTGCTGAATGACTGAGACAACTGTCTTCCCATTCTCTAAGTGTAGGTTCTCAGGGTCCAGACCTGTGATAAAAGGTAATACATGAGGAGGGCATGAATTAGAAGGAAACACAAAGATTTCACTCTACAGGAGACTTGACTTTTTATCCATGAAATTGGCTCGTTTTCTCTGAGAACCTCTTAAGGCCAATAGAAGGAGCAGGCAGAGAACACCTCCGAGCAGCGGGGGCATTGGTTGCCTGTTACACTGTTACAACCTCAAAGGTCAGGATTCTGCAAGGGCCTTACTTGGTTCCTTGTTTTGCATCCCCACCCTCTTTTTTTTTTTTTTTTTTTTTTTTTTTTTGATACTTTATTTACATTTCCAATGTTTCCCCCTGTCTAGGTCACCTCTTTAGAAACCCCCTATCCCCACCCTCTTTTTTTTAACAGCCTAGTCTTCAGTGAGAGACAAACAGACCTTACCATACAGACAACCTTTTCCAAAATAGACTGGCTAGTGCATTGTGAAGATTCCCATGTTTGCCAGGGTAGTGGAGAGGTACAGGGTTTTCACTCCTGACGGAGAGGAAGCCCATGGGAAGAGCTGCAGCCCAAGAGGAGCTGAGGCCAGTTTTGCTGCACACCAGCACCACACGCCACCTTTCTTACTGTATGCTGGTGCTTTTGTACAGCAGTCCACATTCAGTTACATAAAGTAATTTGTTAAAACAATTTGTAGACTGCCACCATGAATTGAAGACCACTAATGTTTATCAGAAATGGACACGGACAATATAAGGTGAAAATAAAATTCTATTTACATACTAAGTGCCGTATTTGTAAGTAGAAGAGGTCTTGTTTATCAAAATGCAAAATTAAAAAAATTATATAATTTATTTTTATTTTATGTTTTGCCTGCATGTATGTCTGTCTGTGTGGGCATGAGAACCTCTGGAACTGGAGTTATAGACAGTTGTGAGCTGCCCTGTGGGTGATGGGAATTTAACGTGGGTCCTCTTGAAAGAGCAGCCAGTGCTCTTAACTGCTGAGCCATCTCTGCCATTTTCAGGAAAAATGACACCCAGCAAAATCCAAGCCTCGAAAGTATGGTGTCCCCCACCACCACTTCAGGCGGAAGCATCCTAGAAGGCGGGTTCTCTCCACACTGGATGGGTTTTCCGCCACTCACTGCACTTGTTGGAGCACCATGTCAACTTGTTCCCTGCTTCTTTGATCTCTGTGTGGCCCCAGCTTGGCATGGCTTTAAAGACCTTAGCACACTTAGTTCAGCCTTGCCCACCTGTGCCCCAGGTCATCTGTCACACTGCCACTAGGAAGTTCCTCTGTGCAAAGGTGAAATTGGTCCTTAGGAACACTGACCTTGGCATGCTGGAGGGTTCATCTTTGTCAGATTCTGGCAGGATCTTTATGCTTCTGTCACACAGTCAATTAGACACTTGTAAGGTGGAGGCATTATTAGTGTCTCAGGCAGATGGTGAAATGTTACTCCATCCTTCTGTGCCTGCTTTAACGTCTTCGCACATCATTTCAGGGGTGTTCTGTACAAATTGCAGTTTATTTGGTAAAGATTTAAAGCCCTGAGGGTTGGTGGGAAGCTGTTGCTTATGAGCACATCTCCTTTGTCTGTCAGCTGCGCAAAGGGCACTCTGATTAATATCGATGTCACTCCGTGCACACTTAAGTGTAGTGACTTCCCCCTGCACAGACACAGGCGCAGTAACCTCTGTCTGCATACACACCAGCACAGTGGCTGCCCCCCTGTACACACAAGTGCAATGATGTTTCTTCAGTAGCATTTTAGAGTTAGAGGACCTTGGAAGGCTATTTCCATTCAGTCCTTGGGAGAAGCTTCAGTGGACACTGAGTCTGGGGGTGGGGGGAGGTTGTGTTGGTTTGCCTGTATAAGGTGATGGGGAATTCGTTCCCAGCATTCTAAAGGGCTACCTCAAAAGAGAGAAAGACCTTTTCCCAATCTGTTGGTTGCCATTTTGTCCTACGTCCGATAGAGGGCTAATATCCAAGATATACAAAGAACTCAAGAAGTTAGACTCCAGAAAACCAAATAACCCCATCAAAAAATGGGGAACAGAGCTAAACAGAGAATTCTCAACTGAGAAAATTTGCAGGGCTGAGAAGCACCTAAAGAAATGTTCAACATCCCTAGTCATCAGGGAAATGCAAATCAAAACAAGTCTGAGATTCCACCTCACACCAGTCAGAATGGCTAAGATCAAAAACTCAGGTGACAGCAGATGCTGGCAAGGATGTGGAGAAAGGAA
>CM052708.1:92665120-92785378 GCA_028551405.1 Uromys caudimaculatus | reverse complement strand
TGGTACATTTACACAATGGAGTACTACTCAGCTATTAAAAACAATGACTTCATGAAATTTGCAGGCAAATGGATGGAACTTGAAAATATCATCCTGAGCGAGGTAACTCAGTCACAAAAGAACAAACATGGTATGTACTCACTGATAAGTGGATATTAGCCCAAAAGTTCAGAATACCCAAGTTTCACTTTACAGTAACTGCTGAACTGAGAGTGAGGTCCCAGATGGAGGAGTGGGAGAAGGGACTGAAGGACCTGAGGGAGTTTGCAGCCCCATGGAGGGAGCAACAGTGTCAATTGGCCTTACCCTCCCCTCCCCCCATCCTCCTGGAGGCCTGACCACCAACCAAAGAATACACATCGAGGGACCCATGGTTTGGAGCACATATGTGGCAGAGGATGGCCTTGTTGGCCATCAGGGGGAGGAGAGGCCCTTGGGCCTGAGGGTGTTAGAGGCCCCTGTAAAGGGGAATGTCAAGGTGGGAATATGGGAGTGGGTGGGCAGGTGGGTGGGAGGCAGAATACCCTCATAGAGGAGGGGAGGGGGAGGGGATAGGGGGTTTCCAAAGAGGAGACAGAGGGAAAACATTGGAAATGTAAATAAAGTATCTAAAAATAAAAATAAAATTAAATTTAAAAAAAAAGAGAGAGAGAGAAAGACATCCGGGTCAGTGTGTACTTGATGGGCTGATGGGCTGTTTGAGAGTCAAGCTTAGGATTGTACACACTAGTGAACAGACGAGCAATTCTTGTGTTTATGAACCAAAGGGTTTCAGGGGGGATTTCCAGACTAGGGAGTTTCAATGAGACTTTTAGATGTGAAAGTTTGAGGTCAGTCCCAGCAGTTTCTCTCATTGGCTTTGGCATAGGTTTTGATGCATGGGCATGCATCAGGATCTCCTGGCTGAGCTGGTAGCAGATTAATTGGTAAATTCCTGCAGGTCCTTTGATAGTGTGTGTTATGTGCAGTTAGAGAAAGCTAAAGCCACCTACTGCCAACTTGATGTGAAGCCACCTACTGCCAACTCGATGTGAAGCCGATAAGCTCGTCTTCAGAGTCCTCATCTTTAGTGAGTATACATCATGTGCTAGGCACTAAATCCTTCCATGATGTCCCACTTTACTGTTGTAAGATCCCTCTAGGCTAGTGTTCTCAACTTTTGGGTCATGGCCCTTTCACAGGAGCCACCTAAGGCCATCAGAAGACACAGATATTTACATTATGATTCATGACAGTAGCACAATTATCGTCGTGAAGTGACAACAAAAATAGTTTTATGGTTGGGGGTTTCCACAACATGAGGAACTGTATTAAAGGGTCACAGCATTAGGAGGGCTGGGAACCACTGGTCTAGGCAGATTCTCTTGAGTGTTTCAACTTTGTAGGCGCAAAGTACTTTTCTGAGCCATATCCCTGGCTCACAGATTTGGAGTTCATAACTACTCCCAGATACTACCTTCTTAACTTTACACTGATCTTTTCTGAAATTCTGTCTTGGTTACTACTACTTATTGGAAAAAAAAAAAGGAGACCATTTGTCTTTAACCATTTTTACATTATCATTAAAGAAACACACACACACACATGCACATGTGTGGGTATATATGACTATCTGACCACATGACTATGTATGTATACATATATGTATATGTCCCTATATTCTCTCCTACAGACGGGAATGCACATCTATATAGATACATATATATATTTACTTTTAAAGAGTAATTTGAGGCTCTCAGGCTAATAAGAATCTCCCTACAGCAAAGATTAATTTAAATTCAAAATCTGGATGTTGATTCTTTTCACCAGGAAGCTGAAGAGCCCTGATGAGCACAGATATTCCACATGAAGCCCAGCGCCATATTAAAAATGACTATATGTTTACCATATACTAAGAACAGTAACTGCATATAGTGGCACACACACTGGTGCATACCTACTGCTTACAGGTAGTGGGTAACCATACTGATTTGGTGATGGGTAATTGTCAGGTCCACTGACAGCCTGTTAGGTTGGTGATATTGTGTCCACTTACAAATGAGAGTCTTCAGACTCACAGGGCTTATCCAAGAGATTCTATGTGTCAGTCTAATTCCCAGTTTGCTGCTGTGATTTCCTCTTCTGTTCTGGCCCTGGGTGTACTTCCTCTTCCAAGTCTGTTACAGGTACTGCTATATATGAACTCCCACCCATTCCATCTCTGCCTCCCTCTTCACCTTTGATATTATTGTCATTTTGACTCAGCGTTTTGCCAATTAGTAACATGCTTAGAGTCACCAGGCTGCTACTGGTAGAGCTGGGCTGTCTCAGCCTTGCATGATTACAAGACCCAGGACTTTATGAAACATATTTTCACTGAACTCAGTAGATGTTCAGGCTCCAAATTAATCAGCCTCTGTGTGTTTCATTGTTTGGGATTTGTGCAGCTAGTAAGCTGGAAGAAAATATTAATGGAATTATGGGTCATATAGACCATTATTATTTATCATTATTCTTACATCATTGGTTTTTATTGTTAATCCTTTCTCATTGAGGTCTCATCAACAAAATTTGTCAAAACAAAATTTTGCATTTAACTCTAATCTCTGAGCATAATTACCATCTTACTGAACATTAAAAAAATAAAATGTATTTTTACAAGACTCTGTTTAAGTCATCTTCAAATAACTTTTTCAGTGGATATTTTATATGTTTGTTTTTTGTTATAGCACAAACCGTGCTAAATAACTTGATTATAGCAAAAATGACTTTCCTGGAATTTCTATCAGAAAGCTTTCAGCAACATAATTTCTTTATAACAAGGAACAAATTTTTTATAAAAATGCTACATAAACACTTTAGAACAGCAGAACCTTTATTTTTTTCAAAATAGTTCCAATTGCAACTTAAAGTTGTAATATATATTAAAACCCTAATTATCAAAGAAAGAGACAGATGAAAGGAGGAGAGGGTAGAGCCCGATGTGTTTGACCCACTTGGTTCTCAGGCTAGGATGCGCCTGCTCAGCATCTGTGCTTTCCTTCTGTGCAGTGAGACGTGTGGATTTTTCCTTAGAAGAACTGTTCCCTGCCCTACTGTAGCAATATTGGGACTGTCAAACAATGTATTCTCCCCTTGACAAGAAGTGGTGTGTGATTGAAACAAGCCTCACCTTTCTGTCTTCTTTGCCTCTTTCTTCCAGGAATTCCAATCTCAAATACATTGACCCAGGGACAAGAACTTGTTGCAACTGGATTCTTCTGATTCCTGTTGCCTAAATGTTTCCCTTCACAATACTTCAGTTTGCCCTGCACACAAACAGGCGATTCACTTTCTCCGTCTTTAAAATTCAGGAGAGTGATTTATGTTACTTGCCCTTTAAGAGCTTTAAATGACATTGCCTGATAAGGGCAGTGGGTGGTTTCTGAGGGGAAGAATGATAAACATAATAGCAGCTAACAGTTTTTAATTATGTAATTTTATCTTAGATAACATTTTCTGTAGATCTTGATACAGATACCCATTTTACAGATCAGGAGCATCAGACTTAGAAGGAAATGTGTTTTGCCTGTGGTTATGCAAGGGCAAAGCTGGGATTTGAATCTAAGTATAATTTGCTATCTCAGACCCCTGTCCACTGTTCTACAATGTAGATAGGCGTCACCCAAAGCACACAATCTTACAGGGCCAATTTTTCTGACTTAATGAGTTGGTTTTTTATCTCAGCAGTGGGGGCAGTTCCCTTCTCTGTGTTCCACGATATAAAACAAGCTGAAAAGGTGAATGTTTTTCCTTCCTTGTCTTCATGTGGTGAATTAGAATAATTATTGTTAGTTAAGGGATATGAATGAAATGTCTTTATCAACCACCAAGTTGAACGCAGCTTCTCTTTTTTAAACCACAGACACAATGCCATCCTGACAGCCTGTGAGTGACAGAAAGAGAAGTGTTTTCCATGAAATGCAAATGCAGATGTTGCCAGCTTTCTAATGCATAAATAGTAGGATTAAAAAGCTGGGGTGGGGTAGGGTGGGGGTCTGCAGAGTGATGTCATTGGTACCCTTTTATTCTTTTGTCTCCTGACAGTGAAGTTATTTGGTCCCTTCACATTTTTTCATATGACTTTAAAAGAGCAACCAAGAGAGAACTATGAAGGCACAGGCGCGCTGTTGCTGCTGGCGATGAGATGGCAGAGGCGCTCCTTTTCCAGGCCTATTTTCATTTAGCATTAGGTGATCTTGGATGTAATTCTAAGTGCATATCTCCTCGTCTCTTTTTACCACAGTTGCTGTCTCCACCTATATTTTCAATTCTTGTCTTTTTATCTTCATGAGCACAAATAAATATTCAGGTAACATTCGTGTAAATGTTCTCTTCTGAATGCAAGAGACTGAAGCCTTCACTGAAGGCCTGTGGTGTGTGGCGTTTGCCTGCTTGCCTAAGTACTGAATGTGATTCAGCCATTCTAAAGCACAGTTCTCCCCTTATCATTGATAAACATCCCTGAGAATCTGAGGATATATTCAAGTTCTGTATCATTTGTGAAGGCAGAAACTTTGGGGAAAGCCTTGCTGAGGTTTGCTTCACTCCACACAGGCCGTGAAAATATGCTTAAAAGGCACACAAGATGCAGCTGTAGGTGAAAGCAACAGCCTTTGACCCTGGGTGACAGCCTTGACCCTGGGTGACAGCCTTGACCCTGGGTGACAGCCTTGACCCTAGGTAACAGCCTTGACCCTGGGTGACAGCCCTTGACCCTAGGTGACAGCCTTGACCCTGGGTGACAGCCTTGACCCTAGGTAACAGCCTTGACCCTGGGTGACAGCCCTTGACCCTAGGTGACAGCACCCTTTTAGACATGTTGGCTCATTTTGTCCTTGTAACATCCTAAAGAAGATGTAGATAAAAATACAATTGCCATTTCAGATGAGAGAGCTGAGGGTCAAAAAATCAAGTAACATCCAAAGGCTAGAAGACTAAGTCTATGTGATTCTCAGTCCTTATGATTAGTGTGAACTTCCTTCCTAAAACGAAAGGTCGGCCTGCCTTTATTAAGTTTTTATCCTCAATCCGCGCAAAAAGCATGGAAAATGACATCATAATTTGGTATTGTTTCCAATGTGATCAGTCATTTTGACCCTGGTGGAGAAGAAGGCATCATTTTAGGATTAAAGTTATCATATATATTGAGCCTTATAAATTCCTCACAATTTTTTTCATTTCATAATATACTAAAAGGGAAATCCCATTGAATGTTGGACTAGCCTGTTAAGTTGCTTTTAGGAACCACTAATGTAGTCCAACCTTTATCCAATTCTGCTTCTGTAACTATCTCTTGTGAGAGAGAATATTTAATTTATATTTGAATATTTCCAGAAAAATGAACTTATAATTTAAATTTAAAAGTTTAGTTTCTATTTGGAGATTACTGTTGAAAGTTCTTAAATCAAATAAAGCCTTTCTTTTCATGACTTATACTCATTGGCCTGTAGAAATAGTCTGGGTCTGAATATAGCAAGGCCCTGTACATTTACAGTGACCCTTGGAACTGGCCACTGCTGTCCAGCCCCTCTGACTTCATCCTCTTTGAGCAGCCCTTTTTATATTTTCTGGACTATGTGATTTAAAACATGTTATTGTTTTAAAATTGTGGTGAAATATGCATAAGACATAATATGCAGTCTACTGTCTTAACAGATTCAGGCTTAAGGTAACACTAAGGCTTTAAATGTATTCACATTGTTGAGCAAACCTCACTGTTACCTATCCACAGAAGTATTTTCTGTTCCTCAGCCAAATTCCTTGCCTGTCATTGCATCTCGCTGTCTGTTAGCGTTTTGTCTAAGCTCCGCCACACAGTTACTTGGCAACAGCCAGGTGTGCCTGACTCAGGACAAAAGGAACTGCTTGTCCCCTCCTCTCTCTTGCTCTTGCCTTCCTGCTCCTGCTCTGTCCTCTCTCTCTCTCTGTCTCTCTGTCTCTCTCTCTCCATTCCTCCCTCCTTCCTCTTTCCCTCCCTTTTCCCCTCCCCTCCCCATGCCCTTAATAAACTCTATTCTACACTATACTGTCCTGTGGCTAGTCTCTTAGGGGGAAGGGATGCCTCGGCTTGGGCCCACAGAGGCACTTCCTTCCCCCACACCTGACTACACCTCTACCAAACATATCCCCTCCTCTCTTTGTCTTTTTATGAACACATCACTGTCCCCTTCCTGGACTCTGTACAATGACTGTTGTGGCAACCTTGTCTAAGTGTAACACTAGAATATGGCTGGCTTATTTTCTATAGTGTATCTTTGGGGTTTATCATGTTGATATGTGTTAATATTTTTTAATAATCCATCAGCTCCAAATTCTACTGTCCATGAACTTATAGGTATGGAGCAATCTACTGACACATGGCCCACCTGCCAAGAGCCATGTCTTTAAAGGCTGACTATCATTTTTGTCAAAACCAACAACTGCCTAAGGCTTCTCAGTGAGGCCTGGAGCTTATGAAACCCTTTCCATTCCATGCTAGAATGTTGAATGGATTTATTTTGTGAAGGTCTTGTACAGTCAGCCACATCTACTGTGAGCTTATTAGTGAAACAGTCTGTTATGTCCAAAAGACCCTGTTTTGCTATGATCCTTCCCAACCTCTGGCTCTTAAAGTCATTCTGACCCCTCCTTCTCAATGGTCCTGGAGCCTTGCAGATGGACTGTGATATAAATGTCATGTTTGTGACTTCTCTCTTTGTCATCTATTCTCTGCAGTTTGATCAGCTGTATATTTCTGCATTAGCAACCATTTACAACACGAGGAAGTTTCTTTGATGTTTGAGAGCTGTACAAATCTATAGGTAAAGCATTATGGTTTGATACTATGTCCATTTAACAAAACAATAGTAGATTCACTCTGGGGCCCTATGAAATCTCCAACAATAACTTCTTTCTAGATTTGCAGTACCAGGCACATGTTTCCTCTTGAATATCAGGTTTTAAATCCAATCAGAAAGTAGTTGGTTACAACCATAACATTTGTGGCACTATTTCATCCTTGGGTATATCTTGCTACATAGATATTTATGCAGTCCATATGGTACACAGGTGGATAAGAATACAGATGAGATCCCTCCACATTCTTCCAGCAGCCTGCATAGCAACTTCCAGTCCTGAGAGAGGTAACCAGCAGGGAGGAAGCTTCTTAGTCAGTAGCAACTTGATTTTTCCATGTCTTTTGACCAGTATATGTGGTATCTTTGGCAATCCGGGTCTTACCATGTAGTTCTGGTAGCCACTCAAGAGCAATAATTCTATACTTTTTAGACGGTCTTCATGACACTCCTGACCAACAACTTGAGGAGTGGTATTCTACATCTGGCATAAGGCTTTATAATTGGCAATTCACAGCTTCTAGAATGAACATAATCTCCTATGTAGGGTATTTTGAATTACACACACACACACACACACACACACACACACACACACACACACACACACACACACACAGAGCTGTGTGGCTTTGTCAAACATTCTTAGTTTTAGAGCACTATTTATCACTCCCCCAATCCTCTGCCTTGCTTTCCCATCTCATTTGATACTTGTCTCTCCATTATTACTTGTGTAGAATTTCTTTTAAGACTGAATTATAGATGTACCATAATTTGTTTACTTACTCATTTACTGACTGACACTGGGGTTGGCTAATTGTGTGCTTTCGAATAGGGACCACTCCTATCAAAACCTATTCACAGTGCTGTTTGGAGCTCTATCCAGTGTTTTGAGTGTGGTTTGCTATTTACAGTGGCAGAGATTTCTAAATTGGAAGTAGACAGTGGACACTGGGCGTGTTAGAGATGGACTTGTTGGTAGGCCTGAGAGGATCACTGACTGCCTCTGGCTACTGGGACCACATAGCTCCCGGGGAGGTTCTGGCCTTTGAGCCATCTTTGACAGCTAAAGGAAAATCATTCTAAGTATACGAGGCATCAAGTAGCAGAATGTATAAAAGAGCCCATTCTATAGGTTGTCATTTGGTTGCTTGTTGTAACGGTACCCCAGTGCCAACTCTTGGCCCATTTGTTGTCTTCATCTCTCTGTGGTGGTTGAACTATCCTTTGTTCTGAGATCCTGGGCCGCTCTCATTTGGGGTGGATTAAGTTGGCTCTCTCTCCTTGAGAACGGCAAGGATAATATGTGATAATTTTATTAGCTTTAAATGTGGTGACTGGTGAAATTTGTGTGAAGCCTGATGGTTCAGGCTGCCGTCTTTGTTTTAAATGTAGTTCTGGAATCTAAAGGTAAATGCTAGGGACATGAATCTTGCAAATGTCTATTAAAGACTGAAAGGAGAAAAGTAACGCTGATAACGGTAAGTGTTCAGGAAGTACTTGTGCTGTGGAGGCAGGCTTTTATAGCCGCTGCCTCATTTAACTTCATAACAACATAGGAGGCACAGATAACAATGGTATCACTGTTCTAGATGAGAAGACCTGGTAAGGCTGAAAGAGTGAACTAACCTCCGAATGCCACACAACTAGTAAGCTTCTGTAGCGACTCGAACCACTGGTCCAACTGAAGACTCTGCTTCACTATGCAATCTCCCTCCCCATGGTGGTTTTATACACATGAAATATAATTTTCTTGCTCCTGAAAACATGTCTAAAAAGCGCAGCTCATATTAACAATCTAGGAAGAAGATAATCCTGCAGCAACAGGCCAGGGGACAAACACTGATGCCAGGGACTCTATGGGAATCATCCATGCTGGCTGGCTTTCTAGTCTCCTGCTGATGCTATTCCCCAGTGTCCTTGGGGCTCAGCGCTCCACACACCTGCAGAGCTTCTCAGCTGACAACTTATTTCCAGCTCCCATCCTGGTTCCACACTTGTCTTCCGGATGCCTTTTCTTGGGTGCTGCAGCTCAAGACCCTCTGGAGGATGACTCATGCGTGAGTGTTAGGAGTCTATGCTACTTTTTGGTTTGCTAAAGTAGTATGTAAAAGCAACAGAAAGGAATTTTGAAATCCAAGGCTTTATTTCAAATTTGAGTCTGCAAAACATGAAACTTGCCCCAGTATTGGTGAACTTACTCCCTTTCCAGGTTCCTTCAGGTTTTTTTTATTGGATATTTTATGTATTTACATTTCAAATGTTATCTCCTTTTCCAGTTTCCCCTCTGGAACCTATCCCCCCCCCCCCAGGAGTTTTTATGAACCACAATATCTAAGAACATACCTTCTCCTAAATTTTGGTCTCATATATTGAACTTACTATGTAGCTAAGGGCAATCTCAAACTTCTGATCTTCCTGCCTCCACCTCTGAGTGCTGAGGTTGTAAATATTCACCACAATGCTTGACTTATGAAAAAACCAGGAAACGAACTCAGGCCACTGTGCATGCCACTCAAGAAGTGTTCCAACAAGTACATCCTCAGCCACTCCCTTAAATCTGGATGACTTCCCAATAAATATTCTTTCTACAATACCTCTACACTTTAGAAATCTCACAAAAGCCTTCTGTTATCCTAGGAAGCAAGGGACTGAGCTTTGATTTGCAAAATTGATTCTACAAGGTAGCATGTTGTTATTCTATTTGGAAACTTGAAAGCATATTCACTGATTCAATTATATTTAATTTGTAATTAACTCCCTCCCAAGCAGCTAATGGTGCATAACTTGGTTGCTACTGTTCTGGATGAGCAAAGAGTACAACCAAACGGCCCCTTTTAGAGAAAGCCTGTCTTAGACAGAGTCCCTAGGACTGTAGCTGGAAAGTTTGGGATGACTTGCCTGTCATAAAATAAAATGCTTTTCTGGCAACTGTTCTCTGAGCCACAGAGATGGTGGCCAGTGCCCTCGTGTATGCCAAGCCCTGCCTCTAGGGATAGAAATGAGTAGGCCAGGGGTGGCAGAACCTCGTTCCATGTTTTCACTGTTGGAGATCTGGAAATTGGAACTGAGCGGAAACTCAGATGCTAACTGTGGTTCAGTCATTTGAGTGGTAGTCAGGGATGGCGTCTGTGAGCTGTTGCCTTCCTGTTCTCTGGAGCCACCTTGTTTTCTATTCTTTAAAAAGTTTGCTTCT
Organism: Uromys caudimaculatus; assembly: GCA_028551405.1. Classification (NCBI taxonomy): domain Eukaryota; kingdom Metazoa; phylum Chordata; class Mammalia; order Rodentia; family Muridae; genus Uromys; species Uromys caudimaculatus. The sequence goes on along the minus strand of CM052708.1, from coordinate 92,775,328 downwards.
CAGTTCTCATCTCAATTTTCTGAGATACCGAAGTGCTTCCAATAGCTGCTCTGTATTTCTCGACACCAAATTTACCCAGTTTAGAACTCAAAGCCACCAAGTCTTTACAAAATCTGTTAATGCAAGTGATGAAGGCTGCAGCCACTTGGTAGGAATTAATCACAATATTTAATTGTGTGTGTGCACACGTCTGGGGGTTTGATTGAATGATTTAGTGTTTACCAGACGCTTATTATTCCCCTCATCATTGTCATCACGAGCAACATTGTCATCATAATAGCTTCTGTTTGAGAGCAGCCTTCTCTGACTCCGGCACTGTATTAAAACATGTAGCATACAAATACATTTATTGCATGATGTCAGCAATGCTATCAAATGGATAGCATCTTTATCCCCATTGTTATCTGGGGAGTTGAGGCTGCAGCCCTTTTGTGACCATTTCCCCATTCTACAGTGTGAAAGTGGTGTGGCAATGATTTGAATGCAGAGAAATCGGACACTCCTGCTCTGCGTTCTACCACTCAAGTGCTTGTGGTCCCAGAGGCGTGGCAGGCCCCGCTGACTGTTCGCTTTACATTGAGTGTGGAAATGGGGTCTGATTTCTGTTGTATTAATATTACTGTTATTTTTCTCATGGATATTCCATCGTTTATGGAGATGTGGCGGGTGGAATCAAGATTAGATGAGTTGTCTTAAGAAGGCCTCATTCAGATTTGACAGTGAAACCAAGACCAAATGACATAAGTCAGGTGCAAAATCAGGGGCAGTGTATTCTAGAGAGGAAGCTACCGTGCTAAAACATGGCCTTGAGACTAAAGGCAAACACGGCAGACTCAAAGAGCAGGATGTGGGTGTGTGCTACTGCAGAGGATTAGGCAGAGGTGAGGAATGGACTGAGACAACTCAGGACACAGTGTGGGATGGAGCTTCTTATGTGCACAGAGGATTAGCCACCAAGAAATTCAAAGAAAAAGAAGAAATATGATCTCGTTTAGAAGAGATGAAGTTCTGTATCAGTTAGTGATAGAGTAGCCAACAAGCATCCAACAGAGCAAATAGAAAACCCGTGGAAAATGTACAGCCTACGTCACTTTACATACAAAATAACACTGGCTACGTACATGCAGAACGACCAAATGAATCATAGACAGATACCCAGAGGTCCATAATTTTGGAAAAGCAGTACACAGAAGTGCCTTGCCAGTCACTTTTTTTTTCTCTTTAAAGCATTTGCTGATTTGTGTGTATGGTATATGTGTTTGTGTGTACATGTGGGTGCTGGTGCACGTTGAGGCCAGAGTGGATATCAAGTCTCTTCCGAATTCATTACCACCTTATTTTTTGATACAATGTCTTTCACTAAACCTGGGGTTTCCAGCGAGAATTGCTGGACGGTGAGCCCTGGCAGCCACCTGTCAAAGTACAGAATGGACCTGGCTTTTGTTGGTCTTTTGTTTGTGTGGCAAACACTTTACCGACTTAGCCATTACTGTAACCCAATATTTACTGATTAAGTGGTAAAGTAGCAGAAGCATAACATGGGCCAATAGAAAATAATAGCTAAACAAGTCAGTGAGATTAAACATATTTTAACAGTGTCAAGAAGGCACATATCATAAAGTAATAGTAAACCAAGCGGCATCTTTAAAAACATGTTAAAACTCCATTGTTCCTATGACAGACACATGGGGCTGGGTATTGCTCAAACATTGGATGGTGTAATAACAGCAAAAAGGAGGGAAACAAGAAGAACATCTTAATAAATATGGAAAAGTATCTGGTAAGATTAAATATCTAATTCTCATAAAAATTTATATCAAAGTTGGACTATAAATAAACATCATTAATAAAGAATATCCATTTTTAAAACAACCATGGTAGTGAAGTAAGTTTCTGGAGGTCTTACTCCAGATTCACATTAAGTGGGAGCTATCCTCACCATAGCTGGGTAGCATCAAATTTGAAGTCCTGTGGAGTGTAGAGAGTGCTGGAGAGAAAGAGACAGGGTGCATTATGGAGAGATGACAAAGCAATGTTTGCAAAGCATGTTCTTATGTAACTTTAAGCACTCAATATAGCAAGCTTACAAAGTTAAGTAGAAAGCACCTGAATTTCTAGATATCAGCCCCTCCCCAATCCATAAAGCCTGCCAAGGTCCTCACTAAAATCAGCCCGGTAGCATAGAGCATGTACACTAATATAAATTGTATTTTCTAGAACCACAGAACAAAATAAATAGAACTGAATAATTATACACAGTAGCACCGAAGAGTCTCATGGAAAAGTGGGCTCCTGGTGTCACTAAAGAGATGCAAATTTGAAGGCAGGAAAGATACTGAATGTTACTGTAACCACAAAGAAATTCTGATTCTTGCCCATTGGAGTGGCTTAACTGTACAGAAAATAAGGAGAAAGCAGAGGCTTAGCACAGTGCTGGTGGGGATGTAAATGATACATGTGCTTTAGAAACTAGTTTAGAAAGATGCTTTGGAAGGCAAGTTATTATGTAACACTGCGATTCCACATATAGTCAGTGAAAATCTTCTGGAGAAATGAAACTCTATGCAAAGGTATGTGCAGACTTCATAGCAATACTATTCATAGCAAGCTGAAGCTCGATAGGGTTAATCCAAACCTTCCGAGCAGGTATTTGGACCCAGAAACACTACCAGCTTTTGAAGGGGATGGACCTCTAGTACATGGAAACTGAAATTTCCCCCAAAATACTACACAGAGGGAAAGATTCTGCACATAAGATGCTATATTATTTATTCAATTTATTGTGACATAAAAAAGGATTATTGTGTGATAGGAAATACTGCTTAATTGCAAAGGGTATGGTGTAACATTGTGGATTGACAGAGGCATTCTAAACCTAAGCTGTGATAGTTGTTTACTGTATAGACTTACTGGCTTTATCAAACTGCAGATTTATGTGTGTGAGGCACACAGCATGTATATTTCCTATGGATAATACTCTTTAAAAAGTCACTGCCTTATGCAAAAAATGGTTCAAACTTAGGACTTGGTTAAGGTATCTGGAAAAATCACAAGTATTAGCTTGTTGGGTGATTGGGGTCTTCTAAAATCTCATTGTGCTGATTAGAATCCAACTACTGAATATATCAAATAGCTTTCAATTGTATACATTTTAAGTGAGTAGATTGGAAAATATGTAAATTAGAACCCACAACTACTCTTGTGAACTAACAAAAGAGATAAATACATTAAAATGCAATGTTTTTTGTTGTTTGCTTGTTTTGTAACAAAGCACTGTTAACTGAGAATAAAAGGCAGCGTTTGGAATGGTTGCTAAGCACAGTATGCCTGAGAAGGAGCAGTAGCTGGAAGACTTAATATATTTTGAAAAATCAGTCAAAAGACAGAAGAGCCCTACTGTCAACCAGGCAGTACATTTGGATGGGCCCTTTATATTTGGGGGGACTTTCATATGCCTACTAAGCATATCGGTTTTCCTATAACTAGTTATTATTAAAATGTTAACTAAGAACAATAAAATACCATTCCAGAATGTGCTAACATGAGAAAAGGTCAATAACACTAAGTGTCGGTGAGGATGTGAAGCAAGAAGATGCAGGATGCATGCAATCACAATAGAAACCTGCTTGACAATCGTTAATGAAGGTGGCCACTTATAAACACAGCTCTCGTAGATGTGTATCCAGAAACGCCTGAGTCGTCACAGTCTCATCATGTTCAATAGTCCTCAAGTAGAAGACAATCTGAATGATCTCCAGCAGCTCAATGTATCAATAAAACAATATATTCATGTGATAAAATATTTATATAGCCACAAAATGAGCCAACTCTATTTGCAACAGTGAGGCTGAGTGTGACGAACAGAAAGTGGATAAAAAGAATTCCCAACTATATGATGCCACTCATCTGGAGTACAGACTGTGCAAGAATAATCCATGGAAACAGGGCAGGCTGATGGTTATTTTGGCATCAAGCAGGGAGATATTAGATTGAGATGAGATATGGCATAGAATTGGGAAATGTTGGCACCATTATTTGGGTTGTCATTACATGATTATGAAACTCTGAAAATTATCATCTATAAAATTCACATTTTATTAAGTTTTCTGCTTTGTTTTGAGGTGGATTAGAACAGTGTACAATGTAGGAGCACAGTTAGGAAGCTATGCAGTCATACAAGGGGATATTCATATGGGATTCTGGGAATTATGGTGAAGAAGTGGGCAGGTCTGAGAGATATTTAGGAGGGAGTCTATGCGTGATCTAGAGACTGAGTCTTTTGTGGGAATTTTACTGATCCTGTGGTGTGTTCCCTTCCTAGAAAAGATATTTAGAATATGACTTGATTCTGAGATATGGTCACTACTGATGTAACTGGTTAAAATCTAGTCAGAGCACAAACCATAGCTCTCACATGAAAAGCAGCATACATGTGTTTCAGAGCCAGCTATAAGTGACCATGGCTTGAGAATGCAGATCCAAGTTGCGCCAACTACCATGATCCATCGTGGTTAACAGTTTCACAGTAATAGGACAAAGAAAGCCCAAATCAAGACACTTCTCAAATATATTCTCAAATATATTGCTGGGGGCTTACAGCAAAGGGAGGGAAGCTCTGCTATAAGTTTCAGATGCCTTTGGAAGTTTTGGAATGGTGGAAGCTAGGAGTTTGTTGTACATTCCAAAAGAATTGTGCATGAATGACTGTCTAAGGGGCTAAATTCGCCCAAGATAGTTTGGTGATAGACCAGCAACACCCCAACCTCTCCACCCTTCATAGGCAGGGGGTGGGGGTGGGGCAGGGATCCAACACAGGTGGGAAAAAATGCCACATGATAGGGGAGGGAATGAATGGATCACATCAAGTCCAGAGAACACTGGTCACTGCTGCAGACAGACAGGTAGACAGGCAGGCAGGCAGGCAGGTAGGCAGGCAGGCATGCAGACAGGCAGGCAGACAGACAGACAGACAGACAGAAGATGTGTGAGGAAGGATTCCACCAGAGGTCTCAGAGGAAGGAACAGCTGGGAAGGATGCTGTACCAACCAAACTGAACAAACTGAGCCGTACATGGGTCATCAACCCAGGATTCCAAATGTTAGTTAAACCTAGATGATGCCTTTGTGCTCAAGGTAGAATGCAATGCATCAAGAATCGAGCATTTTGAGAGAGCAATTTGTTCTTTGTTCTGCTTTTAGCCAGGAATTCACCTAAATCTCCTTGACAAATGAGGAAGGCATCTTAAAACATTTCAGAGAAGAGCACACAATCTCTTTGAATTATTGGAAGAGCAAAAGCAGGAGAGGCAGGCTGGTGTGCACAGTTAACATGTCCCTTCTTGTTTTTTTTCAACTTGTGGGGCATAGCTGGAAGTGGAGCCCTGGAGACACAACCTCCTTATTTTATTATGCTTTGGGAGAGCTGAACAAGGAATCAGGGTTACTGCAAATTAGCTCCATTTCACTCCCTGCCGCACAGTTCTGAGCACTAGATATTCACTGGAGTCCATATTCTTTTCATCTTTTCTAGGCAGTGGGAGGTAGGTCTTCCTCAGAGCAGGCACCTGAGCTGGGAGGCAACAGAGTTCTGTGAGCAGTCTCCTCCTCTTCCTGTTTGCAGTAAGTGGAGCGCTCAGATCACTCTTTTCTGCAGACTGCACTCAGTGCCATGTGTGTGTACCAAGCAAACTTTCTCATTGCTTTCCTTGACAGCTAGGCTGTCTTGGCTCTTTGCTGGCTCTCTAAGAAAAATGGTGTTTAATCAAGCACCTTAAATTGTCACTATGATTAGGCAAAAATGAATGGATTTTTGTAAACTTCTATACTAAATTCTACTTGCAAGTCTTGGATATAAATTTCAGAAATTTATATGTAAATGTAGTCATTAGTACACTAATCTATTGCACATCTACTTTATGAATAATTTTTCTTTTTACACAAAAGTTATTTCTACTTATTAAAATAGTAATTGATTTTATTTTTAAAAAATTGTCTTTTTCAAGTTTATTTTCATCTCTACATTTTGCCTCACACATTCCTATAGGGTTTATAAAAGTATCACAGTACACGCTAATAATTCTGATGTCAAAGGGGAGGAAGGGATGACGTACTATTACAGAGATGCTGTGTTAACTGCAGTGGTGCCCAAGGCAGATCTCAGAATGATAAGTAGGATAGCTCCATGCTAAGGATTTGATTATACAGCGCATGCTTTCATCTGACTATCATAGATCTTATTTTATACTTAAGTGTTTGGTAAAGCACTAACTGAGTAGTGCTGTAGCCAAAATGTAGCCTCAGAAACTCTAAAACTTACAATCAGCCAGACAGATCTGTGGTAATATGCTTGTTTTGTGTATTCTTCTAAATGCTTATTTAATTTTTAGCCCAGGATGAATTTATTTAAGAAAAAAATAGTTTAGGAGTTTGCTGATAATTTTTATTAGTATTTTTAGTTTGAATTATTATACTTACTTGTATAATATACCATAAGCTATACATTATGTTGGAAATGAATTATTTTGCATATTTAAATTTGATCTTGTAGAAAGACTATATTACTTTTGTTTCTATGGATATGGCCTCATGTATCCTAGAGGACTAGCAAATGAAGTCACTTGCTTTGTCACTTTGTGAGTTCTTGCTTTTTGTGCTTTTAGGGCTTAGATAAGGACAAATTGATGTACCTCTCTTTAGCTCTTTGACTATGGAAACAGTGATCCCAAGAAATTAAAGTTTCCCCAGGGATCTAAGCTGGGAGAAGAGGCGAGCAAGGTCCAATGCCAGGCAGAGGAGGAACTTGTGTCCTGGAAAGAGACTTAACACAGTTCTGACTGTTTGTCACATGACCTTGTGGGGGGAACTGGAACCCAGACGAGGAATTGTCAATGATAAACAGGACTATGCCTTGGTAGGAATATCTTAGCTATTCATACCCATGGCCTCATGCTTATGTCAGTACCACGACAGCTTGAGGGGTCATTGGATGTCTTTGTCACTCATCTCAACATGGTCACACTGAATAAACATTCTTTTTCTGCTTTTCCCTAATAATTTCTTTCTTGAATCAGTTTATTGAGGACTAGTGACCTCACATGTCTTACCAGGATGACAGGGGTGTGGGCTCTGATGCTAACACCTTCTGTAACTCTCATACCATCAGATACTTCTGATAGGAGCTGAAGATGTAGAAATTACATAATTGCAGCAAAGCATGGAAATGAGGGTTTTGCAAATTAAATTTTTCCCTCACTTTCACTATTTATTATGAGATAAAATATCCCCCCTTTTTATATTTCTCAAGCTAGCCTACACTCAATAACATGGCAGGTAAGTAGCCAGGTACCTGAGTTTTTAAAAACTTTCTTGCCAAAAGCCAGAAACACAGATGCGTTCTCAATGTGAGGCTGAATTCTTACTTTGGATGTATTGCTTTGCCACACACAATGTTTACTAATTTGTTTAGTGATGATCCCTTAAGTCCTGAGGCAGTACGGTGCTCAGAAATAAGGTGGTGAAGTCTAGCCTTCAGCACTGATTGAATTCTCAACACCCATCCCCACCAACACTGGTGATCTTCAACATCTCCCCATCTTCCTAAACGACACCGTGCCTCAGTTTCCTTGAATGCCAAAGAGAGAAAATGCTGTTAAACACTAGAGTTCAGGGAAAGATTTTATTCTTGTTAAAAAGGTGTCTGGTGTACAAGGAAAACAATTTAAAAATTGAAACAACCTAATTGCTTGGCCTTATTAACTCTTTCTGCCATGCCCGTGTTGACATCCACATTTGTGACAAAAGATATGGAAGAATGCATTTTAAAAGTGTTGTGCATGGGCTGTGGAGATGGATCTGGGGTAAGTGCCTGTCAATCAATGTGAGGAAGTGAGTTCAGATCCACAGAACCCACATAAAGGTGGATGTGGCAATGCATGTCTATAGTCTCAGGGCATCTAACTGGAGCTGGGAGACAGAGAGGAGAATGTCTGAAACCTCTCAGGCTAGCCAGAAGGAGTACGCAGCTGCGAGCAGTAAGACATCTTATCTCAAGGTAGAAGGTGAGGACCAACCTCCATGGTTGTCCACTGACCTCCACATCTACCATGTGATACATACAGGCCCACAGTCACTCATCATTCACACACACGAAGATTTTTTATAATTATATGCGTGCATTAAGGGTATAGTTTTCAAAATTTATATTTAGAGAATGATCGGTTGAAGAAACTCAACAAGTAGACAGTTTTCCCTAGCTACAACTACACTAATTCTTGTTGTTAATAAATTGTTCTTTTAAAGATTAAAATTTTATTATGAAGAGCTTGTAGATAAAAACCATCACACATCTAAACTGACCATACCCAAAGTCTCTCCGTCTTGATTCAATCCCATACAGTTAGAGCAGCCATCTTGAAGCTATGGAGCTTCACAATGGCCTTAACGTTTTTACTATCAATTTTTACACACTTATCCACCACCAAGCCATGGAAAATCCACTAGAGTCAAACTAGAAGAATACTTAGCTTTATGCTCTCTTTCTTGACTCACCGGGACCTGTATCTAGTCTGTCCTCACCACCTAATAGTTAGTTACCTTTCCGTGCTCTCCTTAGTGCATGTATTCAGTACATACATGCACCTTTGTTTAGATGTGTTTATATTATAGACTGATGGTAAACATACTGTTGGAGGTATTACAATGCCTAACCTTAAATTATACTACAGAAGCAAAGTGATAAAGACAACTTGATACAGGCATAAAAATAGAAGGCGGACCAAATGAATGGATTAGAGGACTTGGAAATTAAATTATACTATGTCCATTAAAGCAAAAGTATGCACTGGAAAAAGATGCTGTAAACTAGATATCTGCCTGCAGAAGAAGAAAATTAGGTTCATATCTTCCACCTTCTGCAAAAATAAATTCAAAATAGACCAAAGACCTTAATTTAAAACTAGAAACACTGGAACATCTACAAGAAACAGGGAACATTCTACAAGTTGGTGGGCAAGAACTTTCTGAATAGAACTTCAGTGGCACAGGAACCAGACCCAAGCATCAACAGGGGTATTGCATGGAGATATAAGCTTCTGAACAGAAAACAAAATTATCCACAGAGCAAACAGCCCAGAGCATGAGAGGTCTTCATCAGCTGTACTTCAGGCAAGGGCCTGATATCCAGAACTACAAAGAATAGCAGAAATTAAGTGCCAAGGAAACACATTGTTCTGATGTGAGTGAATTACAAATGTGAGATTGCAGAGAAAGCTGACGATAGCATCTTCAGCTTTTAAGAGCATCGTTACTAGTTTAAAGTGAGGTCTTTGTGGTGTTGGAAACTCAGCTTCCAGAGTTATTTAATGAGAGTATTGCTGGAGAAAGGGAAAACATGGTACCACTTAGACAATACAGTCTGCAAAAAAAAAAAAAAAAAAAGCAGGCCAGATATTACCCAGGTTGCAGGAATGGGGCTGAGTGCTGAACGTGGCAGGGAAGGATGGGACATTGTTAGCTTCGTAGAAACGATGTCTGTCAGGCCCCCGTATGACACTCTTCGTGGTCACAGGGAGAATGCACACTGCCCTTTTTAATGTAGTGAAGCAAAACTGGAATGGTGTTTCTAAGAGAAGTGTTCTACAGACTATGAGCAACTAATATCCCATCTATTGTTTATCCCACTGAGTTCTTCTGCCTCTCTAGTTAGAGCGATGGGTGAATAAAAATTAATTAGAAGCTGGAATCTGATTTTAAGACGGGATGTCAGACACATATATCAAGTTGTTAGGTTAGCTGTAAAGCATAACCTGGGATTTATATATTTAGAAGTTATAATAAATCTGTCTGTCATGAAAATCAGATTACCCAGTGTTGCATGCTAATGACTCTGCTCTCGTGGAAGCACACTCTCCTGACAACTGCCCGCTGGCTCTGCTGCACTCTCAGTTGCTGCCTACCTCACCCCAGTTAGCCAGTGCCCACTGTTAATGCGAGCTTCTGGAACTTTGTAAAGAGACGCTTTCCTCTACATGATGATGCTGACCTCCTATGACCAGTAAGGACCCCCTTTCCTCAAGATTAATCACCCAACGCAAGTATTTCAAATGTATTTTGGGAATGCTTTCTACATGCCAGGATGTTTATAAAGTGCTCAGAACCTAACAGCAATAGTGGCTGTCACAGAGGGCGGCGGCAGTGATGGGGCTCCGCTTTACCTGAGGACAGTAAAGTACAGGACATGAGGTTTGGGTAGACTGACAGACATCCAGGAAGGCTTGCTATAGGCCTTCCTTCCTTTCGTCACTGTCACCAGGGTTCTAGTCCTCCTCCTTTCCCTTCCTCCTTCCCTGCCCTCCTCATCTACTTTCTTCTTCCTTTTATATTAGTTGGCTTAATACACAGTTCATGTTGGCCTGGAACTCATGATCCTGGTGCCTCAGACTCCCATACTGGGATTTCATGTAGGTGCCACATGTTTTGGAGGCAGTATTTTTTGAACTCTATGTTGAGATCTGGCCCAATGAAGGGAGGTGAGGTGGGATGAGCAGAAGATGAGAGAGGAAGGAAAACCTGAGACTCAGGACAGAGGACAAGGAATGACGGATGGGAGAGTTATGCTCTGAGATGCTTCCCATGGTTGCCACAAGATGTCTGTTGCTGTATTTCTCCCATAGTGGCTGCTCATGTTCCTTATTTGTCACTTAGAGAATCTAGAAAGTGGTGTCATATAACGTCTGTGACTATTGTTCTTACCTTTTACTTTCTCACCTTCCCTGCACTCCAGGGAAGAGCTACTTCTGGGATGTTCTGTGGACTTCTATGCTTGTGTATCTGTGTCTACCCTGGCACATGGACCTGGAGCCTGCACCTAACCTGTCCATATCGCACGGACTAGGCCAGGCACACGTGCGTGCTCTGGGAGACTCTCTTGATTTAAATCTCATGATTTACCCCAGGAGGCAATCATTTTGCCTTGCATCTCTTTATCCTTAGGTGAGATGTCTTTGTTTATCCTCGCATTAAGCCAGTGCTTGTTAGTTCCAGTCTATGGTCCAGCTTTGTGATAGTGATCCACCCACCAAAGGACCTAGTGTCTTAGAATTGATCTGGAAAATGCACATGCTTACCCTCGCTCATCCTATCTGAAAGTCTGGTTAGGATTTAGATATTTGTCTTCTTGATTTCCCTATCAGAAACCTGTGGATCAGTATTATGTTCTTTGTATTTGCCGAATAAATTGATTTTGAGTGAACAAAGAAAGGAATAATCAAAACTTCCGACTGAAGTATTTACAGAGGGGTAGTTGGAGGGTATAGAGGAGGTGTAGGTGGGGAGGAGGAGTGTTGATTGTGTAGTCAGTCTTCCAGCTCCGATCGTGACATCATGACCTATTCCTTGTGTAGTCTTAGATTACTGAAGCGGTAGGAACCCAGTGTTGTTTTACTCTGTGGGGTTTTGCCTCAAGTTGATACAAAGTTCCCAGTACATGGTCGGTCCTTTCAACTCCTGCCTTCTTGTCCCTGGGCCCTGAGATACATGTCCTGAGAAGACTTGGCTTTTCTTTTCCTCTGGTTTTGAGAGGCACAGGCCGGGTTCTTCTCACAGTCACTCACAGCTGTGACTCTGAGAGCTCACTTTATTTTTGACCAGTACTATCTGCCAGGGCTGATCGATTCTTTACAAATTAAGAATTTAAAGGCCTCCCCTCTGCATAGCTTAGGTGTGCCTCCCTTGTGGCTGATGTGGGTGGATGAAGCAGATTAAGAGTTGGTCTGGCATGGGAGGAACAGCTGATGCTTCAAGCTCAGGTCTTTTTCTTGTGGCCACATAATCTAGGTTATAGTTGACTTTTCTCCTCTGTAAACTAATTACATCAGTACCTGACACAGAGAGGACCAGTGAGTGACTAAATACAAAGTCACATGAAGTGCTCAGCACAGTTCCTACCACAAGGCAAGTATTCCGCAGATGACAGCTATTATGAAGCATCGTGTGATTCCTGTCATAGTTAAAATTATATTTCCATCAGTGTTTGCTTATCTCATTTGACTTAAAACGGGAAAGTAGGAAAATTGTGTCTTTGACTGTTTCTCTGAAGAGATGGCTGCCTCAGTAAATACTCATTTGATAAATGAGTAAACAAAAGCATAAAGTATTATTTATCAGCAAAATGTGTAAAAATCTTCATGTGTTTGCGCATAGTGGGAAATTAATGTACCATCATTCCTTAACTGACTCCACTTAACTAATCTCTACTTATATTAAAAGATTTTTTCCTGAGATGTTTAGCCTAAGATTTAAAAATGTTAGAAAGACAAGGTTGCAGAGATAGATGAGTTGGTAATGTTCTTGCTTTGTAAGAATGAGAACCTAAGTTCTATCCTTAGACACACATTTAAAAAAGAAAAAGAAAAAAGTGGGTGTGGCAGTGCATGTGTGTAATCCAAGCCCTGGGGAGGCAGACAGGTGGATTCCTGGGGTATGATGGTCCGGCAGCCTAGCCTACGCAGTGAGAAATTCAAGCCAGTGAGAAACTATGCCCTAAAAGACAAATGGTGCTCAAGAAATGCCACCCAGGGTTGTCCCGAAGCCCCCTTATGTCCATCCTAATATGTGTAAACGCACTTGCACATATGTGCACCCTCATTTTATTAAAGTGCAGTGCTTGCTTTCTCAGACCCATCCCCCACCCCCCATCTCTACTCGAAGCTCTCAGAAACCAAAGGATTCTTCCCTGAAGCAAAGGGATTCCATAAGGAAATCTTTTCTTCTACAAAGCATTATAATCTCTTCACTCTTTCCTGGACATCCTTGGTCCTCCTAGCTAACCTTTCATTTTTCCCATTTGTTATCAAGACCCACCAGCACAGAACATTTGTCTGCAGTCTTATAAAAAATAGTACCATAATTAAGAAGAAAGATGTAATCAACATTTGACCTCCAGTCTGGGGGCCTAAGTGAGTTGCATGATGGAGCCAAACTGGAATCCCTCACTGACGGGGACAGCCACGATAGAGGAGGTGACAGAGCTAAACTAGAATCCCACTCTGACAGGGACAGCGATGATAGAGGAGGTTAATGAAATGGAGCCAGAGCTTCCAGTGTTTTCTGTGAAATCTCTCAATTTAAAAATGTCGAAAAAAATTAAAACACTAAATTAATCATTCTAGGACGGTCCAAATGGAGCAGAGGAGTGAGTCTGTCATGGCTAGAGGGCCCAGGTCCCGTCGCTGATACAGTGGTGTGGACATTCAATGAGTGCTTTCAGACATTCTGAAATTAAGCTTAGGGAGGCCTCACAGCCCTAAATCACTTGAATATCCTTCTCTTCTGAGTCCCACAAACCTCTGAGGAGTTTCACAGGATACATGAGTTAGTTTTTCACTTAGTATTCAAGGCTTAAGGAGTTTTGTGAGCTCTCCCTCTTTTAGTTTTCCATTTGGCATATACTTCTCATAAAAGTTGGTTAATATCAATCACGTTCTTGTATCTAGCAGCCCATGCCTGGGTAATGCAGTTTGTTTGTTGTAAGTGCCCACCACCAAATAAAGAACACATAGCTGCTTGCTTTAGTTGGTATTTACGGCATTACTTTAGCTACCTTGACCCTATTCAAGGAGGTAATGAAGAGCTGGGTGGCAGTGATGTTAATAAAAGCTGACAGTCTCAGCATTCTGTCCTTAGAACTGCCTGCTTCGGCCTCCATTATTTAAATTGCTAGTCATTACAGCCATGCCATTAACTGGAACTGCAGCAGGATGACACATAGGAACAGGGCTGGGGGACACTGTTAGCCCTTCTTATTGAGCGCCATGTTCCGAGACCAATATGCCAAAAAAGGGAACACAAAGACCCTCTCAAGGCTTGACTACTCATGAATTCTTTACTGTGCTCCTGGGGTGATTTTGAGTTCTTGTTCACATGTAGTTCTTTTATTTTTTTAATTAATTTATTTTTTGTGTGTTAGACCAAAATCATAAATAATGTCCTGGGCTTTAGAAGTTCGTGTTTTATTTTTTAATGGAAGTAGAAAATATCAAAGTATATTAGAGGTACTTTTATTCTTCCTCTTTAAAATCTGATGCAAAAGCATATGAGAGAGGTTGGGTTGTGGGGAATGAATGAAGTCATTGTCCACTCACTTGAATCTTACCACTGTCATGTTTACTAAATTACATACTTTATTACTTAGAAGCCCCATAGGCAAAGGAGTCTGTCAGTCTTCATGACTTGATTAAAACTCAAGAGTTAATGTAGTCCATGCATATTCAAACCACAGATGCTTCCCTTTGATCTGAGAGCATGTACACAGTCCATCTTGGGAACCTCTTAGAAAAGCACGGCCTCTGGCCAGTTGTTCAAGACCTTCAGGGAGAGAGGATGGGGAGCCCTCTGCTTTAGGTTTTAAAATAAGACCTAGCATTTCTTTTATGCAGGATATAAAGCCATAGTCACTTCCCTTGGAAATCTTGGTTCGAATTTAGAAGACTTTATTTTTCAATTAGAGAAACTTGACCCTTTGTGTATGAATTAGTAGGAATGGAGAAGTCTGATTACTCCCTACTATGACAAGAGAGTTGTGCAATTCACATACAGTGTGTGTGTGTGTGTGTGTGTGTGTGTGTGTGTGTGTGTGTGTGTGTGTGTGTGTGTATTTGGGAGTTTGTATATGAGTGTGTGTGAGTGTATGAAGAAAAAGAGATGGTACTTATTTGTTGAAACCTTTCTGTTTTGGGCTTGGCAATTTGCTTTCAATGTAAGGTAGAACGTCTTTAGATGGAGTCATAGAAATATAGCTCAATCTATTCGTGGTAAGAGATTAACTGTAGAGGGCCATAGAAGAATTCACTGCAAGAACCAGGGTTCTCCCATGGTTTTCTACTATACCCTTTCAGGTATTGTTTTCTTTATAGACTCTCCCTCTTGGCTCCAGTCTGGCCACTGTGCTGTCCAGCATCCTTGTATTGCAGTGTCTGAAGGCAGAGATGAGGAAGAACATCTATCCTTCTACATAGCCTCGATTTTCTTAAGTGAAAATGGAACTCCCTGGGAAGGTCGTTAACAGCTGTTTCTACAGTTGATTGGCCAGCATACGAAGACAAACTGTAAAGCAGTTCTATCAATGGGACATAAAGCAACCATATTCATCCTATTACAGCAAAGTTGGAAACCCAAGGCTAGGGAGTGCCTGCTTCCTGTTTTTGGGTAAGGCTGTGAGCATTCAGTATCTGAACAGTCAGATCCTGTGAAGAAGGGGAGGAAGGAGAAACAACAGTCAGCAGGAATGTCCTTCCGTTAAATTCTCCTGTCCGCTGTCCATCCCGGAAGTCTGGAACACATCAAGATGTGTTACCCAAAGCCTTAGAGCTAGATAGTACCAGGGCAATGATCCATGTTCCTAGGCTGGGTCTCAGAGGTACTGAGCACAAGGGAAATTATTAACAGCAGAAGGGTTACCTCACTCAAACACACAGAAGAACAGTAGCAGGGTTTATTCAAGAATACAGAATTTTATGGAAGAAAATTCAAATTCTCGTAATCCTACTCTCCAGCCAGCACCACTAATAACATTCTTGAGAATGTCATAGTTTTCTCTATCTCTTTATACACACTCCATTTAAACATCCAATAATATTTATTAGCTACATTTTATGTAGAATATATATCCCCCAAATATATAAGCATATTCAGAGATATAATCTAAATAGGATTCATATGCTATTTTATCTCTTACTGCTTCACTTTCTATCATGCATATTTCAGGGAAATTTCTCATAAACTATAATCCTTTAGGGACATCATTTTTAATGATTGCATAGCTATCCATTTTATAGATAACAAAATACATTAAATAAGACTTGTGTTAGTCCGTTCTCTTTATGAGTAGTGATGCTGTAAATGAGTATTTACGTATGCTATCTCTTTGGATATGTTTAATCGTTCTTTTGGGATACAGATTTTGGACAAAAATGGGTCTTTTGGTCTACCTTTCTCATAATGATGTGTAAGTGTTCAGCTCTTTCTTCGTTTCTTTTGCCTGGTAATGTATTTTCTTCTTCATTTGGAGTTGCTGTGGAAGTCCTGTGTTCAGGCCTTGTATATCAGAGGTAACTTATTGTTGTGACTCCTTTTCAAGGGGATTGCTGAGGGTTTATTATGCATTGGAGATGAACTGTCACGGCTAAGACAGAACTGTGTGATCCTATGATCACAGAAGGGTGCACATACATCCTACGATAATGGAAGGATCCAGAGCAACTTGTCCAGAGTGACGTCTAACTTTGCGGCTCGCTGAAGAATGGAACAAAAATCTCTGTGAGTACATTGTCTCAATTCATAGAAGTGATTTGGTCTATCAGTGAATAATTTTCCAGCCTCCTGTAGCCGAGATCGAGAGAATCGTGTGTTAAGTGATAGAATATTGGCCGATGGGTTTTATCACCTCAGCATGTAGTTCTTCTGAGGGAAGCCCATAGCCTTCAGAATAAGAAGATGCCCAGCAATTTGGTGCTGTGTACCCTGTGTGGCCCAGGAAGAGTAAATGCTCTCACAGTGAGGTTGATTGACAGTTCTTGTGGAATACCATGTTGACGTCAGAACATCACTTCTGCTCAGTTTTCCATTCTCTGCTCCCCAAGTAGGTGCCTGATTCACTGACAGGTGAAGCTTCTACTTTTAGGCCCAAATTCACCCACTTATATGTACAATAAATGTTGCTTCCTTTTGAAACAGAGTCTCATGTATCCCAGACTGGCCTCAAACTCATTCTATAGCCAGTGAGGCCCCTAACCTCCTGATTTTCCTGCTTTCACTTCCCAAGTGCTAGAACTACAGGCAAGAACCACCATTCCCTACATTTTAATGCAGTGGCTGGTATCAAATTCAGTGTGTGCTAGGTAAACACTCTATTAAGTGAGCTATAACATTAGTTTAAATCAAATGCTTTTAGTTTAATTGGAGATTTTTGGTATTGTACCCCCCCCACATACACACACAAAGCCTATTTCTTATCTAGTCATCTTAGGTGATTAGAACAGTGTACAATGAGGTCAGACTAGAGCTTAACTCTCTGAGAATCTACAGGAAGATGACAATTTTTCTTTATTCTCATTGTGTTCCAGAGCACATTCTGAATACGTATCGTCTGTTAGTCTCTCTGCAAAATTTGAGCATGTACAGCTCAAACCAGGTGGTTCTCACCTGTTCTGGTACTGGTACTAGACAGTGGCCATACCTTGCCACCTCTTCTTTTTATTTTTCTTTCTTAGTGCTGAACATGAAACCTGGGGCCTCATTCATGCTATGCAAGTGATCTACCATTGAGTTACATCCTCAGGCATCTGTTCATTTTTGAAATTATTGCTGTTATTTGATTGGGCAGACTTAAAATAGGGAGAATACTAGTTTTGTTTTGTTTTGGTTTGGTTTGGTTTTCCCACTGTGTTAAATTGTCACAGTTTCTTTAAAAATCAAAACAAAAGCCAAGCAGTGGTGGCACATGCCTTTAATCCCAGCGCTTGGGAGGCAGAAGATTTCTGAGTTCGAGGCCAGCCTGGTCTACAGAGTGAGTTCCAGGACAGCCAGGGCTACACAGAGAAACCCTGTCTCAAAAAACAAACAAACAAAAACAACAACAACAACAAAAAAAAACAAAAAAAAAATCAAAAACAAAACCAAGCCTTCTGTCAACAGTAGTAGTGGAGTGGTACTTCATCATTGCTGCACATAGAATCACCTAGGACTATGGGAAAATAGGCCCAGTGTTTGCATCATGCCTCAGAGCGATCACAGCAGTCTATGGGGCATGAGACTCAGGCAGCACTGGGGGGTTGGGGGGGAGTACTGTGCAATGAGCACACACCCAACACCTCACACTCAGGGAACTGTCTCCATCACTGCATTTCTGTATGTCCAGGGAATATGAAAGAAAGAGTTTTTCTCTTTGTCCCCTAAATATTCTGAGAAGCCTTTAAGTCATTAAGAAAGAAAAAGAAAGAAAGAAACAAAAAAGAAAGCAAGAAAGGAAGGAAGGAAGGAAGGAAGGAAGGAAGGAAGGAAGGAAGGAAGGAAGGAAGGAAGGAAGGAAGGAAGAAAGAAATCCCGTTGAATTTTCATAGAATTTCTATTATGTTTGATCTAGGTTTGGCTTGTGACCTCTTACCCTCTCCATCAAGAATTTCACTGCCTATCTCCAGAGAAGTTGTGAGATTATCTGAGAGCTGATTATCCAGCCCGGGAATGTTTTTAGTTGTTGATTTGCTTTTCCTCAGGTTCCTTTTCTGCCCACTTTCTCATTACTTTTTCAGTAGGAACAGGGCCTGGTGAAGAAGTAAAACTTCAATCACTCTGTTCATTACCAGTTTTTGTGGACTCTCAAACAATGTACATTAAGGATGCATGGTAGAAGAGTCTAGTAGTGTTTCAATTCTTTTGTAGTGGTAGCCAGTGTAGTTTCTGAACCGGCAACCCTGGAATGAATTACTATTCAGGCAGAATTATTTCCTCTCTCTATAAGTTGCCTGCGACCAGCCCCTGGAAGAATGTTATTAGACTTGGCAAAGAAGGACTTTCCAGTTGTATTTAATAGTATGCACCAAGAGTTGGATTATCCAGCTGGGCCCACTTGATCACATGACCTCTTAAAACCAGAGTCTTTCGCAGCTGCAGACTTGACAGAGCCTTTGTAGCTGCTGACCTAAAAGTTGACAAAGAACTGGATGAAGGGAGAGGTTGCCAAATGTAGGCAGCCTTCAGGAGTGGGGATACCTTCCAGGTGATAGACGGTAGGGAAACAGTACTTTCAGCAGAATTATGCCAATAATCTTGTGGGGCAAGGACACAAACTGATGTCCCTTAGAGCCTAAGAATGGAACATGGCCTGTTTATATCTTGGCTGTAGCCCAGAGACCTGGGTCAGCCTTCTGCCAAGTCGTATGTACTCTCTGATTTTATGTGACTGACTCCAAAAGGGACCACTGCCAATCCAGGCTCTGGTGAGCATCTCCTGTTGGTGGTGAGTCCTACATGTCATACAGAGTTGCTGGACTGATTAAGAACTATCTGAAAGGTTGTCTAGGTAGAAGGCAATGTGAGCATGTTTGCTTTCCCTTAGGACTGCCCCTGCATGTCCATTTTTCTTACTGATTTTCTTCTGTATCTTCTCACTGGGACAAACCATGTGCATGAACATACAGCTCTGAGCTCTGATTAGAAAGGCCATTCAGAGTTGCTGATGTATAGACATAAGACATTTTACGAGTACCTTTCTGGACTACTTCAAGTAGCTCCTGCCTTCAAGCACCATGACACTGAGCATCATTTGATGGCCGTACCTGTGCTGCCAGAGGCCCCGTGTTTGGTTGTCCAATAACTTTTCTGTCTCCAGCTCTCCTCAAAGCTGAAGAGGTCTCCCTGCCTCTACATAGGCACAGGTAGAGACGTGGTACTTCTGGGGAGGGACAGGAGTTAGTGGGTTGTCAACTATTGTGTCCATGACATGGCTCCTGGCAGGTACACCACTGCGTGTATTACTGTTCCTGCTCTCCTTCAGGTCTCACCTTCTTCTCTCCAGGTTCCTGAAGTCACCTTCTCTATATTCTCACTGGGCTTTTGCTTTTGATCTCTCAGCTCTGCATTCAAGCTGGCTGAGCTAGAAGAATCCTTAAAGTGCTGGACTTTCAGGGCCCTGTCCTTGCTGTCAGTTGGCAAGCAAATGTGGTGGCTGATTAGCCACTGACAACCACAGTGAGGAAGGCCACCCTATTGGAATGGGGAAGTGGTAAGTCAAAAGGCATTAAGGTCTGTAATGAATTCATACAACTGTCATTTCTGCCCCAACCCATAGACCTCCCAACTGGGGAAATGAGAGACTAAGAGCATATGTGTAAGCCATTGTTAATTTATCAAAAAATGAGTAGAACAATGTAGCTCACATATAGATTAACCTTATTCCAATGTACTGATACAGCTGGAATGTCTGTATGGAAACTTTGATTTATAATGGGGATAAGCATATTTGGGGGGGGGGAGATACTTAAGCACATTACTTTTTATTCAGAGCAAAACAACTGGGGTTCTAGGATTACACTCAGGAGTTATGTCTCTTCAGTCCTTTTGGTTGGACTTCCTCAACTTAGGATCTCTCTAGACTTTTCAAGTCCATAATTCTATGGGTTTAAAGTATTAAAAATGGACTTGCAGCTCTGTGAGATAGTGATATTGCCTATGTTTGCACTCAGAGATCATAAACTAACAAGATCATAAACTCATCTTACCTTAGGTGTGCATTAAAATGTCTCAAGAAGTAGAAGCCCCTTGGGGGCTCTGTGAAAGTTGATCATATCCATCACTGGGAAGCTCCTTGTCTGTGGAATAATGTTTACATAAGGCTGTCACCTGAGAGTGAGTCTTCTGGCTCCATCTTTCCTTTGCCTGAATACAACAGATTAGTCTATGTAATGAGATAGGACAAAGGACAGCCAGTTAACCCTGGGAAGAGTCTGAGCTTCCGCATTTGGCGTTGGCTGCAGAAGCTACAATTGATGGTGTGCTTGGGAATGATATAAGCTTGCAGGTAATGAGCCCAGGACTGCTAGGTAGCCCAAATCTATGCCCTGACCTTTGTTGGTTAGGAGGTGTCAAACTTGGTCACAAACATATCAGCTTTGAGAAAGAGTCCCCTCCACCCCCTGAAAGAGTCAAGAGGTCATAAATTTGGTCTCTAGGCAGCATATATGCAGTTGCCTGGCAACTGAGAGAACAGTTTAGTCCTTGTATGATATTGTAAGGAATTTTATCCATCTTAAAAAAAAAAAAAGCCAGGAGCATAATTTAAATTTCTGAAGCAGAGTGTGGGTGTTCTCAAGTGGCAGAGCTTTATCGCACATCTAGTTAAGACTCTAACTGCGTAAACTTGATGCTGCTCAAGTTTTTCCACATTAGGGATGCTGTAAACAGAAAGAGCTCTGCAGTGAGGCCGAATGAAAGGCAGGCCCTTCATTGGGATGGAGTCAGTACCAAGTATTCAAAAATGCAGCTATTAGTGTTCTAAAATGCAAGGACTGTTTTGCGTATGAGATCCCCTGGAGAAGTAGTCTCTGCGTTGACGCAGCTGTTCAGCTAGGATCCCTTTGCAGGCTTTGACCCCATCACTGTACATACATTGCTTGTATAGCAGCCTTGTGGCCTCATACACTTGCTGCCAAAACATTCATTACTCTGTTCCATTAGCATTCAGTCCATGATGGGAGAGAAGAGAATAACAAAGACATTATTTTGTTTCTCCCTCCTCTTTTGTGTTTGTGTGTGTGTGTGTTTGCCCACACACAGACGTGCGGACTCACATGTCTGTCTGTCTCTGTTTCAGTCTCCGTCTTTGTTTCTGTCTCTCTCTGTGTCTGTCTCTCATCATTCCTTGAAGTCTTAAAGTCTCAAATGTGTTAAAATGAAGCAGAATCTGTCTTCACTGCGCATAATTGGTCTCGGATCCGCCCACAGAGGATGAGGTGTATTAGCGAGGGTTAGGGATGAGTAGTTGGCTACTCAGAAAGCCTTTCCCAGGACTGCTTAGGTACACATATCAAAGGCTGTAGGCTTAGCCTCAGAATGTTTTTAGAACATTGACATTTATATCTGGGAATAGAGATATTTTACATTAAAAATGAAAACCTTCACTGCTCCCAAAACAGTTCAGTGATCTGGCACTATGTGAGCTTGTATACACAAGTCTGATTTATGAACCCACAGGGTTGTCCTCTTCAGATTGGTGCTAAGACCATGACACTCATCACTACCCCCTCAGCATATACTTGACCCTCTTGGTTCATGACTGTTCCTTTCTGGCTCCTACAGACATTTGCACCTATGCATGTTGGTCTAAATGCTTGAATTCACATATAGACATTGTGAAGCAACAGACTTGTAATCAACCAAATTGTCCATTATGCTCCAATATTCCCACTGTCACGTTGTCTGTTCCTCTTCCCACATGTGTGCTTCAGGTGCTCTTTGGGTGTGTGCTTCTTTGTTTTATGCCATCAAATGCAATGGTTATGAGGGCACCTTGGGACATAATGCTGAAGTAGTTTGAGATCTGGTAATGTTACTTACTAATTTGTGGGCTTGTCTTCCCAGCTATGAGACACAGGAAACACTTCACATGGTACATTTGAGAATTGGCACAGTGCTTGGTTCACCCAATACTAATCTTGAGGAAGATGATGATGTCTCTGTTAGCATGATACTTGTATCAGTTCATGCTTTGAAGGGCCACTTTGGGAGGGGAAGCTCAGCATCTTCCATAGTCAGACTGCTGTTGCTACTGTTGTATCCCATGGATTAGCTATGAGACCTTTGAGTAGCAGTGCTTCTGAGACACTAACGATCTGGAATAACTCCGTACTCCATTCTAGATAGAATCAGTTCCACCTGGTTCATGCCTTGAGGTAATTTACCCAGCTTCCAGAAATTCACTTCTGCAGTGAAGATTGCTCATTTCTATCTGACTGAGGCCTTCCTGCATTTATACTGTCAAAGGCAGTAGATATTTTAGTTTGTGCCTGGGGACACAGGAGATAATTCTAATATCTCAAGTGACCTTGGAGATTCATCATTTTTGTTTTACAAAAGTCTTTTTATTCCTTTTATTTTACTTTTTGGTCTAGACTCCATAAGGTCCATCCTTCTGTAGTGGCACTTGGAGAGGACAAGGTCAGGTTTGAGTTGTCTGGGAGAGGTAAAGGCATGTTTTATCAGTGTTGGTATTTTTCCATCTTTAACATTGGCCAAGTTGATCCCAGTAAGTCCAAACACCCACAACGAGCCCCAGGAATTTGTTAGAATCCATGATTTTATAATTTAATTTAAAACCATCTGGTCAGGATATTAACTACTGTGGGAAAAAAAATACCCTTACCTCCAGGCATAAATCGCTGTGGTAAACTTTGGAATAGTCAGTTTTAACTATAAGTTGAAATAATTTGATCTATAAATTCTTTGAAATGCCTAACAGTATACTTGACAAAACATAAACAAGTTTGTTTATGTTATGTTTTATGCTATGTTATGTTTATGTTTACTATGACTTTGCAAATACTGAGAAATTTAAAGTATAATAAGTTTTCATTAAAAGGGACTAGTGAAATACAGGACAATGTGCCTACACGCTGCAGGCTACACTCTACACACTATACCACATGTGTTACCATGTGGACCATATATTTTTGCAAATTGCTACTAAAAACATCAAGAATGTGACAGAGAACTATGCTATACAGACAGGCATGACATATACAGTAATGCTTTCTTTGAGAAACATGTCCTGTCGAAGTTACAGACACAGGTTACAGAATGAGGTTGTTGAGACTCTAATCCTGCTGTCAGCGAGCCATATGTTCAAGCAAGTCTATAGAGTTCTCTAGGCTTTGGTTGTTTCCTGTGTAAAGGGAGGTTGTCATGCTTCCCCCAATAAAATCATTGTGAAAATTAAACAAGTTACTGCTGAGCATGATGGTATATGCCTGTGACCCCATCATTCCAGAGGTCAAGGCAGGAAGACCACACACACATTCAAGGATAGTCTAGGTTACACTGCAAGACCTTTCTCAGAATAAAACAACTTGTATATACATTCCATCATTCAGAAATATTAGCTGCCATTATTAGTGGCAGTGTACAGACAAAATACAGAAATTGCTTACATAAATTTAAAAGATGTCTTAGGCTTCTGGAAGCTGGTGTGGGACTTTGACATATCTGAAATTCCTTGGATATGTATTTTGTAATGTACATGTATTTCGAAAAGTTGAAGCTGTGAGAAGGGGACAAGTGACTGATAGTCTAAGTGCAGGTGAGGGGCACAGGGGTCCTTCTTTGTGACAGAGCCTGAGCTGTGCATGCATCATGCACACAGATTCCCTATTTTCAAAGGTGGGGTATCCAGTGAAGGTACCAAACAGCCTCTGACTGCTTCAGAACCTCAGAATCTCTAAGCTCTATTCCAAGCTATTCTACCAATTCTTCACCTTCAGCTCACCTCCCCTGACAGTGGGATTGGTGTTTAGTCCAGATTTCATCTGGTTACGGGACAGTTGACATGGCAGTAATTATTGTCCGTTAAAGAATGTGAGTGGAATATTAGACTGTTACCTGGAGATGGGAAGCGACATTTAGAGATGAATGTCTTCAAGGGAGACAGTGCCCATGCAGCAACAAGGGGAAGCGAGCACTCGGAGGGGACTCTTAGGATCCAGGAGAACATGGCCCCTAGTCTGAATCTTAGCTGAGGAGGGTGCGAATGGAGGCACCGCCCACTGTTGCATAGACAAAGAGGCAGACCGCCTGTAAGAATGGTGACTGATGCCAGTGGCCTTCCATCCAGAACGTAACTGTCCACACACATCTGGGGCAGTTGTGTTTTGCAGAAGGTTTATATAATTCTGAAGGTGAAACACCAAGCAAGAAACCAGAGTTCTTGTCATTAGTCCCACACCTGGGCCACAAGGCAATGCCCGGGCATGAGCTTTCCTTGCACCCGGAGAGAGGTGATGACTTGCAGCCTGTGCCATGGCTCCTAATGAAGAGCACAGACAGACGAGAGGCCCCAGGTGTAGCACCAGGCCCCCGGGAAGACAGCTCCCACTTGAGGCTGTTCCCTTTGGCTACTAGGACTCCTTTCTGAGGTATAGAGATGTACCTCCCAGTGTCTATTTTTACGATTGCTTACAATGGAGCCAGACAGCATTCTTTCCAGCTGTTGTAAAGGCCAGAGCTACCCAGCCCCTCCAGCATTCCATACCTGACAGCTAACATCTCTTTGCTTTGAAGACAGTTGTCGATTGACTCACTTGAAACAGATTGATGGACTCAAAAATCCCTTGAAACGTTTAAAGTCTATGTATTCTCCAGCTTCAAGGAGAATATGTGTCTGTTTACAAATGTAAATGTTCCTTTGATTGGATAATTTAAAAACAGGATAAAACATATAGAGATTCTTTTAAAATAAGTACAAGTACGGCCCCCACAATTAGCTGATTCTCTTCATTTTGAAGGTATTCAAGGTATTTCATTACTTTCTGTGGGGGGAAAAATAGAATAAACAGCCTCATTGAACAAAATAGCTTTCATTATCTGAGGAAAGCAAAGCTGTCTTTTTCCCCTTGGACCATTCAGGTATGAATTAATTTTTCTGTGCCCAGGATGGAATCCAGGGTCTTGCCCATGTGAGTATGTACACTGTGACAAGCTCACAGCCACCCACATCCACATATGTATGCAAAATTAGCAACATGTAATAAAACGTGAAACAAAATGTCCTTCTCAGTGAATGCCAGGCTAACTCTAAAAGGCATGTGAGTCCTATGTGTAAGTAAATTCTTTCAACAACCTCAAAGCATAGACATTTTATGCTTACATTTGTCGATGATATCAAGAAACTTGCTGAGGCTGATCTCTGTGGGAGGTTATTCTTCAGCTACCATGATTCTTACCACTGTTAGGTTTATCAAGTTCTCTGACCCAAAGGCATTCCCAAAACTTAGAGTTGACCTAATTCTTAGTCACAATTTTTCTCACCATTTTTTCAGTCTAGAACTATGAGAGGAGACACCTTGAAGGTAAACTATGTTGAGATGAATTTGGTTTGCTTTGTGTGTGTGTGTGTGTGTGTGTGTGTGTGTGTGTGTGTGTGTGTGTGTGTGTACCCATGTGTGCATGTGTGGGCATGTGTTGGGTGTCTTCCTTGATCACTCTTCATCTTGACTTTTGAGACACAGTCTCTCAATAAACGTGGCATTCACTGTTTGGGTTACAGACAGGAGCAAGTATGTCCAGACTTTTAGTGTGGGTCCTAGAGATCTGAACTCAGTTCTTTCTGTTTGTATGGCAAAGACTTTACCTGATGAGCCATTTCCAAATATGATAACCCAATGTAACAACAATACCCCCAACCAAGAAAACAAAATAAAACACCAACCAAAAAGAAAACCAAACAACCCTCTTTTTCAAAAAAAAAAAACCAACACAAAAATTGTAACCAAATAAAAGCACATAAGAAAACTGTGGAGTCCATTGTATGTTTGTCAACTACTTCTGAACATGAGGCCTGCCCTGGAGTAACACATCTAATGTTACTCCATAGGGGAAAACTGATTTTCCCTCTCACAGCAGGTATAAGTGACAGTTGTTAACCTTTACCCTAGTTGTTAGGTTCTCATTCATTTATTCATTTAATTAAAAATATAACAAAATCAAGTATAATAAAAGAAAAATGACTATATTAAAGTTAGGCAAGACAAACCAACAGAAGGAAAAGAGCCTAAGAGAAGGGACAAGAATCAGAGACCCACTTGTTTACACACTCAAGAATCCCCTAAAAACACTGAACTGGAAGCCATAATATCTACAATTGAGGACCTAGTGCAGGTCCTATGCTTGCTGCTCCTGCCTCTGTGAGTTCATATGAGACTTTCTCATGCTAATTTAGAGGGCCTTATTTTCTTGGTTTCCTCCATATACTCTGGCTCTTTCCCCATCCTGTTCCATGAGGTTCTCTGTGCTCTGAGGGGAGGATTTGATGAAGACATACCATTTAGGGCAGGGTGATACCAGGTCTCTCACTCTCTGTGTAATATCTGGCTGTGGGTCTCCATATTTGTTGCCACCTGCTGCAGTAGGAAGTGAGCGACTCTGACGATGGCTGACAAGGCCCTGATCTATGAGTAACATAATCATTAACATAATGTCATCGAGTCATTTTATCACATGCATATTCTTTTTTTGTTTAGACCAATATTATTTGATTTTACTGTACCTGAGCTAGCTAGTCTCGGATTCTTGGTTACCTAAGCCCTGTCAGGTATGGGTTCCATCTTGTGGAGCCATCCTTAAGTCAACTCAGTTATTGGTTGGTTACTCCTACACGCTTTGTGCCACTACTGCCCTAGAATATCTTACAGGTAGTACACTTTTGTAGATAAAGGGTTGTTGTTTTCATTTCTCTTTTGATGGCATACAGAGTAGCTTCTTGTACCAAAAATACTGGAATAGAGAGATGAAGGGTCTAAGTAGGTGCCAACTGGGTATGTCCATGTTCAATGAGTTGTTTTAATGTTGCCGTCAGCAACTGGTTGTCAGTTTACGGCGAACAAACTATAGTCTTGGCAACAGCATGGCTGGTTTGAGGATTCCCATCAGGCTCCTTTGGCCAACAACTCAATTAGATGTAATCCAATCCTGGTACTGGATGCTTCATTTGATGACAAGAAATGGCCACTTGGGACTCTATTTTCCCCATAATTTGGCTAGATTTCCTTCATATATGTGTATATTTTAGGAAGTTCCTATCCCTCCTTAGCTGTCTTTGCCCATATACCCTTCCACAAGTCCCCCTTTCCCAGTCGACCCTCCTGTCCCAGTGCCCTACCCCATCCATTTATAACTGTTCTATTTCCCTTTCTCAGGGAGATCTTTCTGCCCCTACTCCAGTACTCCATGCCTACCCTCCGTGATTCTCCCTCCGTGATTCTGTGGATCGTAGCTTGGTTATCATTGACTCCACAGTTAATATCCACATATAAGTGAATGTTGGGGACTGGTTCTAATGCTATGAATTAATCCATCCCCCCAAATCAGGAATCTACATGTCCAAATGCTGAAGGTGCATGTCCCCAGTTGGTTTTTGATTGATGAATAAAGAGACAATAGCTAATGGATGGGCAGAAAGACTGAGGTGGGACTTGGAGATTAGCATGAGCTAGGAACTGGGATAGAGGAAGGGAGGAGAGATCGCCATGACAGGGAAGAAGAAAGACCAGACCTAACGGCCTGCCGACATGTGAGAACCAGGGAAAGTGGTCACATGGGCCACTTCCTCAGTTGTGTTTGGGGTAGCAGAGATGAAATATAGATTTTAAAGGATGTAACTCAGAAGTACTGGAGGGGAATATTTGCTGGCAGTGGGTAGGATTAGAACTGCCCAGCCTTTGAGCTAGTTAGTCAAGGCGTATTAAAATTAACTGGTGTGTGTGTGTGTGTGTGTGTGTGTGTGTGTGTGTGTGTGAGAGAGAGAGAGAGAGAGAGAGAGAGAGAGAGAGAGAGAGAGAGAGAGAGAGAGACTTTTGTGAATCCAGAGAGCTCCTGGGTAGGTACATTGCTTTAAGTGTTTTTTGGGGTTTTTTGTTTTGTTTTTTTTTTGTTTTTTTGTTTTTTTAGCCATTTGAGTTTCTTCTATTGAGAATTCTGTTCAGATTTGTATTTCATTTTTTAATTTGGTTGGGTTTTTTTTTTTTTTGGTATCTAGCTTTTTGAGTTCTTTATATGTTTTGAATATCAGTCCTTTATCATATATGTTGTTGGTAAAAATGTTCTCCCATTCTGCTGCCTGCCACTTTGTTCAAAAGGTCATCTCCTTTACTGTAAGAAGCTTTTCAGTTCTATGATGTTCTAGCTATTAATTGTTCTTTTTCATGTCTGTGCTGCTAAGGCAACCCTGAATAATGAAGGAACTGTTGAAGATATCACTATCTCTGGATTCAAGTTGTATTATAGACCTGTTGTAATAAAAATAGACAGTATGGTATTGGCACAAAAATAGACATGTTGATTGATGATATAGAATTGAAGACCCAGATATAAGTCCAGACATCTATGGACACCTGATATATATATATATATATATATATATATATATATATATATATATATATATATATATATATATGCATGCCAGAAATAAACACTGGGAAAAAAAAGACAGCATCTTCTACAGATGGTGTTGCCCAAACTGGATGTCTGCATGTAAAAGAATACGAATAATTCCATACTTATCATCCTTCATAAAACGTAAGTCCAAGAGGATCAAAGATATCCAGTAAAGCCTCATACACTGAATATGATAGAAGAGAAAGTGGGGAATAGCCTGGATCTCATTAGCACAGGAAAAGACTTTCTGAACAGAACGCTATTTAAACTTTTAAAAACCAGGTACAGTTCTTAGATAAATATTAAGCAAGAACACACTTACAAATTAAATGCAATCATAATGTCAAAACCAAGTTCAAATTAGCAATATTAACTTAACATGATAAATAATATTGTTTGGGTAAACAGAATCACCTCTGGAAATATCAGTATGGAGATGTCTGGTATGTCAAAGGTTTCAGGAAGCTCATCATTTCTATATTTCCTAGAGCTGTGTGGTGCCTGAATTTCCCTTACACATCAGCCTATTATTACCCAAACAGTTCATTTGTTTCCACACTGCCTAGGGATTAGGTGCAGGAACAAATCAGACCTCTCAATGCAAGTACAAGCCAACAAATGTCTAGTGTCCATGTCTCAGGCGGCATGCATCTGTTTCAGCACATACCTGGAACTTACCTAATTCTATTTAAATAACTACAAACTTTCAAAGGCCCATCAGAACTAGTGAGAGATCTGAGCATGGTGATATACTCCTGTATGCACTTGGCACGGTAAGGCTTATTAGTTCAAGGCTAGTGTGGGTTACATACTGAGTTCTAGGACAGCCTGAGCTTCATAGTAAGACTTATTTTCCAAACAAAAGTGGAACCCAAAACAAAGTAAGAACAGAAAATTCAAGACACGAAAGAATATGTGTAAAGACTTCCCTCTAAAATGATGTGGCTCGGTACTCCCTTCTCTGGATACAAGTCTGCTATTGCTGTCGCTAGGCATGTTGTCTGGATGGGGCTCTGCATGGCTCCCTTGCTCTCTGCACCGAGGGTGTTGTTTGAAGTCATTGCCATGAGACGTTCTCGCCTGAGAACCTTCTGTAGGGAGCACTCCTACTACTGTAGGGAGCACTCCTACTAGCTCAGCCTCTTACTCTGCCTCATGTTCCCCCAGCACACTCATCACCTCAGCATCGTGGCTCCTTTGCTTTTGTCTGTTTCCAATGTTAAATGGAAGTCCAGCTGACAGTGGGCGTAGATTTACATATTACAGAATTCCCACTACCTCGCACAGGAGCTGATGAAGATCTGTTGAACCAAGAGGTTCCTGTTCTTTAAGCCAGTGTTCCTTTTGTTATTGCTACAAGTGCAGTCTACTTGTGAGAGGCCTGTTTAAAACCTCTCCAACCCAAGTCTGCTTCTCATTCTCTCACCGAAACACCTCTAGTCCTTACCAAGGCCCATTCTGCGGGCTATCATAGGGAGCCTTTTTTAAAATTCTTTTTGGTGTGTGTGTGTGTGCGCGCGTGTGTGTGTGTGCGTGTGTGTGTGTGTATGCATGTCTATGTGTATATGCCATGGAACATGTGTGTAGGTCAGAGGACAACCTCAGGTATGAGTCTGTGACTTCCTCCTTGTTTCAGAAAGGGATTCTTTGCTGTATACTGCGATGTATGCCAACCTAGCTGCACCACAGACTTCCAGAGCCTCTCCTATCTCTGCTCACATCTTATCAGAAGAACACTAGGATTATAGATGTGCCCCTGCTTTACACGGGGGCTGGGGATTCACACTCTGGTCCTCACATTTGTGTAGCAAGAACTTTACACTCTGAATCAGATCCCCAGGCCTGGATACCTTTTCTTCATTCGCATCTTTTCCAACTAAGCCTTGAGCTCCCCAAGTATAGCATCTATGTTTGAATAACTCAGAACTGCAGTCATATACAGATCAGCAAAGAAACCACAGAACACTTGGTCCTTAATATTCTTCGCCTCAGCTCCCTCCCCCAATATTCTGCCGGTGACCAACATGACAGGAACTTGGTGAGGGACCATGGATAGACGGCAGGTGATATAAGGAGCTTCAGGACTGAATTCCCTCTGGGCCAGCCTGAGGGCAATTCTAACCAGCAGCAAAAGAAATTCCTTTTAGTTCACCTGAGACCTCAGTCTCTCCGTCACAGGTCAGGTAGTCCTCGCCGCCCATGTACACAGATGTTATGTGTCTACATGAGTAAACTGTTGGCTTTGATAGGGAGGACAGATGCAAGGGAAGGGAAACACACAGGGTTTTCATCCAGCCAGACATCTGTTATTCTTCTCATTCATTAATTCTTCCTTCACATAGGAAGTACTATCTGCTTGCTAGTAGATTTTGAGATAATCTTATGCCGGTGGTAGAGTCTCTATGGGAGAGAGGGATACAATCATGGTTAGCACAGAAAAGAAAACGTGTAGCACTGTCAGAACACGCGTGGACTCCGCTTTAATGAGAGATAGGTAAAGTTCTCCTTGATGAGGTGAGCCATTGAACCCTAAGAATGTGTGGGCCTTTAACTGGGGTCAGTGGCCAGAAACTGCATCTGTGAGGGGTCCAAAGGGCAGCGTCAGGGTGATAACTGGGGTGGGAGTGGAGGCTTAGAAGAGTAATTCTACCTGTGGGTCTGAGAAAGAAGGGTTTTGTTTATCTCTTTTTTTATCTTTAGGAGGGGGTTGTGGCTGTGCCTTGAGGAACAATAGGTCACTCACTGACAGGAACATGGCAGAGGAGACATTTGGCCTTCAGCAGAGAGGCCTTTTCTTCATCTCAGAGGTGCCAACATGGGGACCTGACAGGGTGACAGTGCAGGGAAGGAGAGCACCTCTCCTGAGAGTTCTTGAGTAAGTATCCATGGATGTGCGCCACACATCCAAACATTTGCTGGTTTGAAGCAAAAGCTTGTTATGTTTAAAGGTTAATAGTATAGGAAGAACCAGCTAAGATAATTTTTAGCTGATGTGACTATTAACTTTTCCATCAATTAATGATCTATATATTAGTAGTGTGTGTCAGCCTTTAAAACAACTTATCACATTGAATCACAGATACCATTTTTGCAGGGAAAAATGAGATAATTTACTAGTAAAACATTACAAATTACACTGAGTCGACATCACTCAATTACAGCCACATTACTGAATTACACCTGTTCAGCCCAGAGCTGAGGGAATTTATTATCGCAGCCTCCATTAGAGCTAATGGGAAGTTCAGTCTAAAGCCCTCGGAGGACACTGCATAGTCTGCAAGAGGTCCTTTTCCTGCTGGGATTGTCCTCAGGCTTGTCAAAGGAGGTTGTGAGGACGTTATTGCTCATCAGATTTGGGAAGCCAACCAAGGATGTTTACTCCTGCAGGCGATGACATTGAGTGCCCGGCCGGACGGCAGAAGCATGTTCAGACTGGCCTTTTCCAGCCTCCTGATGGATGACACCCTCCTCCACCAGAGGGACACCGAGTCGTGCCCCACCCCAGGCTTTGCTTACCTGCAGTTTAGTCTCATTATCGACCATTATGTTCACTGCCCACATCCACCTCCGCTTATTGATTTGGGACCTGGGCCATTTTCTAATTGTTTCCTTCAAATTGAGTTTGCTCTGGATTGCTGACTCTCCATTGAGTAATTTCTCTCCTCCGTATTATGTCCTTTCTTCACCTCCCTCATTAATTTCCTGAGTGGCCAGAGAATCTGTGGGCCTGACGTCCACAGACATCAACTCATACCAAGGCCACATGAGCAGAGGCAGCTTACAGATAAAAAGGCCAACTTGGAACTCTAGGGTCTGTTGAGAAAAGAAATTGAAGATTCATCAACCCCCCTTTCGTCC
The DNA here is from genome assembly GCA_028551405.1 of Uromys caudimaculatus. Lineage (NCBI taxonomy): Eukaryota > Metazoa > Chordata > Mammalia > Rodentia > Muridae > Uromys > Uromys caudimaculatus. The sequence goes on along the minus strand of CM052708.1, from coordinate 92,742,778 downwards.
CAGAGCATATTTGTGTGAATGTATTGTGCATGTTATTTAAGTGAGAACTTCTCAGGAGGCATGACAGGATGAAGAATTCAATGTGTCACGTTCCATTTGAGATCTCTTATGTACTTTTCAGTTTCCACAGCAGCTACTCTCTTCAGGATGGATCTGAGAACCAGCGTTTCTCTGCAGAAAATGGGAAGAGCCAGTCCAGGATTTCTTGTCATCTTTGACTTCCTTCACAATTACCAGTGCTCTCTGGGTGATAGAATGTAGTCCATGGCCCGCACAGCTCCCCACCCCAATACCACAGCCGTAATAATATGAGCGGCATGCATTTCCAAAATTCTCTGTGGTTATTGACTTTGGAAATCCTATCTGGTATCAGACTGTACCCTACTCTAAGCAGTGTGAAACAGTGGCCTTCAGACTGTGACTTGCCTGCTTCATTTTTCATGTGAATCCAGAGGCAGAATAGACACCCACCTGCCCAGTTCCTTCTCCGGGGCCCTGAGTGCTGTGCGACTTCTCAGGGCAGCACCTATAAATGTGTGTAAGTGGCTTGGGCAGACATGGCCATACTGAGTCCAAGTGCGAAAAACTAGGCCCCAAACTTACCAAACGCTCCCAACCAACAAAGGATGCAGCATCTTCACATGGATACCATGAAATCAAACAGAACTATTGAGAAAACATTGCTCTCTACCTGTCATCTGACCTCACGGTGCATCTGTCCAGGGATCAAGAGAAAACTCTGAGGGAGTCAGTTCAGCATGGTCCCCACTGTGCGACATGGTCCACTTAGATTGTGATTACAATTATAATTAATCCAGCTGTTTTTCCATCTATAGGGACCTTGTTCATCAGTCGAGCCCTGGAAGAGCCAGTGCAGGTGCAGCTTGCCTCCTTCCCAAGGCCCAGGCCTGCTGTCAGAATCTGCCTTGACTCTCTCACCAACCACCTGTAGTGAATCTCTTGACAGTTGTATTGCTCTCAACCTTGCCTTCAATTTAACTCTGTAAACTGCAAACCTGTCTGTGTGTGTGTGTGTGTGTGTGTGTGTGTGTGTATGTGCATGAGTGTGTGTGTGCATGTGTGTGTGTCTGTGTGTGTGAGGAGTGTGCATGTGTGTGTGTGTGTGAGGAGTGTGTGTATGTGTATATGTGTATGTATGTGTATATATGTGTGTGTGTACATCTGTGTACGATATATGTATCTGTGTGGTATATAATGTGTGACCTGAGAGTTAGTATCAGTAATTATGGGTGGTGCAAAAGACTCTGTAGTTACTAACAGCCATGCTATCGAGGGAAAGTAGGATTACCAGGTGCTCTACTTTGCTTCTCTGTGGTGGGGATAATACCCAAGAATCTAAAGCAACTTGGGGGAGGAAATGGTTTATTTGGCTCACACTTCCAAATCCCATTCCATCTCTGTAAGAAGTCAGGGTAGGAATTAAAAACAGGAACCTAGAGGCAAAACCTGAAGCTGGGGGCCATGCAGGACTGCTGCTTACTGGCGTGGTCTTCATGTCTTGCACAGCCTGCTTTCTTATCTAACTCAGGACCACCTGCCCAGAGGTGGTTCCACTCCCAGTGGGCTGTGCCCTCCCACATTGATCACCAGTCAAGAATATGCCTCACAGACGTGACCACAGACCCAGTGAGGGAGGCTATACCTCACCTGAGGTGTCCTCTTCCCAGGTGACCTCGAGTGTGTGTTAGGTTAACACAAACTAACCTGCACACTTGGTAAGCTACTCCCAATGAAAATGACATAGTTCATGAATTTATTGGTTCCAAATGAATTCTGACATTACAGAAAGACAGAAACATGCCCATTTATATTTGTGACATAATATACTCAACATGGCATGGTGGTTTTTAGCATAGACGTAGAAGTTAATAATCATTTTTTTCCAAATAGAAGGTTAACTAGCATCTCCAGTTGTAATTAGCCTCTCAGGAGATGGGAGAGCCCGGGACCTTGTGGGATCCATGGTTACTCTGTGCATAGAGCTAACAATTTAATGCAGCAAAGCATCGCTGGGAAGGCTGTCCCTGCCCTGGCACCACTGTGTGACAAGCTAAGCACAGAGTCGAAGAGGAAGGTTTAGAAACTCCTGAGTGAGCAGAGCACATCTGTCTACTGAACGTAGCAATAGATTTGGACTTTCACATTGAGTGCTTTTATTTTTCATCTGTTTTTCCAGAGGCTCCTTTTCTTTACATTTTTAAATTTTATAATTTTTTGTTTTGAAATTATAATATGATTGTATGATTCTCCCTTCTCTCTCTTCCCCTCTAACCCTCATATAGACTCCATGATTTCTAAATCCATGCCCTCCTTTTACGATTCCTGATATATGTATACATATAAACACACACACACATACACACACACATACACACACACACATACACACACATACACACACACATACACACACATGCATACATACACATACACACATACACACACACATACACACACATACACACACACATACACACACACACATACACACACACACACACACACACACACACACACATATATATATATATATATATATATATATATATATATATATATATATATATATATATATATATATATACACACATTATACATATGTATGTATGCTGCTTATCAGCTTGGTCCCCATGGTATTTCAGCCTGCTTTCTTATACAGCTCAGGACCAGTTTGCCCAGTGGTAACACCCCTCACAGTGGGCTGAGCCCTCCCACATTAATCATTAACAATTATATATTATTATATATTTGATTGATTGCAATCAATTATATATACATATATATAAATACATAACACAACTAAATATATTAATACAAGCTCCTCAGTCCATACACCATTACCTGGATGTAAAGAATCTCGGAACTGACCACTTGGTAATAGGTAACTAGTTGGATATGTAAAGAATCTCGGAACTGACCACTTGGTAATATGGATACGTAAAGAATCCTGGGACTGACCACTTGGTAATAGGTAACTAGTTGGAGAGGCTCCACCCTTTGCGCTTTTGTAAGAATATCTGCTTGTAGCAGACTGGAGATGTGTGTGAGGTGAGGTGTGTGTGTGTGTATGTGTCTGTGTGTGTAACACTGTTGTATTTACATAATCTCCAGGATTGGCCTGCCATAGCCACCAGCATGAGCCTTACATGCTATCACGTGGGCTGGTTCTGGTGACCAGGTTTGCACTCTTTACCCTGATACTGTAAGGTGGCAGTTACTGCAGGGTGCCGTGGCAGGTTAGAGCAGGAGCTCCAGGCCACTGCATCAAGCAACTTTGGCATCTCTGGGAAAAAGTCAAGTGAGGTACGTGGATTATAACTGGGATAAAGTCAATAAATGGTGAGTGACGTGTCAGGGTCGTTAATATACTCTTATGTCATAGGAATGTGAGGATGCAAAATACACGGGTACTACCGTTTAGCACGGATGTTCATGAAGCTCTCTCTGGACAGGGCTTTGAAGAAAAGCTATATTTAGGCTCAAAGATGGCATACCTTCCCTTGCCTTCTCAGGCTTTCATCTTTTGATGGTATATGGAAATTACCAGAACCTTTGTATGGAGAGCACCTCCACAGAGCAGATGTGCTTCTCACCCATCATTACATGCTGTATAACTTCCGCCTTGCCTCATGAATTTTGACTCTTCTTTGGAAAAAGGGTCACACACAACTCCTTGATAAATTTTCCCAGACTAGCTTCCAAAAACTGTGTACAGAAGGGCTTTAGCCATTTTCCACCTCTTTGCATGTGTTATATTTCTTTTTTGGTTTGAGATTTGCATAATTATTATTCATACAACAAACATCTATCAAAAAACATCTTGAGGGCCTGTCATTTGTTAAATATGCAACTTGAAGGGAAAAAATGCAAGCATTTTAGCCAGTGAAACCCGGAACCTAAAAATAACCCAAGAGGAAGAAGAAGCAAAGATACTTGCAGAGCAACAGGGGTCCGACAATGGCAGAAAAATCTCTTTCTGTCAACTTCCTTGCTGTAGTAATGTCCTCTCCTTATCCTTTTCCTCAGAGACATTCTCATAGTTTTGTGTCTGTATAGGTATGCCATGTGTGGTTGTAGCTCTGTGCGCGCATGTGCGTGCGCGCGCACACACACACACACACACACACACACACACACACACACACACACACACGCACACACACACGTGTACCTGCAGAAGCCAGACTGTAACTCCATCTCCTGGATCTGGAGTTCTACGTGGTTGTGAGCATGCTTGGATGTGAACCTAGGTCCTCGCTAAGAAGAGTACTCATTCCGAACCACAGAGCCATCTTCCTGGTCCCTTCTTCATAGATTTCTAAAGTGTACTTTTTATACCTTAAGCTTTGAGATTGGGGTATATTGAAATTTGTGATCACATAATCACCCTAGTTAGCTAAGTTGGAGCAAAGTTGCTGTGGTCTGTGTATATAAGGACATCAAAAAGCTGAGCATCAGATCCCTGAAGTGGATGCCAGTGATTTGTGGGCGAAACCGGATAATTTGCTATATGTAATGGATTGGGTATCAATATTTACCTTTGCTTTTTGTAGGATTAAGAATTATTTTTTTCTTTACATCTTAGGTTAATGGCTGAGGATTCTATATCAAAAGTTACTTTATCAAGAGAAAATCATCTACATTTGTTTAATTTTGTGAGGCATAGCAGCTTCCAGTAAGGAAATAAACACCCCTAGGGTAACCTGTACAGTAAGTGTTATGCTAGGTTTGCTAAAGAAGTAGATATTCAAGGAGTGGCACGATGAGACAAAATGTTTATGATCTGAGGGACACTGGAGAACTTAGCAGGGCCCATTTGTCTGTTCAGTGTCTTCCTGTCCTCATGTCTTCAGCGATAAGGGGTCCTCCAGGGACTTGTCTCACATAGGAATACATGGCCTGTTTCAGGGGCTATTAAGAACGCCCTCTCTAGGTTTTACGGGATGCTTCAGGGCCGAAGAGTGGAGAGTAGAGACCTCCCTGCTTCAGTGTGTTTTCAAATGTCAAGTTGCCAAGGGGAGTCCGGCCTTAGGTCTACCACCCCTATAGCTGGTATTTTGTCTATAGCTTCCATTAGACTTTCTAGATATTTCTAAGCCAAAAGACTTCATAATTGGTGCTTTGATGTACTTTTACATCACGGTAAAAAATGACATAATGATGTATTTCCTTTTAAGTAAAAATATGATGGATCAGTAGATTCAGATGTTCTGAGCCCATTTTGATATCAAGTTCCCCATCTCACATGTGCGCTCCCATGGTTCACCTGCTGTGCTTACATGCAGAGTTTCATAATCCATCCCTCCCACTTACACATGTGGCTCGTTGCCCACCCATCGTGTGTACACATGTGATCTCACTAGTCACCCGTTACCCTTCCATGTTTAACATATGGTCTGACTGTCCTCTCATCACACCTACACGTGTGGTCACACTACCCAGCCATAATGCTTACCTGTGTTGTCATGCTGTCTACCCATCGACCTTGCACGGCCTCATGGTCCATCAAAATGATGGCCTCATTCTGGCTGAAAGCCTTGTTCCAACAGGATTTACAAAATGGTAGTTCTCTAATTCTTCATTTTTTTTTTTTCATTTCTTACATGGAATAATAATTCTGGAAGAACTTATTAGGCATCTGGTTACCCTGAAATAAAGATTATTGATAAAATATTTGTTTCTTTATTACATTTTAATTTTCAGGTGAATGAGTCTTTCATAAGATGGAAGTTGCAATCAGGGAAGGTTTTTTCCTTGAATTTTTAATTTTCCAACATAAATGAATGTTTTGACTCCTTTTGCCACTAATCTTTCAAATTTCTCCAATTTCCCATTTTAGACCAGCAGGAATTTCTTATCCTGTAATCGTCATCATCATCAATCACCACCATCTTCTTTTTTAATTGTTTAAAGTATATCAACAAAATGTCAAACAAAGTAAGATGGTGCCCTTTCTGAGCTCCAAGGCACCCCACATGCACATGGTGCGCAGACAGACGTGCAGACAAAACACTCATATACAAAGATGCTATATGTTTCTTCAGTGTTTCCGCTTCTCTCCATTCTCCCCTTTCTCATGGCTTTCTCTCTGCCAACTCAGGTTTCGACCTCATTAGTCCTTCCAGCACGACAGAATGTCCCAGGGAGGACATGGGACTCTTCTGTTTAACTTGCTTTGTTTATTAAGGTCTTTAGTACGGAGACTGCAGAGCGCAGTGCTGCCTAAACAGAGCGGAGTTCATCTTCATTCATGTGCCAGCCTGGGATTGTTGCTCCTGGCCATGGAGCATTCCTCTAGGGATGATTTAGGAATCCAGGTTTTTCTCATTTTGTGTTTCTGCCTTCCCCTAGGCCCATCATGTCATTTGCATCTAGACAGCAGAAGGGAAAGAAAAAGCAGGAAGGTGCATGCATTTCATAAGAGAATTAACTTTAACTTGCACAGATGCCATTAGCCTGAGCTCAGTGACGTGGCCACACAGTGGGTCTATTCAGTAAGAGTAAGTATCTGGAAAAAAGAAAACATGAACTTTGGTGACTGTTCTTTCTTATATACCCCCAAACCCTCAAATGCTCTTTGAATTCTCATCAATATAATTCCCTTTGCTATGTTTTAAGAGGATTATTATATTAAACTTTCTTATCTCATATAAAACTAACAAAAATGAAAAACCCAAAGCCAAGACCCAGCCTACCATCGAGCACAGCTTTGGTGATGAGCGAGCCTACCATCTGGCGCAGCTTTGGGTGATGAGCGAGCCTACCTTCGAGCGCAGCTTTGGTGATGAGCGAGCCTACCTTTGAGCGCAGCTTTGGTGATGAGCGAGCCTACCTTCGAGCGCAGCTTTGGTGATGAGCGAGCCTACCATCGAGCACAGCTTTTTTTTTTCCTTATTTTCCCCCTTAGGAAATCATGCTTTCCTATAACTTAGGTGGATGTTTTCAGTCTTTTAGGAAAAAAAAACACAGGTAGCAGAAGCTGTGAGTTTGCCAGATTCCTGAAAAACTGAAGATCATATCTGGAACTGGGAAAGGGTGGTTAATACTCATGGTAGAACCCAGGCAAAGAAGATTTCCTAGTGTTCCTCAGTAAACCAAGAGGCTCAAGAGGGCAGGCATCTCGCACAGACTTGGTGTCTGTCTCTCAGGAGGTGTAGATTCTAAATAGCACTGTCAGTTTGTATGCAATGGCATCAAACCTTGATGAGGTGAATGCTAAACTGAACTGTGTTATGCGGTGTTCAGGGTGCATTCCAATGCAGAAAGTGGAAGCCTGCAGCAGGGAAATGGGTATAGGGCAGGACTTTGCAAGAGGGGACGCTCCATCTCCGAATTATATACACTGCTGATTCGTGCTGCCTCCTGGCCTGGGCACTGGGCTCGCACGGGCTGTCTAGCACAGCACTCAGCATCAGGACACGCAGTCCCCGCTGTGCTTTGACATCTGACTTCAGGGATGATCACTTCATGCGTAGATATCTTACACGTAGTTCATGGACCAGAGAGCACATGACCCCCTACCCCTCCACGTTACACACACTGTCTGGGTTCTGTGGCTACTGAATAGAAATTCTTGTAACTCAAGAATAAGAGGCGTTTTCACTTGGTTCCGAGCCCTGCACAATATGTAGCTGAACGCACACTCAGATTCCATAATCATAAATATTTTCATATATTTTCTCTCTCGCCTTCCCTGTCCCTTTCCTTTCTCTCTTCTGAGGTATTTTAAACTAAATTGCAGCCATCGATCGGTTCATGTTTCCCTATTGTTTGCAGAAAGTGGGTTAAAACTCTGGCCACACACAGCATAGGATCCAACTCTTTCCTTTCACCTACTCCTGTTCCACAGCGCTGCCTCCCCAGCTTCCTGGAAAATCCCCTTGTTCAGTTCCTTCCTCCTGCCAGCCGCCTTTCCCCCTTCCTTCTTCAGATTCAGACAAGGTCTGTCCAAGACTTTATATTAAACATGATCTGGAAGTTTCTTAATCTAGTTCTGCTGTAGACCTGTTGCAGAGGCAGAGCACATTGTCCTGTGGGAGGCCACATGGCCTGCGCTTAGCTATTGTCACCTGGCTGCTTTCTCCATCCTCTTGTTGCTTGTAGTGGAAGCCATCTCTGGATTTACCTAGGTAAGTGAGTGTGAGTGTTCCTCGGAGGGTGCTTTATGTGCTGTCACCATCAGGAGACACCTGCTATTTTTACCTTCTGTTAGTTAAGCCACAAGTCATCTATAGGTTTGGCAGGTGACAATTTGATCACACCACTTTAAAGTCCCTCAGCTGTGTTTAGTGAGTTGGTCTCTTCTCTGATGCTGTTGCAGTTGATTATTTCATGAACCAATTGCAGGTGACTTTTCTAACTGGTGTTGCGTCTTCCTTTATTCTCTAGACGACTCTTCTACAAAGAACTTTCTCTTCTCATGGAGCGCTGTTTGAAATTCACCTTTTCATTTCCTAACCGGAACTCCTCTTAACTAGTGATATTCTTTAGCTTTGTATGCTTGCTACGCGTATTTTAATATTCTTGGAATTAAATGTGTGGTTCTTGAAAGAGAAAACCTGCTCGTATGCCATTCGATATCATTCATTTCTCCCAGAGTTATTTGTTCTAGGATCTGGGGAACGCTACTGTGTTCCCTGCTTCACAGATTCATAATCAGGGAGATTAAGGTCAGGTTATAGTCCCCGAAGGTGGATCTTGGGCTGGAACCCAAGTGCTCTAGAGCAGACAATAACTACTTTTCTTTTATTAAAATTATGTTTTATTGATGATTTCATACATGTGTACAATGACATAGGCTCCTATCATCTCTCATTTCTGTTCTCCAGCACCCTTTCTATCGTCCCAACATGCTCCTCTCCCCATTTCCTGTTTCTTCCTCTCTCTCTCTCTCTCTCTCTCTCTCTCTCCTCTCTCCTCTCTCCTCTCTCCTCTCTGCTCTCTTTTGTTCTTTCTTTCTAACTCCTCAGTCAGGTGAATGATGCCCATATGTTTATGGATATATATTATGGAATCCGCTGGAGTACAGGACAGCTACCTTGGTGGCACCCCTTCCCCAGCAGCTGTCATCTGGTAATAGTTCTTCATTAAGAAGGAGAATCTGGAGAGCTCCTCCCCCATCCATGGTCAGATCAGAGCCGGCTTGATCTTGTTCAGTTAACCAGGTTGCTGTGGCTTCATGAGTACAATAGCCTATCCAGAAGACGGTACTTCATAGCACCTCTCCCATTGTCACAGAACACTTGGTGTGTAGTCACAGTTTGTGTGTAAGTGTACATGTGTGTGTGAGGGGGGGGGAGAGGTAGAGAGAGAATTTTTGGAGTTAAGTGATTTTATAAAAACAAGCCAGGAGGAAGTGCAAAACTCCTATAATTGCTGTGTCTTCTCATTTTGCGCTGGAGCTGCCTCCCTGGCTGCTCTGATTTATTGAGCTTAAAGGTATAGATCAATAATATGAGTATATTAGAACCCAGATTGACCTAATAAACTTCACAAACTTTCCCAACAGTACTTTTGTAACTTCTGGATGAAACATTTAAATTATTTTCTCTCCTTTTTTATCGGTCTTAATCATTTAAAACTGCCGCTTAGACAATACATGGAAACCATTGCTTCTGTTCTTAGGGAGGGAAGGCTATTCCACAGCAGCATGCAGGCAAATATTGCCCAGCCCTCTGAGTCATGAAAGGAACTCCGAAGTGCACTTGAGAGCATGCCTCCTACAGCCCCGACATTTGCTCAGATGCAACTTTAAATCGTAATGCTATTTCCCACCCTGTCATTTCCTTTGCCTCTGTGCATGAGAAATGAAACCTTTGAGAGATTTGAGCCATTGTCACAAGCATGCTTGGCAGCTCCTAGGGCCCAAAGGATCCAGAGAAGAGCAACTGAAGTGACCTACTGGCTGCCTTGAACTTCCTGTCTACTTGAAAATTATGAGCTAGCCATCAGATATAATATATATATGTATATATATACATATATATATATACATATATATATAGTCATTATAAAGACACACATATATGGCCATCATATATACACACACATATATTTATCACACACACATATATGGTCAGCATATACCATATATGCACACACACACACACACACACACATATATATATATATTCATCAAATTCACACATACACACAATGCATATACGTGTGTATATATATATATACATATATATATGGTCATCATATACGCAGACACATATAATACTAGACAAATGATCTATAAGAGCAATATCTCCAGTTTTACTTAGATAATATTAAGAAAATATATTAGTTATTTTATGCCATTCCTAAAAATTAAGCCCTTAGGAACAATTTAATCTAATCTTTACACTGATATATGAGGAAGGTGATGTCCACCTAGTTTAACTAAGTTTTCCAGAGATTAATGGCTTACTGGATATATAGATAAAAGGGCAGCTTCTGCTCCTCAGGCTGCCTGAATAACTTACAATGTTATCATAATCAAATCACTGCATTTGACTCATTTCAACAAAGGCAATGCATATAAGGTGGGTTTTGGACATTTTCACAAGTTTATTGTCAACTGTCTTATAATTCCGAAGGACAGACATAGTGACGGCAGATGGCTAGCTAGTGGCCGCCATCATGGCTGTGCACACCAACAACTGCAGCACTTAGTAAGCCTGGGCATAGCAGCTGAGGCCAGCCTGGGTAGCAGAGACCCTAGCTCAAACAAATTACCAAACAGTAGAAAACAACACCCCAAACAAAAAAACCTGATCAGGGAGATGATGCACTTGTTAAAGTACTTGCTGTTCAATCATGAGGACCCAAGTTCACATCCCAGCCCCCACAGTGAAAAGCTAGGAAGTCCGAGCGTCTAATCCCAGCATTTGGAAAGTGGAGGCAGGAGGATCCTGAGAGCTCTCTGACCTGACATCCTCAGATTCAGCAAGAAATCCTATCTCAAAGTATAAAGGTGGAGAGTAATTGAGGGAGACATCTGCCACTGTTCTCTAAGTGTGTGTGTGCACATGTACATGCACGTGAGAACACATACATACACACATGGTAAAGTCCCAAATGGTAAAAATATGTGATAGAAAAGATTCATACACTGTTCTGAAGGAGCCACAAGCCAGTGAATATTTAACTGTTCCACATAGACCTGAGTGTTTTCAGCACAAGACCCAACTCTTAACTAGCAAAGGTCCTTGGTGTGTACTTGTTGAATGAATGAATTAATGAAGACCAAATGAATAAATAAGGTCAGAGCACCCCTAGGATGGGGCTCCCAGCATTCAATTGATAATAGTTGTGAAGACCTCCCTCTTCATGCAGTAACTCAAGAATCCTGTGTCTAGGTTCATGAAAAGGCTGTTCCTTGCTGCACTCACCTGCTATGAGCAGCTGAACTGTTTGTTCCCAGTGACCGGGCATGCCTTGATTTACTGTGTGGTTGATTTAATTCACTGAAGGTGACCTCACTGCAGTTTTCTGCCTGAACTGTGGCAGGATCACAGTTGGTGGTGGTCCCCAGGGAATAAACTGCTGCTGGTGACAGCTCTCTGTCTTTTTAGGACTGTGAGTTTGCTATAACTCTTGCAGGGCTGTCTTCACACACACTGGCCTTGGGGCTGATGATGACATTTTATACACAGGCTATGGTGACCTGCAGTTCATGGGGCTGTAGCTGAATTACCTGTAAGATAAGAACATTCTCCCTTGGAAAAGAATGTCCTTGTTTCCAGGAACTCTGAAAAATAACCCTTAGATGTACCTGCATCCAGGTTTCCAAAGCTCTGGCCTTAAACTGGCATCATACATAGAGTAGACTCAGTCTTAAAAATTGGTAAAGAAAAGAAAATGAAGCTAAGGTGAATGGTCAGCTGGTAAAGTACTCGTCATGTGAGCATCTGGACCTGTGTTTGACCCTCAGCTCTCACGGAAAGCTAAGGATGCAGGAACATGCACGCACGTATCTGTATTCTGGAGTTGGGAGCTGGTGGCAGAAGATGCCTGGGCTCAACCTCCCTCACCTGATCTGCAAGCCCCCAGGTTCTAGCGAGAGACCCTGTTGTTGATTTTTTTTTTAAATTGGATATTTTCTTTATTCACATTTCAGATGTTGTCCCCTTTCCCGGTTTCCCCTCCAGAAACCCTCTAGCCCATTCCCCTTCCCCTGCTTCTTATGAGGGTACTCCCCAACCTACCCACTCCCGCCTCTATGCCCTGGCAGTCCCCTACACTGGGGCATCTAGCCTTCACAGGAACAAAGGCCTCTCCTCCCATTGACGCCCTACAAGGCCATCCTCTGCTACACATGCAGATGTAGCCATGGGTCCCTCCATGTGTACTCCTTGGTTCGTAGCTTAGTCCCTGGGAGCTCTGGGGGGTCTGGTTGGTTGATATTGTTGTTCTTCCTATGGGGTTGCAAACCCCTTCAGCTCCTTCAGTCCTTTCTCTAACTCCTCCATTGGGGACCCCATGCTCAGTCCAGTGGTTGGCTGTTAGCATCTGCCTCTGTATTTGTCAGGATCTGGCAGAGTCTCTCAGGAGACAGCTATGTCAGGCTTCTAGAGAGACCCTGTTTGAAGCACATGGTAGATGGCTCCTGCAGAATGGCACCCAAGGTTGATATCTGGCTTCAACATGTGTGCACAGAAAGGGCACCCTCACAGGTGCAGATATATGTAGGTATCTCTCAGACTTAGTAAGAAAGTGATTGGCAGGTTTTGAGGACAAGATATCCAGGCAGTCCCACCTTTTAGTCAAGTGAACAATGTTGACTTGCATTTGTCAGAATTTCTAGAGGTGTTTGTCACAAGCATGGTTGTAGATTCTGGATAGAAACCCTGAAGACCTAGAGACAACTACACATATTACTGGAGCCTCGGAGGTGTTTCACGTTACAGTGATAAATGTTAACGACTTTATTCTGTGGGTAATGCATTAAAACATTTCAGGTGGCTACCAAAACCTGTCGCAAGTCCTCTTGTAAGGGCATTTGCATGGGAACATTTTCAACTTAACAATAGTCTTTAATGAAAATGAGCAAACATTGCTTGCTTGTCCATTTTTGCTGAACTAGAAGTACTGTTAGGTCAAATCATGTCACTCTTCTACTCCTGATAGTGCAGGACTCTGACTTTCAATTGAAGCAAAATCCCCAATCCCTTATATAGGGAAGAAGGCCCCTTTCCCCTCTTAAGGCCCATCCCTTCCTTCCTTCTTCTTCCTCCCTCTTGTTTCACCTTCTCTTCTCAATATTTCATAGGCTTGCGGGCTCCCTGCTGTTTCTCAAGAATACTGGTCCTTTAGTCTGACACTGACCTTTTTATATGGAACACTAATCATGGCCCACCTCTAACTCTCTCAATGAGGCTACAAACCCCCATCTCTCTTCTGTGTTTAACATTTAAATATCCATATATGGATAAATGGATATAACAGTCCCTTATTATGTTTATTGTTCCTTAGTGTTTCTATTTCTAGAACCTAAACTTCATCAGTATAAGTTTCTTCATCCTATTTGCTCAGTGATGTCTTTTACTGAAGTTTCTATGTGATGGAGATGCCATGGATACTAACTGAACACTTAAAATGTGACTCATGCAAATGCATCTTCGTTTTATTTTATTTAAATTTTAATATTTGCATGTGACTCCCCTTTACTGGGCACTGCAGATCATAAAGGTTATTTATTGGATTAATGAATGACTAAAAGAACATTCACTGCTCCTTATTACCTCACAGGAATTAGCTGGGGATTTTGTTTCAAATGCAGATTCTGGTTTAAGAGCTATGGAGTGTGGCTTAGGAGTCTATTCTAACAAGATCCCAGGCAATGCCTCTGTGGTTTAGGGAACAAGGCTCTACAATATCAACACTGCCTTACATTTACTTCTGTGTTTTCTAATGCTGGCCAAGAGCCTTTCGTTTCCTGGACAAGAAAGATTAATAAAACTTACCTGTTAGATCCAAATAATAGACTGTAGGTACAAAGAAAGAAAACATTTCTTCCCTATCTGCTTCAATGCAATTCTCTTGGTATCTTGTGTCTCTAATTTGGTTGAATTCAGTTGTGGTCAATTTAGTTGAGTTTTTTTATTATTATTATTATTATTATTATTATTATTATTATTAAGTTCTAATTTTCATATGTCTGCTTCTAGTGGTTTAATCTGTCTATTTGACTTGCAGTTCATTTTCTAGGTCACTGAAGAAGCACACCAATTACCTCACACAAAGAATTTTCTGGTTGGGCTAGACCACTTGGGTTGGGATGGACCACTTGTTTTGGGCATCCACTTGTTACCTGAATCAGCTGGGCTAAATCAAGCTCCTACAGTTAGAAAAAAAAATCTCATTAGTTTTTGCAATTGTTCATCTACAGAATAAGCACCACCCAGTTATTCCCTTGGGGAAGAGTTTAAATCTCGTTCATAAGCCTTCCGTTGTCACAAGTCTGTGGTCGCTCCCCTTGATTACCATACACATTTTCCAGGTATATATTTGTCACAGCGGTAAATCTTGGAGCAGATCAATTTTAGGTGTTGTTAGGATTTAACAACAATTAAGGGACTGATGAATATATGAATATTACCTAATTTATCATTCCCTTATGGGCTTCTCACAGATACATTAGAAGCACAATTTACACTGCCTGTCAGAAACAAAAACAGAAGAGTGACTGCTTTGAAGACTCAATTTAATTTGTTCTTTTCAGAAGAAAGTAAGGAACAGGTGTGTTTGAATTTGTACAGGAAAGGCCTACCTTATCTTCTCTAGCCCTGCCTGACCTGAACTTCCTGGAATGTTCTTGAAGCTCTTGCTACGACTGTATTAGGGCATAGTCTTTCTGTTTCTTGCTTATTTTCTTCTCTTTGCTTGAAGTGTCCTTGACCCTATTTCCAGACTGTAGAAAGCTCTGCAAGATAGCTTTTGTAGGGGGCATAACAATAATACAATCATAGTGGTGGGTAGCATTTGTTGAGCACCTTTGGTGTCTCAGTCACTGTGCTAAGGAAATTTAATACATTCTCTCATGCAATCTCCACTACATGGATGGTTTAGGCAGTATTTACTGTGTTCTTCTTCCTGAGAATTTTCCGTCCTTCTCTTAATTGCTTAGAGGCCAAGGAAACAGCTTTCATTAATTAGAAACTAGAATCGTGGGCTCTCTCCCTTCTCCTCCTGTCACCATTCAGGTGTCTGGGCTTCTTTTGTTCTACCCAGGTAGGAATCGTGGGTAAGCAGAAGTTTTTCCAACTCTAGCCCTAGGTTGATTTTGCAACCTTTGGGTTCTGACAGCTGTGCGCAGCAGCAGGTGGCACTGTCCAGTGTTACAGCTTTCAAGATGTCCTCTGGTACTGGGCCTGAGTCCTGTGTGGAATGCAGCTCTGGGGTGTGCCTCTAGCAATGGTGCCATTAGCCTTATGGTGGCCATTGCTATAGTGCTTGTGTAGGAGGCCTAGGAGGTTGGAATTCCCTAGTCCTTAGGGGTGCCTAACATTTCAGCTCACAGTTTGGAATCAGGATTCTCAGCCTTGACAGTAGCCAGTGTTCCAGCTCTGGAGCGCAGGTGTCTGAGACCCTTCATTCTTAAGGCCTGACAACCCTGTGGCACCCTTCCAGTGACAAGGACCTCCATTGTCTGTCATATAGCCACACAGCCCTCTTCACACACAGCTGCAGCTTTCTGCCTTCCCTTTCTTCCACCATCACTCATTGTGTGAGGTATGGCCACTCTGAAATCCGTAGATACCCGTCTCTGCTATGGCTGCTGTCAGATTGCTGCTGTGGCTTGGGTTCACTGCTGGTCTTCCTGCATTGCTGTTGCTGTTGCAGCTTCTGTCGCCCTGGCCACTGCTTCACTGGCACAGCTCTGATGCTGTGCTTCCTGCCACCATGCTCTTAGAGCCATTGCTGCTGCTTCTTTCATGTTGCCATCTCAGTCCACTCTGGGAATGGAAGAGGTCAAAACTCCGGAAGAAAATACCACAAGAAGCCTTTCATTGGGTGTAGCATTGAATCCCGAGGGACAGGGCATACGCAGTGTGGGATACTCCTGGCTACTTACAAAGTGAGTCAACAGCCTGCATAGCCAGAAATGTCTGCACCATTCACAACTGACCTTTGTACAAATGAAGGGCTATGTTTATACCATTATAGCACTGTCCCCTTTGCGCTAGTCACAGCGATCCCTCTGCTAGGTCACCAGAAGTACTCTTTCTGTGGCCTTAGTAGGAATGGTTTCAGAGAAAGAGCCACACAAGCTATGTGAACATGATCACGGCTCTGGTGCCAACCTCAGGAGTTATGCTTTAGTAGCAAGCAGCTGTTATTGTTACATTGCTTCCTTAAGGTGTCCAGATATGCAAAACAACTGATGCTGACAGGTGGTCTTGCAGGCTGGCTAGCTGACCGTTCTTGGGTTAAGGCAGTCACAGCACCAGGGAAGAGTCTAATAGCAGGAAGTCAGTCGTCCTCCATTTTTGTTGCTTTGTTTTTGTTTTTTGTTGTTGTTGTTGCTTATTTACTTGCAAAATCTCAGGAGTGCTTGGAACAATTTCTTATCACTTACAACGATAGTGATTTTAATAGTGGTTATCAGTGCTTTAGCAATGACCGCCATCCTCCTGGGCAGCTTCCCTTTAATCTACATCAACCTCACAGGACATTTTGCTTTTGTTTGTCAGTGACGTTCCTCGTATGTCAGAGGTTCATGTGTTTGTCTTCCTCACTCAGCCACTTTGGAATCTCAGAGGGAGCATAGCTTACTTGTTTTGTTTTGTTTTTTTTCTCTCCAGGGTTTTCTTGCATTGTAGAAGGCTGTTTTATATTTCTGTCCAGGAAACATTTCCACAGTAGTGAGCTTGAAGCCATGAGCATTCTTGGTTGCTATGTAGAATGGGAGTACTCACGTGCAGTGTATAATGGGTTTAAACACTTGAAAATCATATTTATTTCCTTTTGTGATGTTTAGTATGTAACAGCTACAAGCATAGAGCATATTGATTTTTCTGTCTTTAACCCTTGCCAATCAACAAAATACCAAGTCGTAACGTAACCTTAACTGATTTGGCTGATTTCAGCCTAGAAAGGTGACAGAAGAGAAGGGCGTGGCTTTCCACATGCAATCAGTGCAGATGTTCATCTAAAAATTACTTCTACTACATTTAGTTTATTTCAATGTGTGTGTGTATGTGTCCTTGTGTTTGTGTCATGGCACAGCTGTATAGTTTAGAGCACAGTTTGTGAGAGTCAGTTTTCTATTTTCCATATTTGGGTCCTAGGGATTGGACTTAGGTCTTCAATTGAGCTCGCCAAATGCACACGTACTGCTGAGCCACCTCACTCATCCCGGAGCAGATAATCTTAGTAATAAAAGGAGTAGAATTAGTTCAAAGTAAGCATTGCATATGAAATATTTCCGTTTGTCTGTCATATCTTATTAGTTTCATAACTACACCTGTTAATTCTAAATATGAATGTGCTTAACAATTGACTGGCAAAGCTTCAGAAATTTAACAGACACACGGACAGTTACAGGCAACAGATAAAGGGCACAACTAGGTCCACTGATGCTGCCTGGTTCTCAGGCTCGGTGTGGGACACTGAGGCTCAGAATGCCAGCTCTGCTCTTGGCTTTCAGCTTATTAATTGGCTTTCTTACTGTTTGGTAAAGCTTACTGCAAGCTGTGAATCTGACTGGTGTGAAGGGTTCCGAGATCAGCCGAGACCGACTGCGATGGTCCAGTGGTGGTGCGTGCTCTCTGTTTGAGTCAGGCCCGTGATAAGCAGGTATTAACCTGCCTCTTCTTTAGTGTTTAGCACTACTCATGTTTGCTCTGTAGAGGGGGAAACCAAGGCTTGGACAGAGTAAGGAAGCATTGGGCATGGTTGAGACAGAGCTCAGATTCAGATCTCAGAGGTAACCACGGCTTCCTTAGAGGAATGTGCATCCCAGAGAAATGGGAATTGGCAGGCACATAGCTCAAAGCCACGCTTTCTGTGACAGCAGACTTATCTCTTCCTCATTCTTTCTGAGCTAGAGAAAGTCCTTTTCTCCCCACCAGGTAGAAAAGCATCCGTGCTTGTTACAGATCAAGACAAAATGCGTAGACATACAGAGGGGAAAAAAGGAAAAGAGTGGGGGGCGGTTAGCTCTGAGGCAGAATAGCTGCCCAGCATACACAGGACAGCAGACCCTCTCCAGCACTATAGAAAACAGAAACAAAAGAAACATGGCTCCCGGTCCTGTACCAGAGTCTGTCAGTTACTTTTTGTTTGCTGTGACAGAATGCCTGATGGATCAGGGAGAAGCTATGGGCTTTCAGCTCCACAGCGTAGTGCCCACTACAACAGGAAGGGTGTGACAGCAGCTTAGTTCACATTGTGATGGGCAGAAAGCACAGAGAGTTACAGGAAGTGGCCATGATAAACCTTCAAATATCTGCTCTGAATGACCCGCTTCCTCTAACTCTCAACTGTTACTTCCTAAAACCTCTATAACTTCCCCAAAGGGCACCATGAGATATGGACCAAGCATTCCAAACATAAAACCATGGGAAACATTTCATATTGAATTTATATGACCTATAGATGGTCAAAAAATACTAATGTTTTGATAACTTATAAAGTAGAAATTATATTTAATGGGGTAACCATCAGCTTATTTGTTTATTTAATAGTATTGATTTCCATTGTTCTTCCCTAGGTTTATGATGTGAACTACTTTCTCTAAGTGCAGGCATTCACTATTTGGAAAGTAAAACTTTATAGGCTATAGCTACAGAAACTGTAGAGATAAAGACATAGAATCCCAAAGTCATACCCTGCGTCTTATAGCTATCCCCATAGAAGTGGTCACTGGGTACATTAAATAACTTGAGCTCAGCTTCCATTTCTTGCTCTTATTTGTCTCTTGATAGGCGACAATTGGCAGGGTCAAAATTTATATGACTCCTAAAATTGGTTCTAGTGTCCTGGATAATTTGAGCTTACAGCAAACATTGAGAATTCTTTCCGTATTTTCATGTCTGTTCTGTAAGCTGAATTCTGTTGCTGTCTTGCTGATGAGGTAGAAGGATGAGATTTTTCCTGACCAAAGTGCTTATCATTCCCCAAAGTAGCAGCAATCTAAAATTTATACCTTGGTGCAAGCTACATTTCCATACACCCAACAGCTTGGAGACATTGCCCATGAAGAACAAAATATCTGGAATGACATTTGGTCACTGACCTAAATAAGGGCACTTCTGGGGCCTTTAATCTATTGCAGCAACAATCATATTTGACTACAGCCAGTAGAATGTGTCCCCCTTTACATTCAGTTATGTGACCAGTGAAATTATTTAACAAGTTCTGTCCTGAAGCCATAATATATAAGTCCTGTGTGGTTGGACTAATAAATCTTTATCCTTGTCTTGACATTCAAGTGACTAACTGGTTATGTACCTTGAAAAAGTAGTTCTGGGTTTAGCTCCCAAGAGCATGTTAGTCAGATCTGGGAAGACAATTCAATTCACAAAGTGTTTATAGAGCAAGGTTGGTGTCTGACCCCCTACACGGGCTGCATAAGTGTGCACCTGCACCCCCCCACACACACACCATACTGATAATTTTCCATTTAAGATGGCCAAGTTTTGTATGAATGTTAAGTGTGGCAGATAATGGAAATTGGAGAATAGATATGCTATACTGGCCACAGGTAGACACAGGCAGGTGGCGTCTATAACACCATCATCTACATAGCTTTTATAAATGCTGTTTTTACAAATCGTTGGCATATTGTACAAAGAAAGACCATCCTTGAACCTTGCTCATGCTTGCTCTGTGAGGAATGCTTCTTCAGAAGCTCTAGTGGTTATTAACTGAAGCAATACATAGAGTGTTTTATTTTGTAGTGCATTGTTAATAGCACTGGTAATATCTCATTTTAAAGATGAATTTCAAAAACACAAATTTGTTCTCTTTTGAGTATTTTAATAGCTTGATTTAAGTTACAGTTTTGTTACAGTATATATGCACCTGGCACCAATGGTCTACTCCATTTTTATACACCCAGGATAACCAGCCTCTTGGTGATGTTTTTCTTTCTTTATGCATTGTTTATTCCCCACATGTAACCATGAGCCTATAATTACAGGTTCGTTTTTATTTTATTTTATTTTTTAGAAAAGCCAATGTGAAGCTCATCCCTTAAGAAATAAAACCCAGCCCTAGCAGAGAATTTGAAGCACACAGAATTCTTAGTTCAGCTTCTTTGAAGACCTAATTGTATCAACATTCTAGTGTCCAGTGAGAGAAAGCTAGCATGTTGTCAGGAAACACAGAACTGGGCCAGGATCTGTGCAGATGCCTGGTGCGTGCATAGATGCCTGAGCCTCCTTGGGGATGCCCTGCAGTGTCTCCCTATAAGCCGTGCACATGCTCCTTATGTTACTTCTACCCAGTGTGATGTAAATGTGGTGTAAATAGTTGTCACCATGCGTATTGCTTAGGGAACGGTGGTGAAGAAAAAAGACCTACACAGTTTCAGTATAGATGCGGGGGCTTCCCCTGAATGTTTTAGGCCTCTGTTACTGACTCTGCAGATGGAGCCTGGAGATGAGAACCATCGCCTAAATGAAGACACTGCCTTAGGCGGTCATCCCCATCTTGTTCCTGGAATTTAAACCTTCAGGCCTGAAGAGCAAGGAGGAACAGCTTCTCTCAGCATTCCCGGAAGGAAATGAGAAAGGTTCACAGAAGCTGGCTCCTGCGAATGTCTAAAGCTAGGAAGGACGACCTGCTTTATGCTGTAAAACTCAGGAATATGGAGACCGGAGCGCCTCAGCCCCGCACGATGCACATAAGTGCCTACAAGACATGAAGGTTTTTGGAACATTATTAAATCTTGTAAACTCAGCAATATTTTGGTCCCACATATGCTAATGTTAGGCTCTACAGTCACTATGTTAAAGAGACTCAAGTATACATATTCACTGGCCTCATTCTTATTATATGAATCTGCTCTCTCTTTTTCCTCTCCTGCTTGCATGGTCCTGCCAACCATACAGTGGTATTCACTCTGTTCTTAGAAATACAAGAGAGGAAAAAGGAAGTGCCATGTTATACAAGGTACTTCATGGTGTCAGGTTCAGCTAATATAGATTTTCCTAATCCATCTCAACTGTCTGAAATAATTCTCAATGGATTTTGAACATTTTCCACATAACAGGTAAATACACATATGTAGTTACAGTTTAGATATGTACATGCCTTATGGCTAATGAGTTGAATATTATTACAGCTTTAAAAGCAATCATTTGGGGCTGCAGAGACAGCTCAGCAGTTAAGACCACCGGCTGCTCTTTCAGAGGATACTAGTTCTGTTTCCAGCATCCACACAGAGGCTCACGACAATGTTGAACTCTGGTCCTTTGGGATTTAATGCCCTCTTCTAGACTCTATGGACACCAAGCACTCATATTGTGTTCAGACATATAAGTAGGCAGAACACTCCTACACATAAAGTAAAAATAGAAATAAAATTGAAAAGCATGGATATCTTTGTTTTTATTTTTAAAAAATGTCTGCAGCTTAATGTGGTGTACCTCATTAATTATAATTCAAGGAGTGCTTATTATATGTGTGTGATGATTGAATTACAGTCCTGCATATTTCTAAGTCTTCAGCAGTCAGCCATTCTTGTCTTTTGGGAATTCTGAAGCATGTGATGGGGTATTTTGCCCAGTAGTCACCTAGTACGCTGAAGAAGCAGCAGGAACAACCCCTCTTCCCTGGTTTGACGGCCTCCTAGCCCGTTTAGCTTCTTGCTGCTTCCCTTCCCAACTCTGTTTCCAGCTGCAGAACCACTATTATGCTCTGTTCTTCAACACAGTTGAACATTGTTTCTTCCAGATAATATCAATGGTAACATGCATGTGTTTAATGTCCTACAAACAGATTGGCTTGCTGCTTGTCTACAAGTAAAGGGCCTCAAATGCTTTTTCATTTCTTCTAACATGGAAGAAAGATTCCATTTTTTCCTTTGCTTAGTCATGTGCACCTTAGTGTTGGATCTACTGGGGCCATTTATAGTTTGTATGTGTGTGCATCTCTCTCTCTCTCTCTCTCTCTCTCTCTCTCTCTCTCTCTCTCTCTCTGTGTGTGTGTGTGTGTGTGTGTGTGTGTGTGTGTATTTTTGATACAGTGACTTAGTATGTTGGCCAGGCTAGCCCGATACAGGTTTCATAGCCCAGGTTATCTAATCTTATAGAAATCCTCAGCCTCTTGTGTGCTGAGATTACAGGTGTACACCAAGCCAGCCTAATATATTTTCCATAAACAAATTTCCATTCCATCACTCAATACCTGAGCAACTTTGGGAAATATACCTTTCCTCAGAGACAGTCTCATAATACAATGGAGATGATAAAATAGAGGACTTTCCTGGAGAGCCAGTTACATCATGTGCCCATACTGATGGTCTCATCATTAAGTATTCAGTGAGTTCAATGAGCAATCTTTTTCACTCATCCATCCATCCATCCATCCATCCATCCATCCATCCATCCATCCATCCATCTATATCTCTCTATCTCTATCTCTATTTCTATTTCTTTTTCTTTTATCTATCTATCTATCTATCTATCTATCTATCTATCTATCTATCTATCTATCTATCTATCTCTGTGATGGTTTATATATGCTTGGCTCAGGGAGTAGCACTATTAGGAAATGTAACCTTGTTGGCGGAGGTGTGTCACTGTGGGCGTGGGCTTTAATACCCTCTTTCTAGCTGCCTGGAAACCATTCCTCTCCTAGTGGTCTGCAGATGAAGAAGTAGAATTCTCAGCCCCTCCTGCTCTATGCCTGCCTGGATGCTGCCATGTTCCTGCATTGATAATGGACTGAACCTCTGAATCTGTAAGCCAGCTCCAATTAAATATCGTTCTTCTAAGAGTTGTCTTGGTCATGGTGTCTGTTCACAGCAGTAAAACCCTAACTAAAACAATATCTCTACCTATCCATTCATCCATATCTTCCACCCATCCATATCTATCTATCTATCTATCTATCTATCTATCTATCTATCTATCTATCCATCCTTCCATCTATCTATCTATCTTATCATCAATTTTATTATTAGTAGAACTCGTTAACATTGAAATTCTTTTTTCTATTCATTTTCCCATCATTTTCTATTTATTTACCTCATGCATGCACATGGCTGTGTGTGTGTATGTGTGTGTGTGTGTGTGTGTGTGTGTGTGTGTGTGTGTGTGTGTGGTATATGGTATAAGGAAATGGTATACGTATGTGTAATGCATTTATGCGTGTGTAGGGGTATACTCTTCCATATGTGTGTATGTGGAGGACAAAGGAGAACATTGGGTGTCTTCCTCTATTACTTTCTGTCTTGTTGCCCTGGGGCAGGGTCTTTCACTGAAGTGACAGTTCACCGTTTTAGCTAGCCTGGCTGCTCAGATAGTTCCTGAGAACTGCTAATACTTGTTACAGGCTTACACAGGCATGCACAGCCTTTTACAGGGGTTCTAGCATTTGAACTTATGTCCTCATGTTTGCATAGAAAGTACTCTTATCCACTAAACCATCTCCCCAGACTGATATTTCCCAATGAATTGGGTCAATTATTTTTTACTTGCTTATGCATGAAGCATGTCCATTTCCATACCATCTAGTTATTTTTCTTATTATGAGATATGTTATATCTTAGACATATTATGTCTTTCTCGAAAGTAATGTCCTTCTATTACTAAAATAAATCCATTTGTTTACTCTCTAGATGTCTGTAGAATATATTAAACAGCAAATTGGCAAAATTGGCTGAATCCTAGGGTCTGTCGCACATTCCTAGTCATGGCATTAGAAGTAAACATGGGGGACTGGAGAGATGGCTCAGCGGATAAGAGCACCCCGACTGCTCTTCTGAAGGTCTGAGTTCAAATCCCAGCAACCACATGGTGACTCACAACTATCTGTAATGAGATCTGATGCCCTCTTCTGGGGTGTCTGAAGACAGCTACAGCAAGTCGGGCCGGAGCAAGCCGGGCCAGAGCAAGCAGTGCTGGATAGACAAGAAAAAGTGTCTGAAGACAGCTACAGTGTACTTACATATAATAAATAAATATTAAAAAAAATAAAGAAGTGAACATGGAGTGATGTACCCTATTCAGACAGATAAGATAAATCCAAACTTAAGTTGAGAGGCAAACTTTCCTCCTAATGTGTACATGTCTGACCTGTTTCAATGGCTTTTGAATGTGCTTGGAGTTCCTTAAATATCTCAGTAGCTGCCCTCCTCATCTAATCCTCCACTCAAACAAATGGTCCCCGTCTGCAGTTATGCAAACAATGAAAGCATGCACACACACACACACACACACACACACACACACACACACACACACACAGAGAGAGAGAGAGAGAGAGAGAGAGAGAGAGAGAGAGAGAGAGAGATCTTTTCGTTCTAGTTTGGTTCTTTGTGTTGCTTATATTTTGTGGGATTTTGCCCTTGTATAAGTGTGGGTCAGCTTTTGTGAAGAAAGAAATGGACATTTCCCTCTATTTGTGACTTTTGTCTGTATTTCTAGTACCATGAAGATTTCATAGAACAGAGCGTGTTTATCAACTGCCTGTATGCCTCATGTTTAGTTTGTGCGCAAACATAGATGGCTCCCACATAGCATGATCCTGGGGAGCCAGGTCTAGATTTCTGAAAGCCAGGTGCTCATGTCGTTAGTGAGGGACCCCTGGAGCTGGGAATTCTTGTGAACTCCTGTGCTGTAAATTGGATTTCTTGTAGAAGGAAACACTCAGCTGACAGAAAGCCTGGCTTCCTGGTATCTGTATGGCTCTGAGTTCTTCTCCATAAGTGGCCAATTATCAGTAAGTAACTTTCACAGAGCCAGGCAACATAAACTTATTTTTGCTTAGACAAATAGTTCCTAAATGCTGAGTTCCCAAATCCCCTATGTTCTTTAAATAACGTATATGTGATAGTAAGTATTTCTTGGTTGTCCTGTTTTGTGCTGCTCATTTTCTGGTTAGGCAATTTGGTATTTGTTCTTGTTGTTTCCTGTTTCCCACCTTAGGGACACACTTTTTATTACTTTTAAAAATCCATGTTCCGTTAATCACCTGATTTCCATTAATCACTCACCACCTCCCCTTTGCCAGTGCTTCTCCTCCCTCTGGCTTTATCCTCCTGCCTGCTCCTTACTTAATTTATGGCTGATGTGGTGAGAGGCCTTTCTTAGAAGATCAGGTGGCTTCCTAGCCTCAGAGAATTTCTTAAATGTATTCACAACTTTTAGGAGAGTTCAGCCTCCTCGGAAGGCTTCCTGCTTGGAAGAGGCCTGCACACATGGCCCAGATGTTCACAAAAGCCTGTGAAAGCAGATAAGGGACTGAAAAACCTCAGCATAATTATGTTGTTGAATAGTTTTGTAAATAGTCATCAACTCTTATTAGATCAAAAAAAAAGGAAGAAAGACGTTCCTTTGAAGGTCTGTATTGTTCCTCCTTGCTTTGATGTTTATCTGTCCCTGGAAAATTCAGGTCTTTATTTTCCTTTACTAGGAAATACATCCACTAGATCTCAAGTAAATGACAAACACTTTCCTGTGGTTGTTATGCTAAAGTCTAATATGGAGATCTCAAATACTACATTAAGTTGATATATAAAGGGCAGAGATAGATATAAGATAAACCCATAGGTAGATAGATAGGTAGATAGATAGATAGATAGATAGATAGATAGATAGATAGATAGATAGATGAGATAGATGGTAGATATAAGATAGATTGTAGGAGATATATAGACAGAGAGAGACAGATAAATCAATAGATAGATAATGATAGACAGATACATGTTGATATAAGATATATAGTAGGTGATAGATAGATAGATGGCAGATATCAGATAGATAGTAGGAGATATATATATAGATAGACAGATTGATCAATAGATGATAGATCAGTAGATATTAGTCCACATCATTTGTGTCCTTCCTCTGATAACTGACCCCATTACCAGCAGAACCTTTGCTGTGTCCCGCCAACTACACTATATAGTTCCTTTGAACCAAGTTCACATTGCCTGTTTTCTATCAAGCAAACCAACAGAAAGCCACTGTGACATTCCTGGAGGCATGCCTCCTTGTTTTTAATACAATTACTTCTTGGGTTTTGAGAAGTGATTAATTAGATGAGCGGAAGCCGAGGGCAAAGGACACAGGGGACTCTGTAACTGCGAGTGACTGCGGTCATCTGAGCTGTGATAAGAAGTCATCATTGTGACTGCAAAGGCTCTGAAGGCCAGAACCCCTAACATTTGTGAAAGAAGATTTAACAGACAGAGGAAAGAAAACAAAGCATTTGTCCCCTGGCATCTGTGGCAGTTGAATTCCTAGGACGGCAGCTGTTAACTGACATTGAGGCCAGCTTATTGACAAGTTTTCAGTTTCTGGACCAGTACTTTGTCTGGTAAAGATTGTTTATTGCTGTTGCAAAGTTCCAAACGCCACATTAGTCCCCATTTTGCCAGAGAACTTCTTTGACTCAGAGAAAGAAGCATAATCCAGTCAACTTATCTTTTTAGTTCATCTTTACACATATCCTCTAACAGACGGGCTTCAAGATGACAAGGGGAGCCTTTATATTTTCTGATATATCTTTTTAAGCTGGAAGAGTCAAGACATCACAAGAGTACAAATAGATTCATGCAGCTTGGGTTATAGAGCTGATGGGACAATGTCCCTCCACCTCCTACAGTCCCCTCCAGACACAGACCTCATCCCTACAGGGCAGCAAGAAGCAAACAGTGATGCTTTCCAGGCATGTGGTGGGTATCAAGACGCTTCCAGTCTCAGCTGTAATCCTGGAATCTCACTGCTCGAAGAGATGTATAGTACTTGGCTTGGTTGTGGAGGCCGTGCTAAAGCATTTATGAGGCATGGACTTGATCCTTTCCTGGAAAAAAAAAATACAGTACATTTCTGTCCTTTAGTCCGTTTCTGAGGGATGGGGGGAGGCTTTGGATTTGGAGTAGCGATGAGGCTTGAGGGAGCATCTGTGAAGTTCTATGAATCTAGGTGTGGCTATGGTATGGGTATACTGCTGAAAATCATAGGCCATCACCAGCCTTACTAAGCCTGACCCTCCTCCAGTAACGGGTTTAGAACAACCAGCTTATAGATATGAAAACAAGGTCCATAGAAGTCAAGAGACAGATAATTATCCTTAGACCTTGAGAAATACATTTCCCCTTGTTTTTACAAGATAGTTCTTATCTCAGACAGATTGGTATTACTGCTGTGACAAGAACTACATTAAATCACAGGTATCTCTGTTCTTAAATGAAAAAATAATTCATGTTTTAATCCAGTTGTGAATTAGTAATATACTCTCAGCATCCCTGGGTTTGACCATCTTCCTGCTTGGAGGTACCCACCCCTCTTTCTGATGCCATTCTATCATCTCATCCCTTCCCCTTCCTTCTTTCCCTTCTGACTTCTTTCTGTGCTGTGCTAAACTAGATAACATATCTGCACAGACACATAAAATGGGCTTATTGCTGGAGATCTGCTACAGCATCAAAGCAGCACACTCACATTTTAGGCTTAAGATGTGAGAATCTGTACATAGATGTTGAATTCTTATAACCACCCAGCCATATTTCAAAAGCACGAGAGGAGATCATTATCTGAAAGAACACTAATGAGTCTTATGGAAAAGCAAATAATTAGCATTAGTGGTTTGAGAGTTAATCAACCCACTTGCCAGTGACTGGGAAATCTCTGCTCATCCTAAACCCAGTTTCCAAGGGGACAACAGAGCAGCACAGTTCCTGACTCCAGAATATAATAGTAAGGCGAGAGCAGACTAGAAGGTCTCTGCATGCTCTTAACTTCTCTGAACATGGAAGGATCCTGGACAAATTGCCAGCCTCTAAGGAAGTCTCAAGTATTACAAAGAACATCATTTCTGATGTATTATAAAAACTGACATTTTAAAATTATGTGATCTTAAAAGTATATTTGATTGGAACCTAATCATGCAATAATTTCATTTTTATTATTATGTATTTAAAAAAATTAAAACATAAGTGAAGTCTGGTGTTTCATACCTATAATCCCAGAAGTTAAGAGGAAGAAGGATCTGGAGGATCTTCATAACCAGACCAGGTAACACGATGAGACTCTGTCTCAGGAAACGAAACCAAATGTGTGTATGTATGTGTACACACGCACGTGTGTATGCATGTGTGTATGTGTTTGTGTGTATGCATGTGTATGTGTATATATGTGTGTGTGCATATATATGTGTGTATATTTCATTTACTTATCTCACAAGATTTTGATCAACATATGCTTAAGAAGCTTATCAATCATTATATAAAATTCGAATATTAAAAATGAAAACCCTAAATATATGTATCTAAAATTGTAAACAGATTGAGTTTTTATTGCTATTGTTATTATAAAATTTATTAAGACAATAAATTTCTTGCAAATGATGTCAAACGACCACTTTATCTCAAAGCTGCATTCCTGGGTGCACCATACAATACTAGGAGGAGGGAATTTTTTTTAAAGAAATTGTTCCTTCATTGTGTGAAGTATTACTTCAGAAGGCAGATATGCCCTAGTATGGCTCAAGTCGTTTGAATTTTCTAGATGCAGGCACTGAATCTTTCTCACATACATAAGTAGATTAGGTTGGAAGGATTTTTATATCGCTCAATATTTAAATGCTTTTCTGGGTATCTCCCTTCCCCAAAAATTAACTGGCAATTTCCCATCAAATACTGTCTTGTGATTGATCCTCTGACAACTCAATTAGTTCGATTTTGCAGAAAGGAAAAACTGACTTTAAAAGAGGATTGTCTCTCACTCAGGGAGGATATGCCCCTCTTCATTTCTG
The DNA here is from genome assembly GCA_028551405.1 of Uromys caudimaculatus. NCBI lineage: Eukaryota > Metazoa > Chordata > Mammalia > Rodentia > Muridae > Uromys > Uromys caudimaculatus. Next base: position 92,713,837 of record CM052708.1, on the reverse strand, counting down.
GAGGTGACTGCAAAGCTCACCTCTTAGAGGCTCCCACTCAACCTGACACAGTTGGAAAGAACAAATACTCCAAACTCCAGGAGCTGGCATGTTTAGACAAGATGCTTTTCTTTATAGTATGCCTGAAAGTTACTTCATGCAAACCTTGGACCTGGAAGCTTGGCTCTCCAGGCTTATGGAAAATGTCCACTATATAATCTGTTTTGAAAAATAAATCCTGTTTGCTGATACAATCACTGAAGACCAGCTTACTGTCTTCCAGGGTGAACTTCTGTATTTAAATAACTGTCCTCCAGGGCATCTCCTGGCCTGGCATGAAAATTCTCAGTTCTGTTAGAATGGTTTGCTAGAGCTGTGAAGAGGTTTGCAGTGGTCCTACCCCTGGGAGGCCAGGCACATCTCAGCTGTGTGGCTTATTGATTCCCCTGTGCTTGGTTCTCATGGGACTTTTTCTCAGGAGCAGTCTATTCTTTGACAGTGGTTTGCAGATGAAAAGGCAAATTGTTAAAATAGAGGCTGTCAGTCCCATGCTTCCTGACTGTAGGTACATGTTCAGATTAATTTTCAGGGGGAAAAGTTGGAGATCTAGAAATTGCTTGTCTTAAAAATATCTGGTTCTGTGATCTCTGCTAGAAGATCACAGTTAAGCCTGTTAGTGTGGAAGACTGAAGGACTTAGTAGTCAATTGCTGATGGTCCATTTGGCTTCAGGTATCTTGAGGATTTTAATAATTTACACTCATGTTGGAGACTCGATTCACCAAGAATTTGTAAGCCTGGTTTCTGCCTGGAACAGAGTTTCAGATCAACTTGCATGGAATAGTAAGCTAAGAATAAAAGGTAAACTACTTGATTCTGAAAGTGGTGGGCCCTTGATCTGACTTTTATACCCCTGAATGAGCAGTCTTTGTTTTGTCATGTGGGGTCCATTTCAGAATCAGCTATGTAAAACTGTCTAGGTTGTAAACAATCCAGACAGCTCTCTAATATGAGAGAGCCTCCTGTAATTTGACTCTAAGGACTGTTAAGTCAGCCAGTATGTGTGACTTCTAGATGCTCAGTTACCGGTCTCCTCAAGATCTCTATCCTGTGTAGAGACAGGTGGCTACAGAATCATCTACAGAAAACAAGTTTTTCATACGAGGTGATGTGAATTAAATGGCTGTCTCTGACTTAGCATTAAGGTATCACCATGCAGACTGCGAGCCATATCATTACTCCTCCATGTCGTGAGGACGCAATGGCAGTCTACAGAGTCCATTGTTTTCAATCATTGCTTCCTATAATACAGAGCTGTCCACTCCTTAGGTTATCTGTTTGTCCTTGCATAGTTTTGCAACAGTGGGAACCATTCAAATTGAGCTTGGATGTTTTGTGTGTGTTAACTGGTAAGTGGAGGCTGGAGATGTAGCTTAGTTGGTAGAGCACTTGCCAAACTATGCATGGGGTTGCATATGAACTTAATATGCATGAAGTCCTGGTCTTGATCAGAATCTTAAGATGACAGACCTTGATCGTGATGGTAGGATGACAGAACTAAGGACAGCTGTCATCCTAGGGTAAGTTATTACATTGCCACTTTCACAGTTGACATTGGCCTGGACCAGTAGCTTGAACAGAAGATCAGGATTTCTACCCTCCATAATTGTTGGGACAGATGCCCTGTGGCTATGCAGAATACTCAAGCCCAGCGGACACCAGCATTTTTGGGTGGGAAATGTGTGTGGGGATAGCATCTATCAGTTAACTTTGCATGACTGACTGGATGGCTGGGTGCATGTGAGACAGTCTGCACGAGCTTACTGTTGTTCACCATTATAATCATTAGTGGGTTCCAAATAATAGCCAGAGTGGAAAATAGCACTAAAAGACTAATAGGCCAGTTAGTTATATTAAATATTTTGCTTTGTTACAGGTTTAAGATCATTATAAGTTTATCATCTACTTCTTATCAAGTACAGGAATGCTTTGTTATCAAGTATGTGGAAACACTATTTGTAATAGCTGAAGTCATGCCAGGAGTTTGCATGCTTTGGGTGATATTATTATTGTAGGGATATTGGAGCTTGATATTAATTACTGCCTCTTTCTAGTGTCAAGATGCCACCTTGGTTGATGAAGCTTCTTGCTATATAAAAAGACTTGCTAATGTAACTTTTCCACATTGAAGTCTTTAGACTAGGTCTAAAACATCAACTTGTTGTAGAATTTTCTCCAAACCAGACAGGAAATAGTGTAATTTTTTTGTCTTTTTCTGCAGGGTGTCAGTAGCCATGTCACTGAAAAGAGCTACAGAAATGTCACATTTTTCTATTGTCAAGACCTGTGAATTCTCTGTCCTAATTTTGATCATTTGCTTATCAGAAGTTCCATTAAACAGGGTACAGATCTTTTCTAATAGCACCAAAAAGGAAATTAATTAGATAAAATATTTAAGACATATACTTTTTCTGAGACAATAGAAACCTTTAGTACTGAGGTTGTTGGGAATTACTTCCTTGGGAGCACTGGGCACACATAGATACCATTGTTCATGTACAATGTCTGCATGTTGACAATCATAGCAATTTGCTAACCAAGGCAGGGTCATGATTCCAGAGCATTCAATTAACAGTACATTTTATTGAATTTTACCAAGGCATTGGAAAACCATTTGGTCAATTGTAAATTTTTAAGCTTCTTACTTCTTAAGACTAGATCTTACATGTGGCAGTAGAGGACATTTTAGAATTTTAGGAAAAGAAAAAGCATAAAAATAGTAGCTGAGGGTATAGCTGAGTTCCACATTGTTACACTTTTCATGTCTCAAACTGTTTACTGGACACTGTGTTCAAAAACAACACCCAGAAAACAAACAAACAAACAACAAAAAGCAAGCAGACAAAAATTCACACAAGAAGTTAAGAAGAATCTGCGAATCAATGAGAAAGAGACCCGGGCACAGAGCAAGCAAAGCCATGTGTGCATACAAGCTGTCTTTTCACTTTCATGTTGGAGTTAGCTATGGTGTAAGGTGACACACACAGACACCTTAAATTTCATCTCCCAACTGGCTCCAAGTTTGTGTTTTGTCTGATTTCTACTTTTTCATTCTTAAAAAGTGCCTATAGTGCAGATTAAATATAATTGAATAAGTTCCTGGGAAAAGAAATAATTATTGGGCAGTATTTGTTAGGGATTCAGGAGTCATATGGCAGAATTTAGAAATAAGACCATGTGAAATATTGAGTAGCTGTATCAGATTGTGGAATTAATTTGTTGTGGAAGCTAGCTGCCAGTTTTCTAAAGGACAAAGAGTCCAGATTAGTTGGGTTATTTTAGTAATTATTATTTAACATGTGCTAAGTGCCCACAGCATGCTGGTTCCTTCCCATGGTATCAGAAGGCACCATGGAAGGAATGAGGCTGGCTGTTGGGTTTAATTAATCTCTCAAGTTAATTGCCAATATGGGGCACATTTCTTATGTGAGTAAAACTGGAGTGTGAGAAAAGATAATGTCCCTCTCTCATTAAGCTGTCCACATTAAATTTACAGGGCAACAGTGAGGTCCATTCCAGCTTCGCTTTGATAGCTTTCATCACTGACAGCACAGAGTTAAGTGGAGATCTGGCCTTTCACTGTGAGACTTGATCCAGTAGTTAGTGCACAAACATGACCATCTATATCAGCAAGGCTTCAAAGGGCTGTTTGTAGTTTGATGCTCCGCCTGTCATAGCTTCTTTTCCACTAGACCCAGACTTCTTTTGTTCTTCTAGAGCAGGGGAATTGCAGTGCAGGGCCATGCCCGACACCCGCCAAGAAGGGCAGCCCTTGCCAACTGCAGCCTTCCCTGAGTAGCTGCTTTCTGAGTTCTGTAATGATGTGACTCCGAGGACCTTAGGAACTTCCTTGCACACAGTCTTAGAAATGACAAGTGATTTTTGCCCCGCTCCCTCCCCAGAGTGTGCTTGTAAAGCACTTTGGACAGAGCCTTTTAGAAATGGCTGAGAGCACATCAGTCACCCACAAGAACTGGAAGACCATTAGTGTCCACGTCTGGGGGATTTCGGCTTGGGTTCCTTGGACCTGGGGATTGCTGTGAGTAGTGACTAGTAAGGGAAGGCTGTTAGGGGAAAGCAGGTAGTACATGAGGGAATTAGGGAACAGGAAGAAACTACCAAGGTTGTGCGTTCACATGGGCCAGCTCTGACCATATGGGCAATCTCTGAACCGGGAGCCATCCCTCAGTATAGCCTTGGTCAGGCAAGTAGACTCTTACCCCGACCTTCCCACTCCTCAGTCTTTAGCTATAGATGCTATGCTGGTTAGAACCACACATGGTAGCACCTGTTCCAGGATACTCTAATCCTGGTGGCTATGGTTACCCAAGGGCAGTGCTATGGAGGAAGGAAGCAACAATCCCTGTGGGAAGAGTGGGATACCCAGTTGACACAAGGGTCCTCAAGGATCTGGAGGTGGGTGAATCCAACAGGTTCTAAAGTTAAAGAACACATAAGTTCCTAGAGCATTCTGAAAACTCAAGAAACTCCAAGTTCTTTTTGTTACAAAATTCAGCACTAAAGTCAGGATGTGCAATTGGCTATTGATGGTCAGTTTTGCACTGTGATTTAGTTTTTAACAGGAGATTTCTTGGTTTGGGTTCTGTTGATTTGATAAACACCATAAAGAAAAACAGCATGGGGAGAAAGGTGGTTTATTCCATCTTACAGGTTACAGTCCACCATCGAGTGAAGCCAAGGCAAGAACTCAAGGAGGAAGTTGGAGCTGAAACTACAGAGGAACATTGCTTATTGGTTTACACCCAGGCTCACGTTTAGCAACCTTTCTTAAACCTCACAGGCCCACTTCCCCAGGGCTAGTACTTCCCATAGTGGGCTAGGCCCTCCTACATTAAAGAAGAAAATTTTCCATAGGGGCTAGAGGTGTGGCTCAGTGATTAAAAGCACTGGCTGCTCTTCCACAGGACCTGAGTTTGATCCTGGCACCCACATGGTAGGGAGCTCACAACTGTCTATCCTTCCAGTTCCAGGAGATTACCACTCTCTTCTGGTCTCTACAGGCACCAGGCATATAAGTGGTGCACAGACACGCATGTATGAAGAACACCCATCACATAAAAATAAAAATAAATTTAAAAAAGAAAATGTCTCACAGACATGTCCATGAGCCAATCTGATGGACTCAACTTCTCATCTGAGGTTCCCTCTCCCCAGGTGTTACTAGTTTGAAACCAAACATAACTACCATAGGGGCAAAAAGAAAAAAGAAAGAAAGAAAAAGAAATATGAAAGTTCCATGGTATAGCTTTTGTCTTTATAGAGGACAAAGTTGTTGCTCTCAAATAGACCATCACAGGATTAAAAGCACGTGACACTTCTTAACCCCACGGAACCTAAATTAATCTATTCTAACTCCATTGATTTTCAGTAATCTACTGTTAATGCCTGCCAAAGTAATTAAACACAACAGATGAAAAAGGAATTATAGCCTCTTGTGAAAGAGGAAGTGAGGTATGCTGGGTATTGGGATATACAGCCTCTCATAATGTCAAACGACAGGCCCTAACTCTGTGATGTAAATACATTACTGCAAATGTCAGTGCACAGGGAATTGTTCAGACAGGCTGCAAGGGTGGCTGCTGAGCAAGCAGCCAAGCAAGATAGAAGGAAATTACGTTGTCTGTGATCGTTCAGATTGATCATCGCCCTGGATGAACACAAGGAGACTTCAGTTTTCCGTGACAAACATTTGAAAGTAATATAGAAAGGGTGCCATTTAGAGTTAAAATATTAAGATAAATTACAAAATATTCTATACCTACAACTTTAAATGATGTATTTGTTTTCCTCCCCTCCTCCTTTCCTATAAAACAGAAATATTCTCATCTTGTCAGTCAAATTATTACATTTTAACTGTCATTTCTGAACTTGGTAATGTGCATTTGTAAACTAGACTCGAAGATATTTTATTCTCTCTCTATTTCCTGCATTTCTTTACTAGAGCTTCATATTTCCTAGATTATTGTAAAAGTTTAATATAAAGAGAATATTTAAAACTGTGATGGATTTCTTCAAATGAGAATTGAAAAAAAATGATTTTTTTCCCATCAGTTGGCATTACTATGGTATCTTCTTTGATTTTCTTTCTTTTTTTTTGTAAATCAAAGTATTTAGAAAGAAAATTTTAAGTGCAAAAGTCCATAGTAGCCTATAACATGAATCTAAAAAACCAAATATCTTCTCAAATATTTGCAACCTTCGGCTTGTGTGGCTTTTAAATTTCATGATGCATTTTGTTGTCCAACACCTGTCATAGTCACGGACATTGCTCTTCTTACAACAAAATAATTGTGGAAAGTGTATTGGCTAAGTTGTTTGTTGAAACCATAAAAGAAAAAAAAAGACCCTAAAAATTAAAAGGCCTGAAGTTGCTCCTGAGTATACCTTGGTATTTTAAACTGAATCCCTAATTCTAGACCAGGAGCCCTCTGAAGGGGAGTGCCAGAGAAGAGGGCGCTATGGACTGTTCTCAGCCTTTTATTAGTGCACATGTCCGACTTGTTCTCTGCGGCTGGCTACTGCTCCAAGTCCCCTATTTTAAAATGTGACATTAGACAAGTCTTATTTTGAAAAATGAAGCAGCCCAATAACAATGGTGCTTGTAGTGGTGTCTGCATCTTTGAATCTGTTCCTTCCCCTTAAGTGTTGTTCCACCCCTGCCTTCATCTCTGGCCCTGATCTTCCCCTTTGCCCAAGGACAGTGTGAGCTTTGGGGGAGTGGCATGGCTCACCAGGTTGGTGAGAAGAAGAGGGGCCAGTCCCACTTCATTGTCTTTTACTGTGACCCCATCGATGTCTGAACTGTCAGCCTAGCTATGACCAATGACTCGCTGTACTTCATGTCTACTGTGGCCCACACCTTGTCTCGAGCTCTGTGAATACACCCTCTCTCCAGCCCTCACTTCAGCTCCAGGGCCCACGTGCATCAGTTATTGTTCTTGTTGCAGTGATAACATGCCTGACCAAAACAGAAACAAAATCAAACAAAGTGTAAGGCTTACCTTGGCTGAGTTTGTGGATCCAGTGCATGGTGGGGAAGGTGTGGTGGCTGGAGTCACATGGCATCCATGCTAGTAAACAGAGAGAGAGATGTATACTGGTGTATAGCTTGCTTTCTCTTTTTGTGCTGGGTAGGGCCCAAGCCATAGTGCCACCCACATTTTATGGGGGTCTCACCACCTCAACTAATCTAGATCTTCCCTTGCAAACACGCCCAATGGCTTCTCTTTAGTGATGCTACATCCTGTCAACTTGACAGTATCAACCATTGCATCCAGACCATTATTACTGCATTTCACAATCAGAAACAAACTAACCCATTGCACCCCACATCCAGCCCTAAAAACTCTGCTCTTTGTGACAGGCAGTGTAAGATCAACAAAATTGATCAGTTGACTCTAGCAATGACACAGATACCAGACTTAAGGAACCTTTGGTGTGAGTTATAAAGGCTATTAGCCATAGATTATGGTGAAATGTGTATCATCATGGTGGTGGCCATGACTGTAAGTGTCACTCAGTACAACCACTGTCAATGCAGGCACCACCATTCCCAGCCCTTCTTCCTCCTCTTCCTCCTCTTCCTCTCCAGCCCTAACAGCTGTTGCCTGGATTTTACAATGCAAGTCCTAACTTGAGCCCTCTGCACTTAGGATCTTTCCCTCTATTTCTCCTTCCTTGGCTGAAAACATTTTCTAGGCTGGGGAAATGGTTCAGTCTATAAAGTGCTTGTTGCAAGATGGTGGGAACTTGTATTAGATCCCTAGACTCACTTTTTTAAAAATGCAAGTGTGTTAGTGTGTGCTTGCAATCCAATACTGGGAAGATGAATACAGGTAGATCTCTTGAGCTCACTGGCCAGACAGACTTGGCTGCTTGGCTGTCCTCAGGCCCCTGTGAAAAATCCTGTCCCAAAACACAAAGTAGGCGGTACCTGAGGAATGGCATCTGAGGCTGTCTTCTCTCTTCCACATGCAGGAGCACACTCATGCATGCACACTATTGTCTACATAAACATGATTACACGTGCATGCTCATATACTCACAAAACTTTTTCTGATGAGGACAGATAGGCCATGCTGGCTCGGTCTTTTACAGACTCTTCGCATGTAACCCCCCGAGATTGGTTTCTCTACCCACCTTCTCCATCTTGATTTGTTCTTTCTTCTCTTTGTCTGAAGGATTATAATAAGTCCATAGTTTTGGATATACATTCGACTTTCCCTACAGCTTTCCAAAGTTTTGTATACTTACTGCATTGAACCTTTGTCAAATTAATCTAATCTGATGTGCCATGCTTGCCTTGCCAGAGGGGATATGGGGGAATGTTAACTGGAATGCGTGTGGACACAGGCTTATAGATTATTAGGTGGTGTGTCTTGGTGTTTGGGAGAGCAGATGAAGCAGTGAAGCACACTTCAGTCAGTTACCATTATGAGCAGCAGGCCGGGGTTCAGCTGCGTGAGTCTAGCATTACCTCTGGTGTTACAGATTTCTTCCAGGCCTCTGCTCTGGTCCTTTCGACTGTGTTATCCACTTGTCTCTAACATTGGGTTTTGCACCTCTTTATGTTTGTTCTCCTACTCTGTGCCTTCAACACACCACACCACTACGCTTTATACACACTCAGCGCGGCGTTTACTTAATGACCCATCTGCCCACACCAGAGATGAGGATGAGGTGCAACCCACAAGCACATTGGCAGAGCGGATCTGCTAAAGTCGCCAACAGTAGACTGTTGCTATGTTATATCTGTAAATACTGCAGAAATGGACAGGCCTGGTGATAATCTTTTTCTTTAACATCTGCTATAGGAGAAAATTGGACAGAAGCCTAGAAGTCATGGGCAAGTATAACTTTTCACTAGAATATACTGATCTGATTTCCATTTGAAATAATAAAGAACATTTTCCCCCTTCTGACTTTTTGGCTTATTAAAATTTTGCTCCGAAATGTTCTCAATTACTGGATATTGATGTTCCTGGCTTTGAAAGCCTGATTGCAGATATCCTAGTAATAGTTTTTTACCTTTTAATTAACAATAACTGCTGGGGAAATCAGCACTAGAGCAGTTACAGCTCTGGCTTTTCAAGGGCATAAGTATTGTGTCTCACTAAGAAGAAAATTATAATTGAATATGAGAATTAACAAAAATTTTTAAGTAAAGACTTTCAACACTAACATTTTGATACACTTAAATGTCAGAACTAATTAGCAATGCTGGATCAATTCAATGGCTAGGTTTTAATGTCTTGTTTGAGAGGAATAGGTGTCCAGTTAAATTTTAAACCAGAATAAGTTTCTCAATCTAACAAAGCAATAAAAGTGTGGTGTTTCCCTTTAGATGAATTCTTTTTCCTTGCAGATTGCAGATTGCCCTCAGTGTGTTGAATTTACAGACAAATGGCATGGGTCCCCAGAGATATGGTTCTCTGTAGACTGACACAGATCTCTCCTGGGAGATGTTATATACAATCAATTATTTATATAAACACCCAAGGCCCTTCCACAGTGCTTTAGTGTTTTTTAAGCCACTGTAAAATGCCACAAGTGGCTGAACACAGGCAGTGTTTGATCGAGAGAGACTGCCACAAGCCCCTTAGCAGCATCTGCTAGGGACAGACAGCAGAGCCCAGGGCAACTCCGCCATGGCGGGAATGCCAACCAAACTGTGTAGTGACAGGGCATGCTGGGTATAGAGGCTGTTTCAGGCAAAAGCATACAGCATGGGTTAGAGTCACTTTTGGTAAATGCAGGTGACATTTTTTATGAAAAGAAAAAAAAAGTTACAGATTTTTACTCTCTTCAGTCAGGTCTGATTACAAGAAAAAGAAATCCCCCGGTACTTTCGATTTTGTTAGAGTAGTAATGGGTAGCTTGGTGGTTACATGAGAGAGGGAGGGATCAGGCAGATGTGGGGCAAAGTGGATATATATATCCAATCGCCTTCCATAGGCCTGGGATTGAAGGAGCCTTTTATGGGGCTAAATCTTCCCAGAGAGGTTTGCAGGTGGTCAATATAAGAGCTGTATCTAGCCTTTGATCTTTTCACTGTTTTCCTTTTTAATTTTTATTTTAAAGAAATTTGTGTGTGTTCTTATATGTATGCGGGCATATGTGCCTGTAGAGGTTAGTCATCCATGTTGAGTGTCTTCTTCTATTACTCTTGACTTTACTTGAAAAAACTGTGTCTCTCAGTGAAGCGATAGCTCACTAATTGAGCAAGCCCCGCTGAGCATCAAGTCCCAGGACTCCTCCTGTCTCTGTTTCCTCCGCACTAGGAGTATAGGCATGCCCCACGTGCTCAACTTTTTCCATGGGTGCTGTGGATATCAACTTGGGTCCCCCTATTTGCTCAGCAAGCACTCCCCATATGTACCGTTCATCTTATGGGAGCTTTAAGATTCCAAGTTCAAAAGTGATCTCCCTCAAAGTCAGAGCTGGAAAGTTACTTAATTACTTCAAGACTCTCATACATGCCTGAGTTACAACCGAGAGCTGATTCCCTCATAGCTCTCTTTGAAAGGTACCTCTTTTATGAGGTGGTCTGCTTCTAGTAACTGATTACTAGGGAGTGGAAAGTCTTCCTTCTCAGCCAGATCAAGATACTTCATACTATGACAGGAATGCTTATTGATTTCCCACTAAATTCATGTGTTAAAATTCTAACTCCTTAAGGGATGTGGGGTGTTTGGCAGTTATGATATCCAATCTCTGGTTATCTACATGATTTGACTAGGAGTCGGCTAAAACATGTGCTGAATGGACAAAACTATATGATGGTGGCTGATCTTAGCTCAGGTAGGTATAAAGTATTCAGAAGAAAATGTTTAATATTCTCCTACTTCTGCCTCTGTTCCTTGTTGGCGCATACATCTACCCTGTTGTTGTTGCTGCTGCTGCTACTGCTGTTGCCGTCTGTTACTGACTTGGAACTCGGGCTTCTTACATGAGCCAGTGCTTCCAGGGAACTACAGGGCCTTCACCACTGTATTTCATATGAGCCAATTTAATGGACCACCTTCGCAATACGTAGTGTTCTTTCAGTTCTATTCCTCAAGAAAACCCTGACTTCTGCGGGAAGTGATTAGGTGAATGTGATAGCAACCTTATGAAAGAGATTCCCACTCTTGTGAAAGAGACACTGCAGAGGTAGCTAGTGCTTTATATTAAGACATAGAAATAAGACATGGTCTATGAAGCCTTTACCAGTCTGTGACTCTGCTGGAGACTTGATGGGGCCTTTCAGCCTTTAGGACTACAAGAAACACATTTCTAATGTTTGTAATCTGCTCAGTTTCTGGTATTTTGTTAGCATCTCAGAAGGATGGAGGCACTTCCTCCTTGCTCTTCCCTCTTAAAGCAGCAACTGGGACCCCAGCTCTATGCCCTTCTTTCAGGATCTCTTCTTCTTGCGACAGGTGGTGCTTCCACAGGCCCTCCTTGAAAACCCTGCAAGCTCAGTGTGTCACATCTGCATTCAATGAGCCCAGCCTGCCTGAGTAGCTTTGGGTAGTTTCTTATTTTCTTTTCCTAAATGGGCAGGTCCACTACAAAGAGACAGTGCAGTTTGTTCCTTTTCTGGACCATAGTGTCTTTTGTTTTTAATTGTCATACTAGATGATAATTAATTTGCCTTCACAAATCTCTGCTTTGAAGAATAACAAGGTATGATACTGTACATAGTCCCTGATCTTTACTTATGTAACCAGGAAGCCATGGCTAGGATCCCTTTCTACCCCTTGAGACTGTCCGTTTTGATGAAGCCCCATCACCAGACAGATTTTCTGGATTATTGTTTCAGAAGATGTATTCCCACCTGCAGTCCTTCTGCTGTTGATGTTACTATTTAGTCCCTGCATGTTGCAAGTCTGGATCCTGGGAGTCAGCTCTCCAGGTGGCCCATCATTTGAGTTTCTGGGTTAATTTGGAGCTTCGGATCAGAGAGATAGTGGCGGCGGTGGCATTATCTCTCAACTTCTTTCCTCCCCCACCCAGCGGAGTACAGTGTACACACACAGGGTTTCTCATTATTCAGTTATGCACCTCCTACGATGACCTCCCTCTCCTCATTCATGTCCCACAGTGCCTCTGTCCCGTGCACCTGAAGCGACTCCTCTACCCGTTCATTTAAGCATTTCTCCACCTGGATTATGGCCCAGCACAGAAGGCACCTAGGTTAGCTACTGCATCTTTCACAAAAGTTATTAGAGAGGTCCTTCTGCATTTCCTTTACTCAGCAAATGTCTTCCTATGGACACCTAATAAAGTATAGATGTGTTGGAGAGCTCACTGCCCCTATGGAGTCTGGAAACATTTTTACTACCATATATTAATTGACAAGATAATGAGTCCTCTGGTGACACTGATTGTTTTGAATGTGTGTCTCTCTCTCTGTATGTGTGTGTGTGTGTGTGTGTGTGTGTGTGTGTGTGTGTGTGTGTGTGTATTATGCTTATAAGGCACATGTGTGTATTTGTGCATTTTAGTTTAGAGGGAAGAGGTCAATGTTGGTGTCTTCCTTGATCGCTTCCCACCTTATTCTTGGGGACAGAGTCCCTCACTGAACTTGGAGAAAACCAGCTGGACTAGGTTTGCTGGCAATCCCCAGAGGTGCCCCTGTCCGAGCCCTCCAAGTGCTAGGATTCCCAGAGCTCGCCTCCACGCCTGGCTCTGTACATGGGCACTGGGAGTCCAAAGGCAGGGCTCCGGGCTTGCACTGCAGGCGTTCTCCCTGCTAAGCCATCGCCCCAGCCCCTTGTCACAATATTCCCAAACATGGCTAGGATGCACTTTGATCATAACCAACCCCTTACCTTCTCTTCCCTTTCCCTAGCTCCTTTTCTCTTTCTTAAGTCTCCCTTCTACTTTCAGCACCCTTCTCTCTCTCTCTCTCTCTCTCTCTCTCTCTCTCTCTCTCTCTCTCTCTCTCTCTCTCGTTGGTTCCAAATTTGGAAGAAAAAATGTATTTGCTTTTTTGAGTTATGCTGGCATCTCTGCTGTACATTGACCTTGATACCATTACATACATACCCAACCATTATATGGTTTATATAAGCAGGGTTATATGGTAGTCATATTTTCAGCTTTTGTGAAGAGCCTCTGCACTGATTCCTTACTGGCTACACTGGCTGACAGTCCCAGCCACCAACAGAGTTCCTTCCCCACTTTCCTCAGGTTTTGCTCTTTGTCATTGTGATGACAGGCATCCCAGCTTGGATGACACAGAATCTCAATGTACTCTTAACTTGTATTTCCCTCATACCTTAGGATGTTGAACCTTTTTCCCAGTGTCAACTGACTATTTGGAAATGTGTGTCAGTTTAGTTCATTTGCTAGCTGAATGATTTTTCTTTTAGTTTTTAATTCTTTCAGTTCTGGATATTAATTTTAGTTATATATTCTGGATGTTAATCCACTGGTGATGAACTGATGTCTGGTGAATAGGTCGAAAGATTTCCTTCTATGATGTAGGCTATCTCTTCATTATGGTAATTGTTTTGTTTGATGTGATTCCATTTGTCCTTTTTTTCTCCCATTTTAAGCCCTGGAAGCCCTATTTAGAAAGCCATTGCCCATGCCTGCATCTCAACCCTTTCCAGCCTCAGTTTCTTATTCAAAAGTCATGAAGTGATATTTATCTTATAACCATATGGTTTCTAATAGTAAGGAAGAAACAGGGATGTAACTTCTAATTATTTAAATTTATTTTATATTTGAATGTTATAAACTTTATTGTAAAGAAAAATACCCCCAAACCTCCAAAATCAACTTGCAAATAAATAAAAACATTAAATATCCAAATTAACCAGACCCTGTTACATGACTGAGTGACCTTCAGTACAGTTAGAATAGACATTCAGAACAGAAATTGTGGAACTTCTCAGGAGAATGTACACTTTTGGAATCAAATATATTCTGTGTACATATCCAGCACCAAACCCAGAAGTCTCTGACAGTTAGAACTAGAAAAACAATTGGTTTATGTCCCTTTCCTGTGTCTGACACCTGTGTTCAGTCCCTCCGCATCCCCTGATATGTATTCTTGCTTATTCTCTTTTCTTCATATTATATACTGTTCCCAAATGTACATGTAGTTACATATATGTATGTATATATGCAAGATTTTGCAAATGTAAAGGAACATTAAGTTTTTTCTTTTTGAGATTGCCTTATCTAATTATACATTCTAAGTCCATGTACTTTCCTGCAAAATGTTTAACTTTGTTTTTCTTTAGAGCTGTGTAGTATTCTATTACATATGTATTTATATTCTATGTGTAATAGATATATTTTATATATCGAAGTATCATATATAATATTTTCTTTATCCATTCTTCTGTTGATGAACAACTAGGTTAGTTGGAGCAAATATTTCTACATTAGGGTATGAAGTTCTCTCGGTATGTGTCTAGGGGTGAAATAGCTGGGTTATACAGTAGTTCTGTTTTTAATTTTTTTAGGAAACTACAAATTGATCTCCACAATGGCTTGATTATATGAGTTACTTTCTCGATTCTTGATCTTAGAGCATAGGCTATTGGTGTTCTGTTCAGGAACTTTTCCCCTGTGCCCATGTGTAAGAGACTTTTCCCCACTTTCTCTTCTATTAGATTCAATGTATCTGGTTTTATGTGGAGGTCCTTGATTCACTTGGACTTGAGCTTTGTACAAGGAGATAGGAATGGATCAATTTGCATTCTTCTACATGCTGACTTCCAGTTGAACCAGCACCATTTGTTGAAAATGCTGTCTTTTTCCCACTGGATGGTTTTAGCTCTTTTGTCAAAGGGCAAGTGACCCTAGGTGTGTGGGTCCATTTCTGGGTTTTCAATGCTATTCCATTGATCTACCTGCCTGTCTCTGTACCAATATCATGCAGTTTTTATCACTATTGCTCTGTAGTATAGCTTGAAGTCAGGTATGCTGATTCCCTCAGAAGTTCTTTTATTGTTGAGAATAGTTTTTGCTATCCTATGTTTTTTGTTATTCCAAATGAATTTGAGAATTGTTCTTTCTAAATCTATGAAGAATTGAGTTGGAATTTTGATGGGGATTGCATTGAATCTGTAGATTGCTTTCGGCAGGATGGCCATTTTTACTATATTAATCCTCCCAATCCATGAGCGTGGGAGATCTTTCCATCTTCTAAGGTCTTCTTCGATTTCTTTCTTCAGAGACTTGAAGTTCTTGTCATATAGATCTTTCACTACTTTGGTTAGAGTCACACCAAGATACTTTATATTGTTTGTGACTATTGTGAAGGGTGTCATTTTCCTAATTTCTTTCTCAGCCTGTTTATCCTTCGAGTATAGGAAGCCTATTGATTTGTTTGAGTTAATTTTATATCCGGCCACTTTGCTGAAGTTGTTTATCAGCTGTAGGAGTTCTCTGGTGGAGTTTTTCAGGTCACTTAAGTATAAGATCATATAATCTGCAAATAGTGATATTTTGATTTTTTTTTCCTTTCCAATTTGTATCCATTTGACCTCCCTTTGTTGTCTAATTACCCTAGATGGGACCTCATAAAATTGCAAAGCTTCTGTAAGGCAAAGGACACTGTCAATAGGACAAAATGGCATCTAACAGATTGGGAAAAGATCTTTACCAGTCCTACATCTGATAGAGGGCTAATATCTATTATATATAAAGAACTCAAGAAGTTAGACTCCAGAGAACCAAATAATCCTATTTAAAAATGGGGATCAGAGCTAAACAGAGAATTCTCAACTGAGGAATATCAAATGACTGAGAAGCACCTAAAGAAATGTTCAACATCCTTAGTCATCAGGGAAATGCAAATCAAAACAACCCTGGGATTCCACCTCACACCAGTCAGAATGGCTAAGATCAAAACTCAGGTGACAGCAGATGCTGGTGAGGATGTGGAGAAAGAGGAACACTCCTCCATTGCTGGTGGGATTGCAAGTTGGTATAACCACTCTGCAAATCAGTTTGGTGAACCCTCAGATAATTGGACGTAGTACTACCTGAGGACCCAGTTAAACCACTCCTGGGCATATACCTAAAAGTTGCTCCAACATATAACAAGGACACATGCTCCGCTATGTTCATAGCAGCCATATTTATAATAGCCAGAAGCTGGAAACAACCCAGATGTCCCTCAACAGAGGAATAGATACAGAAAATGTGGTACATTTACACAGTAGAATACTACTCTGCTATTAAAAACGACTTTATTAAATTCACAGGCAAATGGATGGAACTTGAAAATATCCTGAGTGAGCTAACTCAGTCACAAAAGAACAAACACGGAATGTACTCACTGATAAGTGGATATTAGCCCAAAAGTTCGGAATACCCTAGATTCAATTCACAGACCATATGAAACCTAAGAAGAAGGAAGACCAAAATGTGGATGCTTCAGTGTTTCTTAGAAGAGTGAACAAAATACTCACAGGAGGAAACATAGAGACAAAGTGTGAAGTAGAGACTCAAGGAAAAGCCATCCAGAGCCTGCCCCACCTGGGATACATCCCATATATAGCCACCAAACCTGGATGTTCTTGTGGATGCTGGGAAGTGCTTGCTGATGGAAGCATAATAAGTTGTCTTCTGAGAGGCTCAGGCAGAGCCTGACAGGATCCTCGAAGCCAACTATTGGACAGAGAGTGGTGTCCTGGATGGAGGAGTTGGAGAAGGGACTGAAGGAGCTGAGGGGTTTGCAGTCCCATGGAGGAAGCAACAGTGTCAACTGGCCAGACCTCCCAGAGCTCCCAGAGACTGGACCACCAACCAAAGAATACACATGGAGTGACCCATGGTGCTGGCCACATATGTGGCAGAGGAGGGCCTTGTTGGCCAACAGTGGGAGGAGAGGCTCTTGGGCCTGAGGGTGTTAGATGCCCCAGTGTAGGGGAATGCCAGGGAGGGAAGACTGGAGTGGGTGGGTGGGTGGGGGAGCACCCTCATAGAGGCAGGGGAAGGGGCATAGGGGGTTTCCAAAGGGGGAAACATTTGAATTGTAAATAAAGTAAATATCCAAAATAAAATAAAAATATTAGTTACTTTCTATTGCTGTGATAAATCACCATGACCAAAAGCAATTTGGGGAAAATTTTAATTTAATCTAACTTGTAGTTCATCATCCAGAGGTGTCCGAGTAGGAACTCAGGGTAGGAATCTGGAGGCAGGAATTAAAGCAAAGACCCTGGAAAGGTGCTGATTACTGGCTTGTTCCTCAGTGCTTGTTCACCCTACCTACTTTCTTATAGCACCCTAGACTACCTTCCCAGGAGTGGTACCACACTCCCAAACAAACCATCAATCAAGAAAAAGCACCAGTGGCTTGCCTGCAGGACAATGTGGTCGGGGCATTTTCTCCATTGACATTCCCTGTTATAAAAGGACTGTAGCTTGTGTCAAGTCGATAAAGCTAGCCAATGGTGAAGAAGGTTTCCTTTCTCTCCCTATGCTCTCCAACACTTGCTGTCGGACTTGTTGATGGTAGCCATTTTCACTGGGTGAGGTGATGTCTAAAAGGAGATTGTATTTGCATTTTCCTGACAGCTAGGGATATCGAACAGTTTTTAAATTTTTTCTATTTATGTTTCTTTTTTCGATAAAGGTCTGTTCGGTTTATTTTGCCTGTTTATTGATTGGCAGTTTTATTTCCTTGGCATTTAATTTCTGCAATTCTTTGTGGTTTCTGGATGTCAGCCTGTTGTCTGAAGTGTAGCTGGTGAAGAGTTGTCCTCATCCTGTGGGATCGTTGCTGACTCTGCTGTTGGTTTGCTGGATAGAGAATTTGAATGTGTTTTAATTGACATGATAATTGCACATGGAGTACAGTTGATATCGAACACACATATGTAAGAAGGGCGTCATCTAAGCAGTCTACTGTTCTCTTGTGTTGGAGTGTGAAAATCTTTTCTAGCTAGTTTGAGACGATGATAATTTACTGAAAGTCACTGGCTTGTGAGCAGAGCCCCGGAACCCAGTCCTTTCAGCCAGCTGTATCTTCTATCTAATAACCAGTCTCCTCTGGCTCCCTCTTCCCAGCTCTGATGGTCATGAGTGACATCTGTAAACTGAATTGCTACCATTTCTTACATGCAATGTTTGCTCTTGTGTGGCTTATTCAACTGCACTTAGCATGTGTCCTCCAGGCTCATTTGTGCTGTTCCCAATTACAGGGTCTCTTACATTTTTTAGCTGGGTAATACTCCATCATATGTTTTGCCCACTTACCCTCAGTGGGACTCTCAGTGGATTCTGTTTCTTAGCTATTGTGCAGAATGCTGTAGTAAACACAGGAGGGAAGCTGTATCTTTAGCACACGACCCTTTTCTGTGAATATGTCTAGGTCAAGTCCTCAGTGGGTCAAAAGCAGTTCTTTCAGTGTTCTGAGGACATTCCACCAAGCTTTCCACAGTGGTGGCATTCATTTATGTTCTCAGCAGCAGAGTGGGGAGTTGCCCTTTCCCACGCACCTGTGTTGTGTCAGCATGCTACTTTGTGTGGTATTTGTTGTATAACTTCTGATCATCTAGACATTTCTTCTGACACATGTAATTATAATAGCATGATTCCTTTGCCTAGTAGTTCCCAGTTTTGAACCTCTTCCACAGATTTATGTTTTGGTGCCAGTAAGCCAGTAAGAGAGAATATTTCTCCTTTCTCTCTCTCTCTCTCTCTCTCTCTCTCTCTCTCTCTCTCTCTCTCTCTCTCTCTCTGCCTCCCCTCCTCCTCTTTTAGAAAAGCAAAACATAGAGGAGTATTTAGTAAGGGAACTAGAAAAGATAGGGTCTCTGATGCCTTTTCATGCCTAGCAGGTTGAACAACTCAAATAACACAATACTAAGGCCAACAGGTCACAGAGCACTGGCAAACTAGAACACATGTCTGTGGTGGTGGCAAGCACCACCCAGCACCAGCCATTGTTGCCAGGTGGGATTTCTGGCCTGGTATGTTCCCTTTAGTTGTTTTAAGAGAAGAAAGCTAGGCGTTTATGCCAAGATATTTATGTCTAATAAAATAAACCAAAGAAGTCTACAGGCAAGCACACCCAGGTAGAGCCACAACTTCATGCTCTCTGATGCTGCTGTAGCTGCAAAGCTCTCTGGGTTTGGCTCTGTTAAGACTCCACATAGAGGAAACTGTTACCGCTGAAGGCAGACGCTGTGCTTGTTTTATTCCTGAGAGGGTAGGAATATCTCTTCTCATATGATATATCCCAGTAAATGGGCTTGCTTTAAAAAAAAAAAAAAGGACTGTCAACAACAGACCTATGGCTCAGGCGTCTGGGACTCAGCACACCCATTTTTTTTTTTTTTACTTTATAATAAAAAGTATTTGGACAGTTAATATTTTCTGTTATTGTTTCCCAAATTAAAATTTTAGGAGAGGATGGAGTTGAAATTTTTTCTTGAACTACTGAAGAGTTACAGTAATCCCACTGTCTTGGTGTTTTACTGCTGTGAATGGCACCATGACTAAGGCAACCCTTTTTTGTTTGTTTGTTTGTTTTTGTTTTTGCTTTTCGAGACAGGGTTTCTCTGTATAGTCCTGGCTGTCCTGGAACTCACTCTGTAGACCAGGCTGGCCTCAAACTCTGAAATTCGCTTGTCTTTGCCTCCCAAGTGCTGGAATTAAAGGCATGCGTCACCACTGCCCAGCAAAGGCAACTCTTATAAGGACATTTCATTGAGGCTGACTTACAGGGTCAGAGGTTCAGTCCATTATCATTAAGGCAGGAGCATGGCAGCGTGATACAGGAGGAGCCGAGAGTTCTTCATCTTCATCTAAAGGCTACTAGGAGAATACTGGCTTTCTGGCAGCTAGGGTGAGTCTTAAACCAATGCCCACAGTGACACACATGCTCCAACAGGGCCACATCTCCAAATAGTGCCACTCCCTTGACTAAGCATATACAAACCATCACAGCCACTAAATATAGCACATACCAAATGTACTCAAACTTAAGTTCGAATGGTCTCCATGTGGAGATGCTCAGACTGTTAGGCTTAGTGTATACTGAACTGTTTAAATTCTTCAAGATGACCCCAATTCTAGTGCTCCCATAAAGAACAACTCATCCATCTTAACAGACTTTAAGAAATCTCTGTGTTTTAAAGGGCAAACCTGTACACCACATGACATCTTGGCTAACTCTGGCCATTCTCATAAAGTACAGACTCAGGCACATTCTGCGATGCTTAGATGTTTACCTGCTTGGTGATGGACATCAACATTTCTCATGGTCAAACTTTCAGGCTCTTTATTTTTCTTTAAACAACAACATATAGGGAATGTGGTTTAGCTCAGGTCTTAACAGCAAGAGCAGAAAGCCAGAACTAGAGCAAAGTCACTAATGCAGCCGATGGAAATCTGCTGTCCTTTCGGTGGTCCACCTCTGCTTTCCACTCCGCCTGACTCCTGCATCACTTCATTTTAATTAAAGGTAAACGGTCAGCTAGCACTTACCCAGAAGCCTGCCTCACACTCCCTTATCCATCAGACTTGCCCACAGCAAAGTCTAGCCCTTTGCCTGCAGCCATCCCATGGCTCTTTGACTTTAAGTTCAGTGTCACAATTAAGTAACTTCACACCTCTGAGTTAGCAGTAAACAGGAGTGCCTCATCTGCAGGTCTTAGAACCAGATCAGAAGTGGTACTCAGGATTATTGCAGTCCTAAGCCCACAATTAGCACAGTTCAGAACTAATTTTTAGGCCTTAAATAAAGCCAAAAGAATCTACACAAAGCACTTCATTTTTTCTGGGAAGGTCAAATGAAACTTAAAGTGTTCACTAGAAAGTCATCCTCTTTGTAGAGCACTTCCTAACGACCACTTACTAGAGGAAGGAACAGCTACTGTGGTTTGATATTTTCTGACATAAGTCCCCCTACTCTTTACCACAGCAGCAGAGAGCCCACTCATATTGTTATTTAAGTATGATAATTTAAAATTCATTCTTCAAAGCTGTTCTTGCAGTTTTAGAGATTGTACACATTTACACACTGTGGCAAGTTATTATGTAAAAATAGGAAACTTGAGTGCTGGAAAGTGAAGCAGGTAGCATTCTACAGAGACCCAAAGTAGGCAGTGACTAATAGCCAGGATAGCACCTTGCTGTATCTCATACGTCTCTGAGAAAGCCCAAGTGCTGTTGCAGGATGCTTCGAAACATTTCAGGTAACATCTAGGTCAGGGTAAGGAAACAGGGAGCACCTGGGGGCAGGTGTAGCTGCAGCAAGTGTGTTCTTGCTGCATGTGGACCTAAAAGGTCAAGGAACCTAGAGAAGGAGACCTCCCCTCTCATGCCTGACAGCTACTATGTGTTGGGACTGAAGGGAACTTCATTTGAGATTCCAGTTAACTTTCATATGGCAGGAGTCTCATGAGTTATCCTGTTGACCTTCGAGGCAGAAGATATATTAAATAATTTTCCTTAGAACCCATCTAGAATAATAAGGGGCAATGTATGAATGTATACATGTTCATAAACATGCACACACATGTTGGGTAGGCTCATACATATATATTTCCTTAAGTAGCACATATATAGCTCATATATGCATATTTTTCTATATGAATCAAGTAAAAGGCTATATGAACCATGCAAGTAAATAAACACTTTTGATACCCAAATTAAGGAATTGTAGAAATTAGATGAACGAGTTGATTTTAATGATTTATTTAACTCCATCTGATAATATAGAGGAAACAGATGAAACTCAGACCCATTTCCCCTGTATCCTCACATCATGCTTTTAACAGTAGATCTATGAGATACTTCCTACATATCCAATGGGTAGTAAATCAGTTCTGTGGAGGGGCTGTAAAAAAGAGAGCCGGCTCAGGCGGCAACCAGTGGGCCACAGCAGATCTCCCGCCTGGGTGATCTCAGCCCGCCAACTCTCTGGAGCTGAATCCCTTGGCGGATCTCTGCTGCCAGGCCCACACAATAATTGCCTGCCCCATGGTCAGCCATCTCAACACCCAATTACCCGGTTGAATTAAAACTCTTAAGCATATAGTTAACCAATCAGATTTATGTATCAATAAAAATGCAATTTACAAGATGCCAATACAATAATTTCAGAGCCAATTGATAGTAATAAAAGCTGCCCACCTAGATTAGACAACTTATCCAAAACTTCTTACCTTTATGATAACATAACCATCGGTGGTGCTACGCCAGTTCACATCTGCTGCCATCTTCCTTCTCCTCTCCTCCAAGATCTCTCTCCTGTGCAACTCTTAGCTTCACCTCCCTGTTCCCTGTCCAATCACAGGGCTCCCGTTGCCCTAATGTAATTGGACAGGGAAAATCCTGCAACATATCACCCTGTTTAATTATATTAAAAAATTCTTCTCAAAATATAAATCAAGCACAACTATTACCATTTTGTAAATTATAAAGTACAAGATAGACCTAACATCCAGTCCATCATTTTTGTCATTAAGATAGAATATTATTATCCATCCTAAATTAAAAGACTATGATTCGACCTTGACTTATGTCCTGGCTTTAGATTGTATGCCAGCTGAAAACCATCCTCTCAAATCTGTTGTCTCAAAGTAAATAGCCTGGGTTGGCTATGAGACTATAAGTAGTTTTTCAACCCTGTCAGAAATCTGAGAATGACCAACATTATCTAAAGATATAGGAAGCCTACCACAGCTTCCAGAACTGAGACAAGTTGTAGACACAGCTGCCTACCTATACAGCCCCAATAAGTCAGGAAGTTGGAGCATCATTCTTCAGCCTTCTGGCCTGGGAGCATCTGACAGACCTTTGAGAAACAGGAATTACTAAGGATGAGCCTATTCTGTCTCGGCAGAACTAAGCTGTCCTAACCTGTACATTGTGTCCTTTGAAGAACAGCACAGGTCTGCAGGAGAGATGAGACAATTCTTGCCTAGTGGTTGTCTCACCACAACTGGAGCAACTCCATTGATGCTCAGTTTCTTCTTTGAATCCAAGAAAGGTAACATTGTCAGGAACAGACTTGTCTCAACAACTAGTGAATAAATAACATTAAATGTCACATTCTCTGGATTTCTGATGTTTTTGAAAAATCAACTATCTATGTAATGTAATCTAGACTGTTGTCTGTAATTACCTTCAGCTATTTCTAAATAAAATCTTGAAAATACCCTAACAATAAACTCAGAGCCATGAATTTGCTATTTGGTTCTTAGGCTTAAATATCTCAGATCAGTTTATAATAACAGTTACAGAAGGGCTGGGTCTAAGCCCTGTACTCTTAAAATATTTGTATCAATAGATGAAATTTATTCAAATTGAAAACATTGATATTGCATCAAAATAAATTCTGTACCAAAATAAATGATTATAACTTCAACTTAGTAACAAATATAAACATTTCTACCAAATGAGATTATGGCTATACAATCAATTCTAGCTATTTTCTCCCTGTTCCAATTATGCTCATTTCTAAATTCCCTAGAAAGACAGCCTACAATAACCACCTTCAGCCCCAAAGCCCAGGGAACTGGGATGACGACTCTCTATAACTTCTTCAAGCTAAATATGGACATTGAGATATTTTTGAAGGGGAGGGGGGAAGGGTAGGGAAAATAGGGGAGTTGGTTGGCCTTAAGAAGGCCACATCAATGATTATTAGTCTCTGATGCCTGTGTCCTGACTGGATCTGGCTGAAAGTCCAAGACATCAGGAGTTCAAGCAGGTCAGTTCAGCATGTCTGATGAGAAAACTCATCAAGGCTGTTTATTCTGTAATATACAAATCTCAAAACAAAATTTTAGCATTGTCAAGAAAACTTTTTTGTTTGATTCTCTGGAATCTAGTTCTCTGGGGGTCTCCCTCTATCAAATCTTATCCATATTACTCTGGAAGGTGTATAGACACTTATCATCTTTTCTAAAAACTCAAAGACAAAACCTTTCTCCCAAATCAGCATGTCCTTGAGCCAGTAACCAGAAAAACCTTTATATTGACCTCTCTCCCAGAGGAATAATATAACCACAAAACACACATTTTTAAAATTAAAACAATTGATTCACACTTCTATTTATACCTGCTTATAAGCAGACAGCTAGTCAAAGCAGGATTTAAACCCAGAATTCCCGTGGAGACCACGTTACACAGAATTTGAGTATCCTGTAAGACATAATAGAGCAATATATTTTTATACCATCTTTCTCTTCAGCTCTCTGCCTAGAGCAGCCATCTTGTTGTACCAATTATCTGTTGATCTCTCTACCTGGAGTCACAGACAATAATTAATATCTGATAGAGAATCTATCTGTTGGTCTCTCTACATGGAGCCACAGACATTAATAATTAGTACCTGATCAAAGCAGGCAATTATTATCACTGCACTCTCTACTCTGGAGTCAGTGACTAATTTTCCCTATCTTAGTTGCAAACTGGGGGCAAAATTCCCCACATGATTCAGACAGAATCTGTATATAACTCTTTCCTAAAGGCAAATAATCCCAACATTATAAATTCACAGTTCCATCAATCTCTTCCCTAAGGAGTAGGCAACTTCATTCTTCTCCCCAGTCAGAGCAGCCTGCAATTCCCCACAGCTGGGGACCTCACAGCCTGCTTTGTTTCAGTTCCCGAGCTTGAGTCCATATGAGTCATCCCAGTGCTGCCCAGCTACTGGAGAACCTGCACATTCCTGTGCTCAGGCAGGCAACCGGTGGGCCACAGCAGATCTCCTGCCTGGCTGATCTCACTCTCTCAGCCTTCCAAATCTCTGGAGCTGAATCCCTTGGCGGATCTCTGCCGCCAGGCCCACACAATAATCGCCTGCCCCATGGTCAGCCATCTCAACACTCAATTACCTGGTTGAATTAAAACTTTTTTTTTTATTTTTTTATTTTATTTTATTTTTTTATTTTGATTTTTCGAGACAGGCTTTCTCTGTGTAGCCCTGGCTGTCCTGCAACACCCTCTGTAGACCAGGCTGGCCTTGAACTCAGAAATCCACCTGCCTCTGACTCCCAAGTTCTGGGATTAAAGGTGTGCACCACCACTGCCTGGCGAATAAAAACTCTTAAGCATATAGTTAACCAATCAGATTTATGTATCAATAAAAACATAATTTACAAGATGCCAATACAATAATTTCAGAGCCAATTGATAATGATAAAAGCTGCCCACCTAGATTAGACAACTTATCCCAAACTTCTGACCTTTATGATAACATAATCATCGGTGGCGCTACGCCAGTTCACACCTGCTGCCATCTTCCTTCTCCTCTCCTCTAAGACCTCTCTCCTGTGCAACTCTTAGCTCCACCTCCCTGTTCCCTATCCAGTCACAGGGCTCCTGTTGCCTTAATGTAACTGGATAGGGAAAATCCTGCAATAGGGCTGTGGTTTGAATATGAAATGTTCCCCATGAGCTCCTCTGTTTGAACACTTGGTCATTAGCTTCCTTTGTGAAGGTTGTAGAACCTTATGGGAGGAAGTGGGTCACTAAAGAAGGCCTTGGAGTTTTATAGACTGCCCCTACTTCTTGTTCACACTCTGAATCTTGAATGTGGATGCAATGTTACCATTGAGCTTCTTGGTCAGGCTGGTATGGTTTCCCCACCATGATGGAATGTATACCCTGAAACTGTAAGCCTGAATAAATTCTCCTCTCCCCAAACTGCTTCTTGTTGGGTATTTTGTCTCAACAATGAGCATACCAACTATCTAAGGACCAAGAGAAGACCTTGGCTGTCCTAGAAATCAAATTTATCTAATACTAGCTACCTGGAGGTGACTTTAGGTTGAGATCACAGACTCCAAGACTGACCTTTCTCCAGTACTAGCTACACACCCAAGGTTGAGGTTGTTTTAAATGTCTTCTTGTAAATCAGAATTCTCTTGACCTGACCCTCACCTTGTCTCTTAGAAAGGATACTATGGAGGATACAGAGGAAGAGATGCATTTGGAATGACCCAGGGGAAGAGAGATATAAAGAGAGAAGGGGTGTGCGGGAGGAGGGAATTTCTGTATCCTGTCTGTGAGCCGCATCAAAGAAGCCTCGGGTGTTCAGCTACATGGAAGCTCTCCAAACACTGCCTTTCTAGCATTTTCTGAGGGAATGATCAGGTCACTGGTTCTCATGATCAGATGAAGCTTCAGCTTCTGTTCCTTCCTTCATGGAGGCTGAGCAGTGAGGTTGAAAGTCATGCACATTTAATTTTTCCTTAATTGTTTTGGTGAAATGACCCTATTCTGAAGTTACTTTAGGGCTTCTGAGCACTGGTCAGCTTATTGGCAAACAAAAGATAATTCCTGATTCTAGATAGAGTAAAGACTTTAAGAGTCACAAGGATCCAAGAAACTGAATGAAGACCAAATATATTCTCCATCATGTAACATTTAATATATCTAACATACTACAATTCTAGCATGGAATCAATATTTGAAAACTGTGCTGTGTATATATGTGCATATAGGTAATTAAATGTGTGTGTGTGTGTGTGTGTGTGTGTGTGTGTGTGTGTGTGTGTGTGTGTAGGCCAGTACATAACCTTGGGCATTGTTCCTCGGGAACATCCAACTTGTTGTTGTTGTTGCATTGTTTCTGGTTTTTCTGTCAAGACAAGGTCCTTCACTGGCCTGGAGTTGATTGACTGGCTGGTCAGTGAGCCCCTAGGGATCTGCCTGTACCTGCCTTCTCAATCCTGGGATTGTAAGTATGTACCAGTGCACCAAGCTTTTTTATTTTTACTTTCTAATGTTGATTCTGAGACTCAAACTCATTCATACTTGTAAAGCAAGCATTTCGCTGGCAAAGCTATCTCTTTCTTTCAAAGAACTATTAATGAGATACACTTTATCCCTTTTTAGTTGCTTGTCTTTGAAATCTGTGTCTATTTTGTGCTCACAACATATCAAAGGTCATGTTTTTGTCATTTCCTGTACTCAGCAGACACATGTGACTCACACATGTGTATGGTGGGAGTATGGGATGGGATGGGGAGAGAGAGAGAGAGAGAGAGAGAGAGAGAGAGAGAGAGAGAGAGAGAGAATACATTTCCTTCTGTGTTTGAGGCATAAATCAGAACTTCCAGGTGATGCTCTCAAGCCCCCTTTCAAGTCACCAGTTCTATGAGCCTTGCAATGCATGATGAATTTTGGAATGAATTATTTATTTATAGTTTATAGATACAGCTATCAATATTTGGTAAGGCAAAGAGTTAGTATAATGTAAACATTCCTTTTCTGCTTTTAGGGCTATAGTTGGTTTAATGGAGGGAGTTAGGGCATGATTCCACAGGAGAGAATTTTATCTCCCTGAGAAGTTGCATTCTTCTGCAAGCCTGAGGTGAGATCATAAGTTCATATAAGTTCAGCCCTAGAAGTTACTTTCATCTACCATTGGGATAGCTCATGTGTACACTGCAAGACTTGTTCGGCTATGAGAACTTTACTCAGGAAGCAACTAAAGAATAGTGTTGTGAAGTGAGCTGTGAAGGGGCAAAAAGCATTTCTGGCAGTGCCAAATGGGCAGCCTGGATCTAGGATGGAAGTTTCTGGGAAGTGCTAATAATGGTGATTCAGAATACCCAGAGACAATGAAAGGCAATCAATTATGTATGCTCTGTTATTACTTTGCAAAAATGGCTCCTGAATTGTTTTATTATTTGATAGTGTTTTTCCAGGAAAATAAGCTTTTCTCTGCTACCATTTTTCACTGCGATAGAAGCTGACAAACTCTGAGCTGTTCTAGAGAGCATGTATTTCTAGCTAGTCCATGATTTGAATTGTAGATTGTGATGATATAGTCATAAAGTTTGCCCTAGGTGCCTTGTCAGTTGGTCATAGCCTGAAAGCATTTTTAATGTCACATGATAGGGCTTAATGACTTGCATTGTGGTATGGGTTGTTCTATCAGGAAAATGAATCTATTCAGATGCTTTGCCTTCTAAATTTTCTTCAGTGAAATGCCACAGGATACTGTGTGAACATGCACTTCTTTTCTCCATTGTGTTTCTTTATGGGGTATTGAGGTATGTGGAGACCATTTCTAGTATAGAATGGGAGCTGTTCTGAGTATCAAGGTAGTTGGGGACCATTTCTAGTATAGAAGGGGATCTGTTCCAAGAATAAAGGTACATAGGTACCATTTCTAATATAGAGAAGAAACTGTCTTGCCTTAATGCAGAGAGATGCAGGACAACTGGAAGTTAAGGAGTTAAGCAGCCACCTGCCATCAGTGGAGTGGATTCTGAAGTCATTCCTGGCTATAATTTGCTATGCTGTGATCGCCTCCATTAAGCAAAGCCTTCCTTCCTCTGTCTCTGTGTTAGTTTTCCATTGCAGCTGACTGTGTGGGTTGAGCCATGGAATCTGGACAAGGAGAACCAGCCTTGGAAATAAACAGCCTCATAAGGCTCCTGAGGTTACAGAGTTTAAGAAGCCCCCATTTGTTTGTGTCTAGCTAATTCCGATCCCTGAAATGATATAGCTAGATAACTTGAGGTACAGCAAACATGCAATGCCGATTAGTCTCATCTATTCTTGGTTTCGTTTAAACAGCATGCTGTCTCTTCAGCCTAGTTTTTCTCATGAATGTTTTTTTGTGTGTGATACATCCTTGGTTCTGGGCAAAATAGCCATTTATTTTTTGTTTCTATGAAGTATTTTTCCCAGCACCAATGTTTTATGCTTATTGATTCACAGTCTTGCTTATGAGCATCTGGATTTTTCTAGTTGTGTGACAAGTCTCTTTTTTAATTCAAATTCTAACATTGTCAAGATGCAGAATTTATGGAAGGACCCAAAACACAGGATGCTTCTTTCTGGTCTGTGTGCTCCGTAAGGGAGGACCTGGGACACAGAGTGCTCCTTTTAGTCCGAGTGCCCTGACTAGCTGCTCGCTTCTTCATCCCCATCCTTCCATCTCCTCCAAGCAATGATGCTGATGAGAACACCACCAACAGCAGTTTGTTCACTGAGCAGGTACCAGCCTCTAGCATCACCCTGTGGTTTTCGTAATGCCTCATGTAACTCTCACCGAGACTTCTGGAGGAATTATTACCCCTGGTTTACGTGGAGAAGCTAGGAGTAGCATAAGATCAGCAGAGCTCCTCCAAGCACAGAGCATGTTCATTTCACTCTAGCTGTTCAACCCAGCGCTATGTTCTTGACCTCTCTCACTCCCACTGACAGAGACTGACCTGCGTGCTCTGCAAAGATGTCATATCTTATCTTTGGAACATGTTGTTGTCCGTCTTTCCCCATCATGATCAGTGCCGTTATCGATTTTAAAAACATGCTCCGAGACTTCAGATCTTCAGTGCTCTCTCCTGTCACTAGTGTAAAAGTTGAAAACAAAGTCCTGCATGTAGGGTTGAATCTACCACGCTCCTGTCTCTGCCTGACCTCGTTTTCCATCCACAGGTTCATAGGTGCCCTCCGGGGTGTGCACTCCCTCTGGTCTTGACATAGACTGACTTGGTCCAGGCAGTGCTGGGCCTCTGCAGGTGCTGTTCTTTCAGCTTTATCTTCCTGCAGAAGTGACTTCTTGTCATTCAACTCACTGCTCAGATGCTACCCTTCCACAGAGTCCTTCTTTGAGTGCCCATTAGGAGGGACCCACCCGTCTACTATACTGCCTTACTTCCTTCTGGGCACACAATACCCTCCAAATCATTGTGTTCATTTAGACCCATCCTACCCAATTGTCATTTTCTTAGATTCTAGAAAAGTTAGTACTGTCAGTACTCAACAGGTTTTGGCTGGATATACGGAACAAGTGTATGCACATTTTCAGAAGTCACCATGACCCCATAGCTTATGTCCTTATATATTTTATAACAGTGGTTCTCAACCTGTAGGGCACAGGCCCTTTGGGGGGTTGCATATCAGATAATATGCATATCAGGTATTTATTTTTCATAATAGTAGCAAAATTACAGTTATCAAGTAGCAAGGAAAAGAATTTGAGAGTTGGGGTCACCCCAACATGAGGAAGGTTGAGAATCACTGCTTTAGATATAAAGGAAATGTTATTTTAAAACTGTGACTTCACATGAAGGCAAGAGGCGGTTGCAGTTTGCAGAGAGGAGAGTGTAAGAAGGAAGGAAGCTGGGCATGTTATTAATTTTATGAAGGGAAGATGCTTGCAATTGCAGGAATTGACTCTTGGCAATGAAGCAATTTCCCACATGTCAGAACTAATCATATGATCCTGGAAAGTGGTTCTTTTCTTATAGTTAACATTTATCACTCTTTGTAAAATACCAGAAGAGGGGAACTGTTTCATGTCCAACCCCAGAGCATAGTGTGGGACGCAAATAATAAAAAGCATGTGTATTTTTATGTTGAAGTCTCAAAATAAAAAAAATGCCACCATAAAAGGATATCTGGCTGCTCTCTGATCAGTGCCACCCCTTCTAGGCCCAGTGGTAATCCTGTCTCTTTCTCTGTGCATGGAGCTAACACGCGTGCCCTTAGTAACAAGCGTCTCCCTATCTTGTCTGTAGACTGCTACTTTGCCATTTGGAAGGCTGGAGGCCAGTGTCTGCACTTTCTCATCCAGCAGCCTTTCAGTTGTTCAGAAATTTGCTCACAAGTTTTAAATTTAAATGTCTTTAGCTCATGGATGCAGATTAAAATTCCTAGCCCCCAAGCAACCATTGTCAAAGAGACTCATAGCACATTGCTTCTGGAATATTACATGCCAAGCATCCTAGAATATGCACAAGAATTATGGGTGTGAAGGGCAAAGTTCTTGCTTTTCGTGCTCTGGGAAGGAAAGAAAAGCCATATGAGAAACGTAACTGAGCAGTTCAGCCTGAGTCTTGAAGGATTGTGTTCTTAGCTAGTTTAGGCAAGATTTCTTAATATTCTGCATCAAATTGCATCCCTTGCCTCTGATTCAAGTCTGTTCATTCATCTCTTCCTCCCACCTCAGGCTTTTATTGATGCTTCCAGCTCCAGGCTGTGCACAACTACAAACTTCTGTTTACCATCTCTGAGTAATGATGCTAATTCCAGTGCCCAGGGATAACACATCACTTATTAAACACTACTGCAATGACCATTAGGTGGTAATTCACAGGAAAGCAGACGTGAATTAAAGAGCACCCCTCCCTACCAAATGGCCAGAATTCAGAAAAAGCAGAGCATTCCATTCCTGGATATTAGTGGAAAGAGGTGAGGGTTTCACTGATTACCTGTAGTATGTTCTTCAAGAGTAGGTGATCTCTCTAAACTTCAGTTGACAATCAGTACATTTGGAATTATCCTATGTGTCTTCCAGACCCTCGACAGTGAGAGCAACATATTCAATTTGACTTAAGTAAAGGTAAGAGCTCTTGAAAGAACATTTCTGTCAGTTGCATGAGTTCTGCTGTCTATGTAGTTTGCAGCAAAGCTGAGAAAGACATCTTAAAACACAAAGGCTTCACTATGCCATCTACAGATAAAACTCCTTTTAAAAAAGACTTCTTTCTGTTTTATGAGTTGTTGTATGAGTGTTTTGCCTGCGTGTATGCATAGACACCCCATGTACTCCAGGTGTCTGAGGAAGCCATAAGAAGGCATCCAACCTCCAGGAACCGGAGTTAGAGGTGAGCATGAGCCTCTGTGTGGTGCGGAGAACCAGATGTGTGTCCTCTGCCAGGGCTACAGTGCTCTTAACTGCAGAGCTCCTCCTGCAACATGTGGCCTCTGTTCTTACTCACCCCCCCCCCCCACTGTCCTGCTTTGACTGCCGTGCCTTCACATTGCAGCTTTCCTTCCAAATGACTCCACTGTGTGTGTGTGTGTGTGTGTGTGTGTGTGTGTGTGTGTGTGTCTGTGTCTGTGTCTGTGTCTGTATGTGCCATGACATGTGAGTGGAAGTCAGAAGACAACTGGTGGGAGTTTATTCTCTCTCTCCACTTTGTGGTTGGCAGGGGTTGAACTCAGGTCTTCAGACTTGGTTGCAAGCACATTTACCTGCGAAGGCATCCCACCAGTCCAACTTTCCTATTTTATTTATTGCATTACTGTCTCTGCCTTGCCCTAACTAATGTTTTCTAACTCCTTTCATGGTCTACTTTCTACCTTTGTGCCCTAAACTCACACACACACACACACACACACACACACACACACACACACACACACACACACGGGGGAGAGGGAGAGAGAGGCAGAGAGACCCCTAGATTCTGAATAGGAGAAAAAGAACAGATTATTATTTTCTGAATCTTGCTTATTTTGCTTAACCTACTGATTTCTAGTTCCATCCAGTTTCTTAAAACCGCCATGTCACCTTCAAAAATTAGGGAATAATTATAGGTATGGATGTTCCCTAAGGAAATATAAATATATCCTAAATAAATTAATGTCTATAAGTTTTAAAGAAAGAAATTAAATAACTAGGAGACCAAATCTGACCAAATTAGTACAGTAGTCTACATTCATTTTAGGAATAGATTGTATCCTTCATCATTGAAATATTGAAAACACTACTCTAAGAGGGCTAAACAAGAAAATAGCTTTCCATCACATTTGATTTTCTTTTAACTTTTGGCCAAAGTAATAAAGGAGTGAAAATAATTAGATTTCAAAATAAATATAATAAATACAGAAGATAATGAACTTAGCACTTCTGTTCAACACCTCCAGGAGAACCAACATCCAAGGACCTTTGTATAAACACCCACGACTCATTCTATCCAGGCAGCTTTCTTAAATCCTTTTAAGGAAATGATATTATTTAAAAGAGTTGTTATTATTATTGAGAATCATAATAAGACCCTAAGCCAAGCACCTCAGATTCTTGAGGTTCCCTTCAGTGCAGTCAGCTTCACAAAGAGCAGCCATCTCTTTTGAAAAACAGCGAGTTTAAGAAACAAGCATGTACTGCCTTTATTCAATTCTACTTTAATTTCTAAATATTTCAGGATGTAATTTCCCAGTCTGACTCCATGACCTGAAGTTGGGTAATCTCCTTTAGTTTGGGCCATATTAATTCAAAGGGGAGGAAACGTTCTCACATCCATTTCTGCATCGATCAGTTCTTTGTACAATTCTGTGCACTTAGAGACTATACTTTGGCTCAGTCAGACAAAATACTATTAGAGATTTGAGGGTAGTTGATATGAGTGCAAGCTTCAGGAGTGGTGAGCATGTGTGTCTCAGACTTCTAGAACAGTTCATTTGGACACTTTCTCATTTTCTCATCCATCTTTACCTCACTCAGGTTAGGCTCCATTTCTGATCTGTGTGCTTGGCGGCTTTGTGCTGTTCCCATGGTTACAGAACCAAGTCGTGGACAGTCCTGATACTGTTGTTGCTACTGGTTAAAGGCTCTCTGTCAGCTCACTCCCTCAGCCCTGGCCTTGCCTTTTGTTACTGAGCAGTGGCTAGCTCAGCACCTACGTATGTCCAACCTAGTGGCTGTATAAGTAGGCACTGGATAGTGAGTGTATTTTCTCTTCTTTCTCGGGACATTCTGTTTAAGAATGCAGTCTCTCACATGGCCTTGCCTAGAAAAGAAGTCAAGGAGATTTGACAACCAACTAAGCTTGCAATGTTCAGCAGCTAGTGCAGGAATGCAGCCAGTAACTACTTTTCCTCAACTCCTGCCTCCTTTCTTTCTTTTCTTCTCTTGACTTCCTTGAATAGCATATTTTAGAAGCTAGAAGATTTCTCTGTTTTCTGGGCTAAGCCACTGTCTGAACATGCAAATGTATGTGTGCCCTCCATACATGCCCACAAAAGGAGAAGATCAGCTGAATCAAAGCAAATAGTGTAATCCAGATTTGTCATGTTAAGCATCTTCCTGGAAGAAAGGAAGGCAATGGAGATACATGTATATATGGCTGTGCTGGCTAGTTTTATGTCAATTAGATGCAAGCTAAGTCATCTGAGAGAATGGAACACCAATTGAGAGAATGCCTCCGTAAGAGCAGGCTGTAGGCAAACCTGTAGGGCATTTTCTTAATTAGTGACTGATGTGAAAGGGCCCAATCCATTGTGGACGGTGCCAGTCCTGGGCTAATATTCCTGGAGTGCTATAAGAAAACAGGTTGGGTAAGCTATATGGGACAAGTCAGTAAGCAGTACTCCTCCATGGCTTCTATAATGTTCTCACGTCTGGTTCTTGTTACTTCCTACTCGGACTGCCTTTGATGATGAAGAGAAATAAACTCTTTCTTCTCCAAGTTGCTTTCAGTCATAGTGTTTGATCAAAGCAATAGAAACCCTAATATGATGTCTCAGTTGGCAAAGTGCTTACCTGACAAACATGGGGACCTATGATCTCAGTACCCACATGAAAAGCTGGGAATAGATGTAGGGGAATCCATGGGGCTCCCTGGCCCAGGTGCACATGTGGTGCACACACACACACACACACACACACACACACACACACACACACGCACACACGCATACACACAGAGTAGGGTTGTTATTCTAATTTATTTTCTGTTAATAAGCATCATGACCAAGCACAACTTAGAAGGAAAACATGCTTACTTGACTTACACTTCCAGGTCATAGTCCATCACTGAGGGAAGTCTGGACAGGAGCTCATGCAGAAACTAAAGCAGAAACCACAGAGGGACACTACTTGCTAGCTTGACTTCTTTCTTCTGTAGCCCAGAGCCTCCTGCCTAAGAATAGTACTGCCTACAGCCAGCCATCAGTGAAAACAAACTCTCACTGGCATGACCAGAGGCCAATCTGATCAAGGGACTTCCTCAACTAAGTTGAGAAAGAAACTAATTAGGACAGTAGATGACCATGGGGCTGCACAGAAAAAACAAGGACATTAGCAGCAATGAGAGCATTTCAGGTCCAGAACGTGGAGTAGCTAAGATGTTTGAGAAGATGAGAGTTGATGTGGTTGGGGGGATGACTTTGCAAAGTACTTACTGTGGGTAGCAGTGTTCTTAGCTCTTTATAAGTAGCGCCTTGGTTTTTTCCTTTGACAGATTATTAAGAATTATAGTTTGTGGACCAGAGTGATGGCTCAATGATAAAAAGCACTTACTGCTCTTGCAGAGGATCTGGGTTCAGTTCCCAGAACCTTCATGATAACTAATATCTGATGGCCTCTTCTGACCTCCATGGATACAAGACATGCATGTGGTACACATATATGCATGGAAATAAAACACCTGTACACATAAAATAAAAATAAATCTTTGAAAAGAAAAAGTGATATGTAGTTTGGCATGTGAAAAACTGAAGTCCAGAGAAATCTAATACTTGGCCCAGAGTTGCATAGCTCACATGACCCAAAAAGAACCTGAAGCTCTGACTCAGGCTAGTAGTGGACTTAAGAGTCACCTCTTATATAATGCTGCTGCATGATCTCCTATAGAAGAAACGTTGGGTTGGGTTACCGAAGACTCTGAATGCCAACACACAGAGATTTTATTCTGAGTATAATCAGAAGGCACAATAGGACTTAAATCGGGTGAAGATATGGCTCATTTAATGATTTTGCAGGTCTTCTCATGGTGTGTTCAGAATGGATTGGAAAGGCAAGAGCAGAGGCAGGAAATCAGGGTGTTCTGTTGATAAATGCTGATGATGGTTCATACTTCCTAGACAGGGTAGCCGCTGCACTGGTGAAGGAAGACTTGAGGAATATTTTGTGGTTAAATGGAAAAACACTATCATGGATTAGATGTGATAGAAAGAGAAAGGGACAAACAAAAGATGTTTCCTCGTGTGTAAGCAAACATCTATCAGGCTCAAATCATAGAGAGGAGGAGTGCTATGGAACAGGAGTGTCTGCATTCCTGTGTGCAGCACCCCCAAGTGTGCTCAGTACTAGGAGCATTAAGGCCACTTGGATATGCAGTACATCTGGTTGTTTTGCCCTAGATAAAAAAAAAAAGTCTTTCCTTTTGGAAGATGCTAGAGACCCTCTTTGTAGTGAGGTACCATCCTCATGTGGAGTACCACAGCCAAGAGAAGGAACCATGGAAGGACTGTGAGTAAGAAAACAGCTAGTGGCTATTAGGCAGCCATGTATTTTCATTTATAACTCAACAGGCATGCGTAAGCTCCTTATATCTATGTTTAGTTTTACTCTTTGTCTAAAGGGTTGAAATTGAGTATTAAGAGCCATCACAGTGTCAGGAAAACACTTGGTTATGAGGTAGCTACACTTTATAGTGAACACATGCAGTTAGAAGTTTTCCACCTGTCCCATCCAACTGTCTTCATCTAGCTCTCTAGAAGTTCGTAAACTTCAGTAATAAACAGAAAAGAGAACATGTTTGTGTGTGTGTGTGTGTGTGTGTGTGTGTGTGTGTGTGTGTGTGTGTGTGTGTACAGGCATGTAAACTCTAAACTGTAGTGTCTGGGGCTGGAGAATCCAGGCTTCCAGAACAGCCTGAGCTACATACTGCAACAAAGGAGAGCAAAGTGTCCAGCACACCAGATGGTTGCCATTTGCCTTTTTTTTACATAGGTCTGAGACCTCCCACGTATACTTCTCTGGATGCATTGTCCAGGAGTTCTGTGTAGGTGGCGAGGTGATTTTCATCTTCTGGGATAACTTCCTGCAGTAAGTAGGTGGGCGGACTCCTAGATTGATAAGCTAAATTAGATGGAAAGTGACTCAGATCAGATTCTGGGTGATTGCTCCCACCTTGTGACTCTCAGCACTTATTTTCTATTCCACGCTTTTGGCAAATGATTATGGCCTGTCTTGTGACATCTCTTATATTGTTACTTCATCCTTCACCTTTTTGAATTTTTCTGTTTTTTTCTCTCTCCAGTCTTATTGGTTAGTTCTTGGGGATAGAGATGAGGTTTCATTGTCTTTGTATCTTTCTCATTCCTGATGCTGGGAAAAGGTGTCAAGCTTGTTTTGATTGATAGTTGCTGCTTGGGAAGGGGAATTTTCTAAATGTTATTAAATGCACATTATTTTAGAAAAGTGAAAATGAGTGTAAAAGACTTCTTTCCTTGTGTTTTACATAAAAACATGTACCACCAGAATAAATAAATTTGAAATAATTTGCTCTGGTCAATATCACACAATCATGGAAAAGGCTTAGTTTTTTTTTTTTTTTCTAACAGTGAAACCTTGTTTCTAAACAAGGTATAAATTCAAATCACATAAAATTGCTAATAGCTACAAGTAGGGCAATATCATGTGGTTCAATCTAGTAAGATAAATGAGCCAAGAGTAATTCATTTGCTTGCTTCCATCTTTGGCAGAATGAGCTCAAAGGAAGCAAGCCCCTTCTCTCTCTTCCCTAATCTTAGAGAGAGAAAGCTGGGAAGATGCACGTCCTGTAACAGAAGTTGATGTCAGGACAAGAACTTGAGCCATCAGTGGCTCTTGTTATGAGTTGGTACCATGGTGGCTGATAGCTCCTCCCTGCTGCAATGGGACCTCCAAAACATTGCTGTCGCATTAATAAGAGTCATTATCATGATCTTGAGGCAATGTCAAGGTCAGTGCCAACTAGACATCATCCAGTGGCTCCTGGAGGAAGGTGACCAGCTGATCCACTGTATTGTAGAAGATAAAAACAAGGGACAAACGAATGTATGCAGCATAGCACCCATTACACAGAAATCTCATTTATTTAGCTACCATTACAAATGCCAACACAACCATCTTCCAAGGCCCTGGAATGATCTTCCAGGTGGCTGTTACAAGAAGTGACAAAATGCAACCAGTCTCTTATGAAATAGAGACAAGATTGCTATCAAGTCAGCTATTTAGAACAAGAGCGAAAAGTCTGTGATTCTTTTTAAACTGTGAAGAAAGCTACTAACGCCACCATATTCTTAATGTAAATATTGCAGTAATAAAACAGAGCCTGCAATAAAGCTGTAAAGACCATAAGGTGCGTGACAACAGTGCTGTTATCATTGTCAACAAAAACCAATAGTGATTCTTAATTATTGTCTAATATCACAGGACAATAAATAATACACAGCCTTTAAGAATAAAAGAAAACAGGAATCATTACAGCATCTTAGAAGGTGTGGTCCACAGGAGTCCACATCTTGGTTGCTGAACTGTCCGGAGAAATTGGAAGAGGAAATGTGTGTTTCCTACTCTTCTCCTTCCTTTGTAGATTTTTATTTTACTCAAGTCAGTAGCTCTGCCTCCTTACCCTTTTTAATAACACTGGGTTTTATATGTTTGTTTCTATCAACCTGAAGTGGGAAGATCAGGGAAAGAATTAAATTAGCAGTTTTCTTGTTGATTCCTCGTTAACTCAGAATTATCTTCTGCATTCCCCTAGAGGGAGTTAGATTCCCAAGCAGATGTGTGTGGAGTGGGGCCTGCACATCACATGCTAGGCCAGCAACAGCGGGCCTAGTGTCAGATTAGAGACGAGAGGTTAGAAGGAGCAACTTCAGAACAAGGGTTTGTTATTGGAAATACTAGCAGCCAGGTGGAGGAGGGCAACTGCAGGGCCAGCTTCCCAGTACGTAGAGCGTAAGACATTGAGACAAAACAAAATAAAACAAACGTGAGCTCTTTCTGCATTCTGACACTACCAAATGTTTGATCGAAGAGTAGCCTGTTAGAGTTTGGAAGTACTGGGCACAGAAGAGATGCTTGGCTTAATGTGTACACAGTTCTATACAATCCAAAACTATAGATCTAAGTGTCAGTCAGAATCAGAGTGTTAGGAAAAACAAGGCATATCCAAACATATACCTCCCCATCTCCCTTTCTATTTCCTCTGGGTAGAGCTGCCCTGTGTTAGGCTATTCATTCAGTAAGGCCAGGGATTATTAGCCACTGTGTTGCTCAGTGACATATTTCTTTCTTGTAACAACATATTTTCTTGAGACTGACCATTTTACAAAGGGAGAAAAGGAACATGAAAGAGGTTCAAGAGATTTCCCCTAGAACCTCGGATTTCAGGTTAAGTCCCACCTCTGGGATTCTAGCCTGGATCTGTCTGATTCCAGAGCCACTGATTGTTTTCCATGATGTCCTGTGCTGTCTCTACTTAGAGGCCTTCCAGAAGGAAATGGTGTGGCCTTTGAGGCCATCACTCGGGAGGCAGAGGCAGGCAGATCTCTGAGTTCAAGGCCAGCCTGGTCTACATAGCATATTCTAGACCATCCAGGGCTACATAGTGAAACCCAGTCAAAATTTTTTTAAATAGAGCATGGAGAGGTGAGAGCTCATACTGCTCTTTTAGTAGACTTGAATTTGATTCCCAGCACCCCTGTCAAGTGGCTCACAGCTGCCTGTGACTCCAGGTCCAGGAGATCTAATATATCTCTGGCTTTTGAGGACACCTATCTATAAACAGGCAGACACACATGCACATGTAAAATTAAATAAATGCATATATTTACAAAGGATATAAGGTAGCAGGTAAGACCCTGTAAAGAAAAGCAGCCAGGGGTAGGTACTGCCCCAAACCCAAAGAGTGTCGCGGGACCTTGGAAAGGATACTGGCTTGAGTTTTCCTGAGAGCAGAAGCCTGGTATCTGAACTGGTGTGGGAACCTGATCCATGGTTGTGTAGAACCTGAGTCCCCATTCCACAACCAGAACCAACACTACAACTTGACCCCTGGGTGATTTGTCAGATCATTAAAGTTCCAGATCATTGACCTCACCAACTCAAAGCTGTTCGTTTTTCCTTCCTTGTCTCTGGTCTTTTAGAAGCAGCTTTTGGGGAGGGCCCAAAGTGGATCCCTGTCTGGGCACAGAATGACATCTCTGTACAATAGGCACCAGGCTTTGTCGTCTCTGCCTGTAATGCCTACTCTCATCTTTCCAGTCACTTCTGGTTGTGTATGTTTGTGCATCAGGGAAGGTTGAAAGAGCCCAAAGTGAAGGAACGGGAATTCTGACAGGCATCACGAGGCAAGAAGGCATCAAGCCTAGCTTTCTTCCAAACTTGAGTCTGGCCTGTGGCTAACAATGTCTCCCTTCCCAGAGGATGCTGGGAAGCCCAACCTGCACTCTTTGGGATGATTGTAGCATGCGCAGTTATTTCGGAAGATGTGCACTTGTGCCTGCTCACACAATGCAGACAGCAGCTCTGTGGGTTTTATTTTTGTTTTGTGCTTGCCTGTATACAGAAGCTTCTCAAGGATGACCACACAGAAGTATGATACATTTTTGTCTTTAAGTCTCAGAATATTCACCTCTGGCCGAATTCCAGCATCTAGAGTGGCCTGTTTTGACTAAAATGCGGAGCCGGTGCTGCGACCGTCACTGCTCATCAGCACACAGATTCACCCCTACCCCTGAGGACTGAGAACTTCTGCTTTGAGCAGACAGTGGGAATGGGTTTAAACAACTTTGTCCTTCATGTTTATCCCCATGTTTGATTATGAGTCATCTGTGAAGCAGAAAGAAAACAAACAAACAAAAAAATCATAAGTTGGGCCTACCCTGTGGTCTCAACAGTAATTTAGCAAATATGACAAGGGAATCAACAAGAAACACACACACACACACACACACACACACACATACACACACATCATCGGTCTGTCACACTGATGGGGAGCCTGTCCAATCTCTTTCCGGTGACTTTCAAACATGCTGCCATGTAAAATTTCAGGAAGGAGTTAATAAAGGAAACCCTTGTAATAGACATCCAGGCCACATTTAAAGATGGAAATAAAAGCCTTTTGGAGCACTAGAACTTTTGTCTCATTGTGGATCGAACAGGGGGGATGTTTGTTCTCTGCCCAGGCCTCCAGGATTAGGGAAATAATTGGAGTGGAGGAAACAGCTCTATTTCTGCTTTAAGAAATGTAAGGGCACAGATGACATTACCTACACAGGTGTGAGGCAACTCTGTGTGTCACACTTCTTGTTTACCAAATCATTGTCTTCCTCTAGGGGTCATTAGGAAAACATTTTCCTCACAGGAACAGTAAGCAAGCAAGAGCTGCTGCTCCAGAGTAGAGCAGCTAGAGCGCCTCCTTCCTCCGGTTGCCACGGAATTATCCTGTAGCGGTCGGTTTCCCTCCTTTTTATAGAGACCTGTGCTTAAAAATAGACTTAAGGAAAAAGCATTGTTTTGACTTTCTGGTGGTCAGCATGCACGAGGTCACTTGGGAATATATCCTGAATGGGGCATCCAAGGCACACGCTGCATGGAGATATTTAGGGAACTTAATGAGCAGGCTAATGTTTCTACAGTATAGATAGGATTGGTTTCATTTTATTTAAGGAAAGCTTTAACTGGAAATTAGAATTAGTAATGATTTGACTGGGCATAATTCTCTCAGCTAGCCTAGCATGCACAATACGTCCAGCTAGGCAAGGCCGTGCACTGTGCACCAACTTGCCAGTTCCGGTGGGAGGGTGCTGCGGAAGCCATCTTAGACGTTTCCAAGCCGCATCTGCTGTCAGTGAGACAATACAAGACAGAAAGGTGAGTTCATTAGCTAGACAGCAGATGTCACTTACCGCTATGGGCCTTTCCTAGTGTTCACCGGTACACAGTCACCTTGTGTGTGAGGCAGGTAGAAAGACAGCTTTTACATGGGTCGTATGGAAAGACTTGAAGCTGGCTGCTTGGTGAATTCATGTGGTCAAAACATGCTATGGGAGTGATTGGAATGCTCAAATTCTACTTTAAGTAATCAACGCACTTGTCATTTTTCTTCTTTTAACTTCTCAGTTAGCTGGATTTTGAAAGTGGTTGTGTTTCCCTCTTTGAAATCACTGCATTGATCTTTGAATTCATTTCCCCCAGAGACCGTGGTTAGTTGGGAGTGATGGAGCAAGGCCACATGTCCAAGTTCAGCATGTACTGGAAGAAAACATTTTTATGTAAGGAAGTAGTTCGTTTATTTTAAAATTAGTAACTCTGACAGATGTGCCCACCTCCTGGTTTTTTAGTTATCGTGGTTCTCCTTAATACCAGTGTTTGACATTAGATGCTTCTCCAGAGAGGAAGGAAATCATTTGGAAATTAGGTACAAAAAGGTTATTAAACTAATATTTAAAATTCTGGTCCTTCACTCCTAATTAAATGCCATGGGTAGAAATGTAGGATCCTCGGTCTGTGCACACACTTGAGGCTGAGTCCACCTGGAGGACAAAGGATGCTGAGGAGCTCTTGCCTTGCAGCCTTTCCCCTTACAGCTACCATCAGCAACCATTGTGTCAGCCAACACTGAGGACCTCCCCATCTCTCAGCCCTCTCATCCTTCTTCTCTCTATCTTTTCCTCCCTGTTTTTCTTTATTTTCTGTATGCATGCCCCCCCTTTCTCTATTTCCATGCCCGCATACATGTGGAGGTCAGAGGGCAACCTTAAGTAACGGGTCCCATTTCCTGCCTTTGCCCGAAACAGGCTGTTTTATTGACAGATACTGTGCCGAGTTAGCTGGTCTGCACACTTCTAGGATTCTCTGCCAAGCACTAGCCCATGAAGACAGATGCTTAGAAAATTGTGTATTTCTATGTGTGTCTACTGTGTGCCAGCACATATGCCACAAAACACATGTGGTGGTCAGAGAACAACTTTGTGCTGTCAGTTATTTCCTTCCCCCTTCATGTAGGCTCAGGGGATTGAACCCAGGTCACCAGGGTTTCTCAGCAACTCCTTTACCTCAGAGCCATGTGTCTGACCCTATACAGACTCTTTAAGATCATGCAATGCCAAAAGCTTTCTTCTTCCCATGGGCCTGTCATTCACTCACTTCATTATCCAAATAACTAAGCATCTGTGAGGAACCAGTTAGTAATGATCTAACTTTGAAGCTTTAAAAGTGAAGTCTTCCGGGTGATACTGATGAGTTTCAGGAGTTAGTCTTGAGCACCCCGTAAATGAAGGGGGAAATTACAACATTGTTACTAGTCTGTAATACATTTTACTATGTACTGAAAGCAACTAATGTCACACATTGTGTCCCCGAGCAGCTGGCATTTTAGTCATAATCCTGAATAAGGGTAGATAAGTCTTAGGTACACTGTGGCTGCAGCTTTTTTTTTTTTTTTTTTTTTTTTTTTTTTAATAAATAGCAAGGGCATTTGGCTTGATGGATAATAATGACTTTCAGTTATTAATGGTTTTACCAATAAAGCATGTGTGTTTACTCACGCCTCAGGAGTGTTCTCACTCGTCCAAGGGCCTTCTTTGTCCAGTGATTATTACATTGAAACTTCCATTTACTTGTTGATCAGCTAGAAAAGTTTCTTTCCAGTAGTCAAGGTAAAATCCAACCATGAGACTCATAAGAATATCTGGGATCACTTGCTCATGGCTGAACCTAAAACTGTAGCCCATGGGATAGAGCAGTCGCTATCTAGACCTGCGTCACATTCCCTATTTCTGTCTTCCTAGAGTCGCAGGAGGAGACAGATCCTACCAAAGGAAATCTAGGGAGAAATAATAAATAATGATGATGGTGATGATGATGATGGTGATGATGATGGTGATGATGGTGATGATGGTGATGATGATGATGGTGATGATGATGATGATGATGATGATGATGATGATGATGATGATGATGACGGTGGCTGGAGCAATGCCTACATCAGTGCCTTGGTGTGTACGGTGCTTTCTGCCCAAGCGTGAGGACTGGAGTCCTTAGCATCCACATAACCCCAGCTGGATGTGCAGGGGAGGCGGCAGAGGCAGGCTTCTTTAAGCAAGCTGATTGGCCAGACTTGCTGAGTCAGTGAACTCTGGTTATGGTGAGAGACCCTGCCTCAATATATGGGTGAAAAGCAATGTAGGAAAGCCCACCTAACATCAGCCTCAGGCCTCCACATACATATTTGCACATACAGATCCATAGGCACTTCCCCTGTGTACATGGACGCACACCCACATGGAAATATACACCCAAAGGGTTTTATTTTGTTTCTGTGTATGTGTGTGTGTCTGTCTGTCTGTCTGTGTATGTCCAAGGTCT
Organism: Uromys caudimaculatus; assembly: GCA_028551405.1. Classification (NCBI taxonomy): domain Eukaryota; kingdom Metazoa; phylum Chordata; class Mammalia; order Rodentia; family Muridae; genus Uromys; species Uromys caudimaculatus. The sequence goes on along the minus strand of CM052708.1, from coordinate 92,669,971 downwards.
ATGTGAGCAAGCATGTGTACCATGTGTATATTTAGATGTCAGAGGACAACTTTACATGAGTTTAGGGCTAGAACTCATGTCTCCAGCCTTCACCCACTGAACCAGCCATTTCTATGGCTCTTGTTTGCTTTTTTGAGACCAGGTATCATTTTTCTAACTCTAGGCTGACCTATTCTTCAACCCTAGCCTCCCAGGTTCTGAGATTACTGGCCGAACTACCCTGTGCAGCTTACAGCAGTAAAGTTTTGTGCTGGTTCTAGGCAAACTAAATCATAAGATGCTTAAGAAGTTTTATTTTTACTGCTCAAAATTCCGATTCTTTAAAGAAGTGACTTATCTCTGTCTTACTATGTGAGTTATCCATCTAACAAATATGTATTAAGCTAGGCACGAGCATTCTCCTTAACATTGCTGAACATATGAATTGTGCTCATGGTTCTGAACAGTGTCTGTAATATTTTATTAAATGATTTTCATCACTCTGGGCAATAAACAGGTGATTTGACTTAGCAGAGTGCAGGTGCTATTTTTAATCCTTAGTGCTCTCTGGAGGGCTTCCAAATAATAATAGCATCTTTAAAAGCTTCAGATTCCCCAAGGAGCAATAAAATTGTGCTGAGTATTGTCCATGATAAATAACGCACCTTCTTTCTCTTCCTTTCCATGTATTTACCACGGACAGCTTCAGATTCCCTGACAGTGTTTGAGGTTGATTGCTGAGTGAAGGTCAGTACTTATTTGCTTTGCACAGCTGCGAGTTTCTTTGTAATTACACTGAAATGATCTGAATAGGTCCGAATTGTAAGGATATTAAAAATCCAGGGCAATAAAAGTGTGAGCTCATCAGGCAAGGGGTGTAACTTAAAATGTTATTTTCTGAAGTGAAAATGTCTTAATATCCTACTGGCTGGTGGAGGTCTTGGTGACTGAAAGAACCGGCACTTGCAAAAGCATGTCCCAGAGCAAGACACCAAGGAGAGCACTCAGCACAGTCCATATTATACAAGCTGGGGGTTGACGTGGGTAGTCAGCAGATATAAAGCTCAAAACAGCTGGTGTGACAGTGAGATCAATGCAGAGGTGTCGGAAGAGCCTCAGCATTTCAGAGTACATGGCTTCTGAGGTTGTGGGAACCTGAGAAACACTGAGGGGTTTAACTGAGCCTGGAGAAGAGTTGTTTCCAAGGATTAGGGCAGGCTGGTAGCGTATACCCAGTATAGTATGATGACCTTCCTGCAGTTTTGTTGCTTACATGCAAAATCGTATCTCCTTTGGAAGAAAAAAACCCATCATTTCAGATATGTGCAGTTTCCATAAACAGTGAATATATCATTACCTGAAAAATGGTATGTATTCAAAGAAATAGGGACTGACTAAAAACATGACTGAAAGAGAGCCAAAAGCATTAGACACCAAAGTGATTCATGTGTTGGAGTTATAAGACACAAATTTCACATAGACAATTACTATGTTTAATAAATGGAATTTCATCAGAGATTTATTCTATAAACACAACTAAATGAACATCTTAAAACTTAAAATTATACTAAATGGAGTGAAAATTTTAGCAGAGTTAACAACATGTTAGACATATTAAAACAGAGAGATGTGGAGGAAGAAGATATTCAGATTTAAAACACAGAACTGTCATCAACATAAAATGACTCCATAATGGACAGATGAGGGAGCCTCGAGGTCAGGCTGGTTGGTAGGTGGAGGCCTAGGCAGAGGTTAGAATATGTGGGGTGGATGCAGCATTTAAAGAGATATTGGCTGAGTTTAACAAAATCCATGTGGGACATCAAGGCCTAGGTTATAGAACTTAAAATTCAATATAAATAGGTATCATCTATCTATCTATCTACCTACCTATCATCTATTTATCTATTGATAGAAAATACTAAGATTACTAAAAATAAAGACAAATAAAAGCATGTTTAAAATCATCCAAAGAGAAAAATAAGGACAGAATTAAAAGCAAATCACTAATTGAATTTAAAACAGAACAATAGAAGCTAGAAAATAGTTAAGGTACCCAGAGTATCAAGAATTTACCCATCTAAAATTTTATACTTAGTGAATATATCCTTCAGAAAATATGTATTTATGAATGTTAAAATTACACCATGAATGCCTAGCATTTCTACACTGAAATAAATTAACAGGATAAAACAAAGTGGTGTCTAGTAACGTTTAACTTTCCTGCCAAACAAATTAAGATGTGATAATTTAAGCATCCCGTAAGTTAGGGACAGTAATTCAGGGGATTAAAATTATCAAATGTTTTAAATCCTTTAGTTCAAATGTTAAATATGGTACTAAGCAGTTGGTCACAGCGGGAGAAAGCTAGTGAGCTAATTTGTCATTTTGAATTATAGTATATAAAGAATTATGTCTTTATTCTGTAATTCTTTTGGTTAAATAAACAAACAGAGGGAATGTTGTCTTGACAACAGTAATTTAGGTGTTACACACAAAAACATCCCACAAGAATTACAATATTACTTGTAGATTGCTGTTGATAGGTAGAAATTATCTATCTTAGATAGATAGATAGATAGATAGATAGATAGATAGATAGATAGATGGATGGATGGATAGATAGATAGATAGGACTTAATAGATTCAGGAATTAAACACTAATAACTTTGAATGCTGTGAACGTGTGTCCAGATATGATGTGCGTCCCATATACCACCAGGAAGGTAAAAAATATAATCAACGGGAAAATTTGCTTTTAATAAAACATGTTCTCCAATTAACCAGTAGTAACAAATTAAAACAAAGAAAGGGTTGAGGAGAACTAATAGGTTAAATGAATCTTTAAAATTACATTTAGAGCTAATAAGAACCTTGATTTCAGGATGTAAACCCTGTGAAGAAACAATGGTGCTGAGGTATATGGAAATCTGAATGCTCAGTGAGATGGAAACAGTATTCTAAAATAGTTTGTATGTGCTTAGTGACATTACAGTTGTATGCTTTAAAAAGCCTACTACTTGTCTTTTCGAGATAAATATTGCGATAGTCATAAGAATTCTAATGTATGGCGTTTGTATTAAAATAGTACAGGTAAAGGAAAAGTTGACAGGGATAAGCTAGAGCAGAATTGGATATGGATTACTGATAGCCAGGGTGGGAGAATGGCTGTGGCCATTCCTTTTCATTATTACATCTGTATTTGTACATGTAGGAAATCCTCTGTAACAAAAAGCTTAAAAATAAAATACAGGTTGAGCATAGTGGCACACTCCTTTAATCCTAGCACTTGGGAGGCAGAAGCAGGAGGATCTCTTAAAGTTTGAGGTCAGGTTGCTCGATATAACAAGCTCCCGGCCATCCAGGCTTATGTAGTACTACTCTGAGTCAATAAAAGAAAAGGAATAATAAGATAAATAAAATAAAAGTAGAATTGCAATCAAAGGCAGCATTAATAGTGTGCAGTAGAGTAGGGTACAAAAAGTTAGTGTGACGTCAAATTCTTATTCAGAGAGGGTAAATATATTAATTATCATAGATTCTAATAAGTCAAGAGAATGCCTTTTATTTCTGAGGTACCCGCTTAAAGAATATGTAATTAGTAAGCTGATATGGAAAATGAAGTGATAAAATGAATATGATTAGTAGAAGACAAAGAGTTATTAAGGAACAAAGAATGTAATAGTAATTACATTAAGGAAAGAGGATTTAATATTTCAATTTAAACCCAAATATTGCAAGACTAATGATATGATACAAATATTAAATCATATAAAGATGAAAAAGTATTTAAAATATCATGCGAGCACCAACAATAGGCCACTATGACTGCCTGTAAGCAGACAAGCCGAGTGGTTTCAAAATATTTGATTGCCCTGAAAGGAGAAATATAAATTTTTAGTCTATCATTCTGCTTTCAGTAACTTCAAACATAAATGGAGACATGAGTATACCTGTAGAAGATTCAGATACTAGGTTTAGCACTTGCTCTAATGGTGTGTGATGGGTGGAACACCAACCATATCTATCAAGCGAAGAGTATACATTCTTGAATATGGATCACATAGACCATATATATAAATGTAAGCACTTCCCAATGAATTTGAAAACATTATTTATTTATTTATTTATTTTTAATTTTTATTTATTTTTTTATATATTTTGATACTTTATTTACATTTCCAATGTTTACCCCTTTCTAGGTCTCCTCTTTGGAGACCACCTATCCCTTTCCCCTCCCCCATCTCTATGAGGGAATTCCACCTCCCACCCACCTGCCCGCCCACTCCCATATTCCCACCTTGCCATTCCCCTTTACTGGGGCCTCTCATCCCCCTGATGGCCAACAAGGCCCTCCTCTGCCATATATGTGGTCCGAACCATGGGTCCCTCCATGTGTATTCTTTGGTTGGTGGTCCAGCCTCCAGGAAGACCGGGGGGTGGGGGGTGTCAGGCCAGTTGACACTGTTGCTCCCTCCATAGGGCTGCAGACTCCCTCAGCTCCTTCAGTACCTTCTCCAGCTCCTCCATCTGGGACTTCACTCTCAGTCCAGCTGTTACTGTAAAGTGAAACTTGGGTATTCCAAACGTTTCGGCTAATATCCACTTATCAGTGAGTACACACCATGTTCGTTCTTTTGTGACTGAGTGACCTTGCTCAGGATGATATTTTCAAGTTCCATCCATTTGCCTGCAAATTTCATTAAGTCATTGTTTTTAATAGCTGAGTAGTACTTCATTGTGTAAATGCACCACATTTTCTGTATCCATTCCTCTTTTGAGGGACATCTGGGTTGTTTCCAGCTTCTGGCTATTATAAATATGGCTGATATGAATATAGTGGAGCATGTGTCTTTATTACATGTTGGAGCA